>CM076067.1:8271583-8414083 GCA_038088235.1 Zacco platypus
AATGTGTTTGCAGTATGTAGTATGTTCTGCAGTGTATTCTGTACAGGATTCCGCATTTCATGCTAGTATTCCATTCCGGACATTGTAAGAGATATACTTAGAAACTATAGAAATCATCTGCTGCTGATAGACTTCCATTCTGCACACCTCAAACTCAGAGGTCAGAGGTCACGGGCGGCCACATTAAAGGGGTTAAGAGCATCCCTCAAGGGCAGAAAAGTGGAGCATAATAGTTTTGATCTTCTTGCTACCGCTCGGATTGTACGGAAGTGGATCTCTCCGGGCCGTGTCCCATTTCTTTGGTCACTCAGGACAGAATGATCCTGTTAGAGATTCATCACAGGACAAGAAACAGAGATAAGAGGCTCTAAACAACTATTTTACTCAGTTTGAACTCTGTACACTTACTAAGCGTCTCTCCACCAACCGCAGACTGCTTTAGGACAGGAAGGTGATCTGATTCCGGGCCGAGGGAGAGTCTAGAGACCTCTGCTGTCACACGGCCGCCTGCTTACTTATTATAGGACCTTCAACAATCGGTGTTTCTCATTCGCAAACACATGCAAACACTCACACAATGTGATTTAGAACTAAATTAGATTATTGTAATTGTGTCAGGGTGAAAAAAGAGACACGGATAATAGTCGTAAACCTTCGGAGACAGCAGGTCTTTTATGGTTCTCGGCACCGCAGCAGGATTGTTTTCCACTCGGAATTGATAGACAGTTACTAATATAATTAAATTATTTATATTCAATTGAAAAATATTTGATGTAAAATGTATTAAATATGTGTACCTATTTTTTAGATATATATTTTTTAAAACACTTTTCATATAATATAGTATAATATATACTATAAATGATAATTAAAATATATTGTGTATATATATATATATATATATATATATATATTATAATATA
This sequence comes from Zacco platypus, assembly GCA_038088235.1. Classification (NCBI taxonomy): domain Eukaryota; kingdom Metazoa; phylum Chordata; class Actinopteri; order Cypriniformes; family Xenocyprididae; genus Zacco; species Zacco platypus. The sequence continues at coordinate 8,272,507 of CM076067.1, forward strand.
TTAATATATATATATATATATATATATATTATAATATATTAATATATTATAATATATATATATATATATATATATATTATAATATATTAATATATATATATATATATATATATATTATAATAATATATTAATATATTATATACAAATCTCTCATCCAGTGAAAATAAACTTTACTTTTTATAAATTAATTTAATTATTAACTATATATAATTTTTTTAAGCATTTTAAACTACTAATAAATCTTTTTTACTAGTATTTATTAGTATCAGACATTATGCATTATGGTATGCCAGATATAATTTTCCTTTGCTAAAAAAATTCCTTTGAATTGCAATTGCATAAATTCCTCTTCCTGTTGTTGCAGTTCCTGTGTGGTGTGACCAGTTCAGTTCCTCTTCATCTCATATGAAGCAAAGCTGCTCAAAACCTGCAGCGCAGTGACCTTTCAAAGGGTCCTATTGTGTTTTTTTTCCAAGTTTATCTTTCTTTAGTGTGTAATGTTGCTGTTTGAGAATGAAAAAGCTCTGCTCCAGCGGGAATTGACCCTTCGCAAACAGTTTGATTGACAGGCGATCTGACCAATCATAACCCTGAATCCAAAGCAGTCAGGGGAGTTAGTAGATTAGTGAACTTGAACTTGAAAAAGTGTGTGTATTCACGTAGGGGTGTGCGATATTGACAAAAAAAGATATCTAGATATTTTCTAGGATTTTTCCGATAATGATAATCCAACGCTATTTTGCATCATTCAGATATTTTATTGTATTAGCTCTGAAAATGTAATTGGTGACAGCGTTTGTTAGATCTTTCAATCTGTCACTTTTTCTGTCGTAAGGAACTTTCTTGTTAAATGATTCGGCCGAGGTTTGTTGCGTGTGTGTGTTTTAGATTTTTCTCTGTCTGCTGCAGACGCGCCGTGTTCAGCTGACTCATATCAATCCTCATATTAAAGCTGCACGATTTATCGCGTTTAAATCACACGTGATTTGGCAAAGGCTGCGATTATTTAATGCGCAGCTTGTCGGAGCTGTACGGCTCTGTGATCAGCAGTAAATGCTTCTCCATCTGAAAGCCAGAGGGCGCTCTTGCACAGAAACTCAAAATACGCCCTGCAGCAGAAGAAGATAACATGCGTCATATCTGAATAAACAGAAGATTGAAACGCTTTGATTGATTAAACATGACTAATAAACACACGACTGCCTTATTCTGTGTAAGAATCGCATCATCTCTCAGAAGCTCAGCTGTCGTTATGAAATGAGTTTGGAGTAAAAACATGTTATTAAATGTTGTCTTTTGTTGGACCAGATGTTAAGAAATGCTTCTTCTGCACGCGCTGCTTTTTCAAATGTACATTATAAGCGTCTCAAACTCGCAGTGCTTTCAGATGGATTAGCATTTGGAGCCAAACTACGTTGAGAAGCAAGCGCATTTGCCGATCGGCTTCTTTTGTCTAACATCTGATCTTTTAAAACCTAACTAACCCCGACGCTAGTGATGACGACCCACGTTTTGGAATTGAATCCATCGTGGATTGTGAAGTTGGTGTTTGGATATGTTCTCTCGCAGTCTCTTCACTTATTTTAACTTCTGCTACAGCTATGAACTTAACTTTTAGCTACAGCGATCTGTAAAGACACATTAAACACACACTAGACGCTATTTATTGATTTAAACTTCTTTAAAAAATTACTATATTTTAAATATGAAACTGTTTCATACGTTGTCAGTGTCCTCTTTGTTCCGGGACGTATTTTTCACTGCGTGAGAACATGATGTGTGGCGTGAGAGCGCATAGCAACAGTAACTAAAGGGGGCGGGGCTTTGCGAACGATCAATTATTCTCTGTATCAATATCACTGTTTCTGAACTCCCTAAAACGCCTCCTTGAGTCTTGAGTTTTCTTCCGAGAACAAGCACGTCACAATATTCCTCATTTAAATAAAGGGGCGGAGCCTGGTTGAGTTATTTAGTAGTGTGTTGAAACTGGCGGTTGTGATAAGGGGCGGGACATTTCCCCCATGACCAATCACAACACACTGCTCCAGCTGACCAATCAGAGCACATTGAGCTTTTCAGAAGGAGGGGCTTCATAGAGACGGGAACGTTACTGACAGACTGGGAAGAGAGGAGCTGCAACAATAATGAACATTCAAGCATTAAAACCTGTTCTAGTAGAGCAAAATTAAGACTTTGTAAAAGTCACATCAGCTGACAAACAGGCTGTTGGTTCAACACTTCTATAGAGCGGCAGAATATGTTGCTTTAGTCCCTGAAACCAGTGAATGTGTCACAGCCACAGCAGAACGGTGCTGTCAGACAGTGACAGCGGTTCTTTGTGGGGAAAGAGATGAGACAAACAGCTGCCGGCGCAACAAACTACAGGTGAGACGGTGGGAACGAGTCACTCGACGGTCAGCCGCGGCTGTAGTTTATCCGCTGAGACGTTTAGAGTCAGTTCACAGAGAGTTCGGCCCATTGTTTGGGGTTTTTGTGAGTGTGTGTGTGTGTTTGTTGGGTGAAATGAATGAAAAAGAGATTAATAAACATGTCCTCCTCTGTATTTAGAACTAACAATGATTCACCACATCAAAGGGACGCTGGGGACGTGTGTGTGTGTGTGTGTGGGTGAGAATGGTGTTTCTGTGGTTGTTGTGCACAAGCGTTTAGTCTGCATCTATATGCACCTGGGTCACGCAAACCCTCTGCAACCCTCATCAGTATGTGCGTCTCGCTGTCTTTCTCTCTCAATGCTAATAGGAGCCGCTTGCCGCATTGTCCTCAAATGGCTGGTCTGAACCTCCGTACGAGAGGTGAGAATCTCCAGGGATCTCACGACGAGGGAATGTCACAATAGCGAGCGTTATTGTGATCTCTCTTATGTTTTGTAACGCCTCTTTCATATGCAACTCTCGCCGCTTGCAGTTTGGATGTTCGAGATGGATATTTAAATGCCGTAGTGCTGCTGAAACCGAAGCGAATTGGATTGGACCGACCGTGTCGATTCAGTTCGGCACACTGCAAAAATGATTTTCTTACTCAGTAAGACTCAAAATGATCCAAATGAATTGAGCTTATACTTAAAACAAAAGAAACTCACTTAATATTGAAACATTTTTCAGAAAACAAGACATAATATCTTAAGACAATAGTAAATCTGGGGAAGAACATGATTTTTATTGCAATTTTCATACTTTCACAGAGTCTTAGTTGTTTTGTAAATAGAAGTTTTATAGAAATTTATTTTAGTTTGACAACCAGAAGACTAAAGGCTGTTTTGACAAGAACCATGTGACTTATTAATAATTATAATATACTAATAAAATAAATAAAATACTAATAAATATTATAAAGCTTTCCACATTCTGAAATATTTGTGTTGTTATTTTTATTTTTAACTTTTATAATAATTAAAATGCAATGAAATACATTAATAAAAATACAATAATATAGAAAAATTAGAAATTTATTATTATACCAGACTTTTTTGAAAAAAAACAATATTTTATTTTCCTTTTAATTTAATAATGCGATTTAAAGTAATATTTAGCAACTCTCTAAATAATAAAATATACTTAAGTAAAAATAAGAATATTAGTTTGTCATACTGTGAATTAAAATGTTGTTTCACTTGTAAAATTACTGATTTTAGTTTTTAGTGTTTTATTTGATTTATTTAGACAAAATTATGTCAATAATATATATTTAATTTTTATTGGCCATTTATCAGTTATCGCCATAAAACTAGAATTTTAACATCTCTAATAAAAATACGGCACACTTGATTCAGAAGACGCTGGCCATCATCTAACGCACGTCATGTTAATATTTTAAAACATTTTTGATTTTACTTTCATTTTTAATTTAATATCGTATTAATATAATATAATATATATTATATATATAAAATTATATTATATTTAATATAATTTTAATAATATTATTAAAAATAATAATAAGCAAATCTCTTAATTATTATGAGCCTAAAAATAATGTTGCCTAAAATGAAAAAAAAAGTGTTTAGAGTTTTATTTTATTATTCATTTAGACAAAATTGCGCAAAGTAGTATATATATATATAGTTATCGCCATAAAACAATTTTTGACTACTAAATTTTAAGATGATGCATTCCTACTAAAAATACACATGAGTTTTACGGAAAAGTGTCCATTTTTAACAAATGTTTTTTATCTATTTGTTTCAGTAATGATTATAATATATTAATAATTGACCTTTTTCTTGACTCTGCTTGACTCTCACAAAGTTTTGTAGCAGAGCTGTTTGTGTAAAGCGATTCCCTGGTCGCGTATGAGAAGTTTCTTCTTCAGAAATCAGGAGCTCTCCTGTGAAGGTCAAGCTTTGAGGTTTCCTCAGTGTTCATCTCGATCTGATCTCCTTCTTCTAATACTGCTTTCTCCCCTTTCCAGCGATGATCTGTGTATGTGTCTCCGTTCGCCTCCTCGTTCTCTCTCATGGTGTTGCTGTTGGAAATGCAGAGCTTCAGACTGTAAATGAGCGCTGCGGTCTGACAGCTGTGCCGGTTTAATCAGGTATTCTATTGGAAACACCGTCGCTGTGACAACTCTGTCAGTGTGGCGAGGCTTGTTAAAGACCCCGCGGCTCGGAGCGTCTCTGTCTTGCCCTGAGAAACACCCGAAAAAAGCACAGATCGAGCCGTGTAGTTACACACGTACCGCGATACGCCGTAAGTGTTTGTCCTTTTTCACGTGCTTGTCTGACGGGATCTTTTTCACACACCCACCTTTTTTCTCAAAGCTAAAGATAAAACTTGTTTTCACATTTACTTTGAGGAGAGAGTTGAACACATTTGCTAACTGCTTAAGTCAGCTTAGCGTTAGCATACTGTGAGGCAGTTTTATTATAGTTTTATTAAAGACCCCCTGTGGTGAAAATCAATTTTTAATGTTGTTTATATATCTATATGGTGTTTTAATATGCTTTAAGAGAAACCATGTGCAAATTCATCAGTGAACACCATCGCTGAGCATTTTCTCAGTTAGGCCGACTCTATCTCTCAACTCGTGTTTTTTCCCTAAATATCCAAAAGAGAAGCAAATGTGTTCATTGTTGACATGCCGAGTATTTTGACTGCAGGCTTTGGCACATCTGAGAATAGATTGAGACATTTGTTGAGACTTTATTTAGGAGAAACATAAAGTAGGACACTTCTGCTAAAGTCTCCATTTGCTCTACATTTATACTCAAGAGAAGCTACTGAGATATTATGAAATATACAAAGTTCTGTTATGAAACTTTAGATGGCACAGACTGTGACAGATTCTTGACTCAGTATCAGTAGCCAATGAGCTTACTGCTCAACCGTCAAATACTTGCGCAGCATTTGCTGTAGCAGTCCGCTTTCAGAAACCCTCCATCTTCCCCAGCTCCACCTGTATAGATCTGTTACAGGAAATTACAGTATGCTACACTCACCTAAAGGATTATTAGGAACACCACACTAATACTGTGTTTGACCCCCTTTCGCCTTCAGAACTGCCTTAATTCTACGTGGCATTGGTTCAACAAGGTGCTGAAAGCATTCTTTAGAAATGTTGGCCCATATTGATAGGATAGCATCTTGCAGTTGATGGAGATTTGTGAGATGCACATCCAGGACACGAAGCTCCCGTTCCACCACATCCCAAAGATGCTCTATTGGGTTGAGATCTGGTGACTGTGGGGGTCATTTTAGTACATGTTCAAGAAACCAATTTGAAATGATTCGAGCTTTGTGACATGGTGCATTATCCTGCTGGAAGCAGCCATCAGAGGATGGGTACATGGTGGTCATGAAGGGATGGACATGGTCAGAAACAATGCTCAGGTAGGCCGTGGCATTTAAACGATGCCCAATTGGCACGAAGGGGCCTAAAGTGTGCCAAGAAAATACCCCACACCATTACACCACCACCACCAGCCTGCACAGTGGTAACAAGGCATGATGGATCCATGTTCTCATTCTGTTTACGCCAAATTCTGACTCTACCATCTGAATGTCTCAACAGAAATCGAGACTCATCAGACCAGGCAACATTTTTCCAATCTTCAACTGTCCAATTTTGGTGAGCTTGTGCAAATTGTAGCCTCTTTTTCCTATTTGTAGTGGAGATGAGTGGTACCCGTTGGGGTCTTCTGCTGTTGTAGCCCATCCGCCTCAAGGTTGTGCGTGTTGTGGCTTCACAAATGCTTTGCTGCAGACCTCGGTTGTAACGAGTGGTTATTTCAGTCAAAGTTGCTCTTCTATCAGCTTGAATCAGTCGGCCCATTCTCCTCTGACCTCTAGCATCAACAAGGCATTTTCTCCCACAGGACTGCCGCATACTGGATGTTTTTCCCTTTTCACACCATTCTTTGTAAACCCTAGAAATAGTTGTGCGTGAAAATCCCAGTAACTGAGCAGATTGTGAAATACTCAGACCGGCCCGTCTGGCACCAACAACCATGCCACGCTCAAAATTGCTTAAATCACCTTTCTTTCCCATTCTGACATTCAGTTTGGAGTTCAGGAGATTGTCTTGACCAGGACCACACCCCTAAATGTATTGAAGCAACTGCCATGTGATTGGTTGATTAGATAATTGCATTAATGAGAAATTGAACAGGTGTTCCTAATAATCCTTAAGGTGAGTGTATATTGTACATTAGCAGCATGTCTTACTTGCTCTCAGCAGTGTGCCATATTTGTGTTGGCAGTAGCAAGTCCTGTACTTGTTCTGCAGCAGCAACAACCAACAGCAGAAACAACAGTAGCAGCAGCACAATAACAACAACAACAACAACAGCAGCAGCAGCAGTGAACAACAGCAATACCCAACAGCAGCAGCAGAAATAATGAGTTTTATGAGAAATGTTTGAGTTCATATCTCTGACTTTTGATTACAGACTTTGGAATCTTGGTAAATCTGAGCACAGTTTGAGACATTATTGAGCTCTCTTCTGATTACTAGGGTCTTTCTTGTACTTTCTGTAGAGTCTCTCACTTCCCATTCAATCTCATTGACACCAACGAGACACTTTTGAGACATTAAAGAGATCTCATTTGTGATTCGGAGAGAACCATTGCCTGCTGCATGAGCCGTATATGGCCACTTCTGTGTCATATAGCACAAGGTATTATGCCTCTTCCACAGACGTCAAGCATTATGTATGAATTTCTGGAGAGCAGGGCGCTAAGTAGCCATTAGCTCCCGGATGAACCCAATGCTGAGGCGCAGCACTTCTTTCTACGACTCTAAATAAACTGAACTTCCCACTGGAATCATCACGAGCAGCTTCAAGACTGACAGACTGGAAATGGGATTTTGCTAGCGAGCGGATGAATCTCTAAATGGGGAAGGCAGGAGGGATATTTGGCCATTTACCTCATAAAGATTTCACTTGACAACCCTTCAACCTCCACCCACTCCTGCGTGAGTGTGTGTGTGTGTGGGTTACTGAGTAAATCAAATGTCAATCTAGCTTGTTAGTCTAGTTTGGTGTCTTGAGTGGGTCTTCCAGGTAGAGAACACCTACACGACAAAGTTTCATGTGTGGGCGAGTGTGAATTAGACAGCTGTAAGGTGCCACGGACCAGTCACCGAATCTGTGACAGCAAAATGAATATCACTGGAACTGGTGAACATATATTCCCACATTTATTCCCAGAAGGTGCGATTTTCGTTCGGAGCAAAGCACAGCTTGTCGCAAATAATGCGTCTCCGGACGGACAGAATAGTGACAGTCTTTTGTCTGTTATGAATTGGCGTGTTTGTGTTTTGGGTAGTTTTTCATCTGCTCGTGAATCTTATTCAGATGAGGACAGTTTTCTCTGAGGGCATCGGGTAAATTAGCGCTTCACAGACATACTTTGAGATTTAAATCTCATCTGAATCAAACAAATCTTTTTTTTTTACACACAGTCTCTGTAAAAGAGAAAATTGTATTTTTTTTTTTTTGCTCTCTGTGAAATCTAATCCTGTCCAGATTGGAGTGTCTGTGATTGTGGTTTATTAATGAACCGGAGGCAATATCTGCAGCAATTTTATCCTCTCCTTCATGACTTAATATTTGAGCCGACTAAAGGTAAAGACCTTTTCACTCAAAATTGGATTAAAAATGCAAAGTAACATCTTGAGATAATAAATTAAAGTACAATATAGTGAGGTCATGTCAGGGTCATTGTAGTTAAAACTACTAAAGCTAATAAAGCTTAAAAAATATTACTTGAAATACATGCTGTATATATATATAATTATTATTTTTTTAATAAAATATTTTATAAAAAATATAAAAAAAAATATTTCTGAGATAACTTGATGCCACTCATGCTGTATTAACTATTTCACTTACTATTTTTTAAAGCAGGCATTATATACATATATATATATATATATATATATATATATATATTTTTTTTTTTTTTTACATATATATATAATATATATATATATATATATATATATATATTTTTTTTTTTTATTATTATTATTTTTTTTTATTATTTTTTTTTATATATTTTAGAAAAAATATTAAAAAAATATTTCTGAGATAACTCTGAGATAACATTATATATATTATACATTACATATATTATATATATATATATATATATTTTTTTTTACATATATATATATATATATATATATATATATATATTTTTTTTTTTTTTTTTAATATTTTAGAAAAAATATTAAAAAAATATTTCTGAGATAACTTGATGCCACACATGCTGTATTAACTATTTCACTTACTATTTTATATATATATATATATATATATATATATATATATATATATATATAATGCACAGTATATAGCAACTAATAAGTCAGCGTCACATTCCGAACATAACCACACATTATTTTTAAAGAAAAAGTCAAGATTGTGCAGTGTATATGCATGCATATATCCTCAAAGCATTAAACTGATAATCAGATTTGTTATGCTGTACTGGTTTAAGTGAGGTAGATCCTTCTTAATTTCTAAAATAGTCCCATGGCCATGTTCTTGGTGTTTGCTGGCCAAGCTGGACCGGCGCTAAAATAAAGCCCTGACCCTGTGACATCAGTTCCTTTCAGTGTTTTCTTCTGCTCATATTGCTGTTAGTGCCCGCAGAGAATGTGTTCATGAATAATTTAGCGGTCCTTCACAAGGGGGCCTCAAATTGGGTCTTTCTTAGAGACGAGACTGGCGAACCTTGACGGAGAATGTTGCAGAATTTCCTGGAATATCTGCATTTCTTATAGTTGTTTCCTAATATACAGTAAAATGCAGTGAACATTCTGTCTGATTATAATGTGTGCTTCTATGATGTCATAGTTGTGTCGCAGTGTGGGCGGGGAGAGATGGAAAGGGAATGAAACGGTCACAGGGTGCTGTGCAGACGCCAGTAGGAGTGAGCATGAAAAACAAGTCTGTCTGTTCGCTGACATTGTTGTGCAAGATTCAGTCCCCTCGCAGAATATGACACCAAATGGTTAAAATGCTCCCGTTTGACCCTGGTGGTTGATACCGTAACCACACCAGAATGCTGCCAAAAACATCTTTCTTCGTTGACAGCCATTTAAAGATACAGTAGCTGTGTGTTTTAGTGGATTTTTCTTTTTTTTAAATGGTAGTATTACATATAATAGTGATGGCCGCTTTCAAAACGATACTTCATGAAGCTTTACGAATCTTTTGTTTTGAATCAGTGATTCAGTTCGCGTATCAAACTGCCAAAGTCTCGTGAACTATTGAAATTGCGAATCATTGATGATGTAACGAAGCCTCGTTTACTGAAATCATGTGACTTTGGTGCTCCGAATCTCTGAATCGAATCAAAAGATTCGTAAAGCTTCATGAATCATTGTTTTGAATCACTAGATATCGTTGAAAAGTCGCTATTTTGTTTTTTTGGCGCACAAAAAGTATTCTCGACTCTTTATAATATTAAGGTTGAACCACTGTAGTCACATGACCTGTTTTAAATATGTTTTAGTATCTTTCTGGACATTGAAAGTGTTCATTATCTGTCAATAGAGACTCGCTGAACCATCAGATTTCATCAAAAATATCTTCATTTGTGTTCTGAAGATGAACGAAGGTGTTACGGGTGTAGAACGACATGAGAAATTATTGACAGAATTTTCATTTTCATGTGAACTAATCCTTTAATTAAAACTGCGAAAGTATCTCAATGCCATTGGATCAGACATTATAAAAAGCGACCCTTCGGGTCAAAAGAGGATGGGATTCACAGTTCCTGGTCACACCAAGCCATTTTCATCATTTACACTCATATTTCCTTGTTATTTTCCCCAAGCTTATCTTCAAAGGGCACCAAACACTCTCAATGAAGATGAAAAAGACAGGGCGAAGAAACGCTCTCTTGTAAATCAAATAAATTAGCTATTTATAAGAGCGTTAGCTGAAGAATCAAAGCGCTACGTGTTTCTGAAACAGAGTCCAGCAGCATTGAATAATTTATGATATTTGTTTTTGCATAGTCATGCTTCGGATAAGAGTGTGTTTCTCCTGCTAATCTCTCGAAACAAGCTCCCGTAAGAACTGTTACCTCGCAAACATTCATGAAGGCTTTTCCACCTCCGCTAGATTTTGCTTGACTTCTGTCACTCGTTCATTTTGGGTGTTTTTGTTTTCCTGCCTGTCTTACTTATTTATTACTTTTATTACTTACTCTATTACAAACCTAATGTTGACTGTGATCAAGGGTTTTAATCTATCTGGAGAGCTCTAACCGTAAGCATTCCCATTTATTCCAAAGGCAGTTGTTTGGCTAGCGCTGGAATGCAATCTGAACAAAACTGGCATTGAGATGCATGGGAATGATAGCAGATAATATAGACAAATTGTCTATATCTTTGTGGACATATATCCTTTGTCCGTTTTCGTTTATTATACTGTGTGAGTCTTGTTTCACAGGCTACTTTCAGAACAACATAATAAAATATGCAAATTCTCTGGACATGGAATAGGCACTACATTTCCAAAAATGTGGAGTATGCAACAGTTTTCACAATGCTATGCATTCAACTTGACCTTCCATTTCCAATGATGAAGCATATTTAATTTTATATTTAATTGGACTGCCAAGAGTTTTAACACAAAATTGGATTTAAAATTCAAAATAAACAGTTTAATATCTGAGATAACTGAAAGGCTCTTGCTGAATTAAACATGCATGTAATGAGTTCAAACGACAGTGATGTGGATACTGATGCTGGTGCGCACGGATGCTTTTCTTATTCTGTTTATTTATCTATCTGTCTAGCTATCTATCTAGCAAGAATTTCAAATCCATCAAACAATCGGGCATTTTTAAATCCATCCAACCACCCACCCATCTATCCATCCATCCATATATCCATCCATCCATCCAACCACCCACCCATCTATCCATCCATCCAACCACCCACCCATTCATCCATCTGGTATTTTAAATCCACCCACCCATCCATTCATCCATCTACCCATACATCCATATGACCATCCATACATCCATTCATCCATCTATTGAGCATTTTATATCCATCCATCCATCCATCCACCCACCCTTATGTCCATTCATTCATCTAACTGCCCATCCATCCATGCATCCATCCACCCATCTATCCATCCATCTAGCATTTTAAATCCATCCCTCCATCCATCCATTCATTCATCCATCCATCCATCCATTTTCAACTCCACCCTTCCATCCATCCATCCATCAATTTCAACTCCACCCTTCCATCATCCATCCATTTTCAACTCCATCTATCCATCCATTTTCAATTCCACCCTTCCATCCATCCATCCATCCATTTTCAACTCCACCCTTCCATCCATCCATCTATCCATTTTCAACTCCATCCATCCCTTTTCAACTCCATCCATCCATCCATCCCTTTTCAACTCCATCCATCCATCCATCCATCCATTTTCAACTCCATCCATCCATCCATCCATCCATCCATTTTCAACTCCACCCTTCCATCCAGCCATCCATCTATTTTCAACTCCATCCATCCATCCATCCATCCATCCATTTTCAACTCCATCCATCCATCCATTTTCAACTCCACCCTTCCATCCATCCATCCATCCCTTTTCAACTCCATCCATCCATCCATCCATTTTCAACTCCACCCTTCCATCCATCCATCCATCCATTTTCAACTCCACCCTTCCATCCATCCATCCATCCATTTTCAACTCCACCCTTCCATCCATCCATCCATCCATTTTCAACTCCATCCATCCATCCATCCATCCATCCACGCATCCATCCATATAACCATCCATATATCCATTCATCCATCTGGCATTTTAAATCCATCCACCCATCCATCCATATAAACATCCATATATCCATTCATCCATCTATTGAGCATTTTAAATCCAACCATTCATCCATCCAGCCGGCATTTTATATTCATCCATCCATCCATCCACCCTTACGTCCATTCATTCATCTAACCACCCATCCATCCATCCATCCATCCATCGTTCCATCCATCCATTTTCAACTCCATTCATCATCCATCCATTTTCAACTCCATCTATCCATCTTTAATTGGTTCATGTGGACAGATATGTAATGTACTCTTGCAGAAAGGCCTCTGATACTGTAATTTACTCACTTATGATGTTTTTAAATGGTAATTAATGCTGCTTTTGTATTGAAACACTGTTCCAGACTTTATTACTTTGTTTCTTTTTAGTGACAAGAGTAATTGATCAAACCCAGGATTAAAATCAGCGTATTCCGGGACAGGGAGGTCTCCAGTCCCTTTCATTAGATTTGAGTGAGCGGTTCATACTTGGTTTGTTTATCGAATCTGCTGCTGAATTCATTTGGTTCAGACCTTGGTGCAATAAAACCCAAATTATATCCCTGAGGGAAATGTTTTAAGGATATTTAATCAGGACAGGATCAGAATTAATTTTCGGTGACTCCCAGGAAGCTTTGCCTGAACTCAATTTGAGTGCTTCTCAGACCTTGAAATGATTGTCAATGGAGAATCATTATTAGGCAAACATTCAGTCTAGAACATTGTTAAATCCTGTTTAGTCTGGAAGGTTTAACTTCGACCGATTCTTGAGTTTGTTATTAACAGTGTTTGTGGCCATAATTATTCGTGCTATGGATCATGTGGCTCATTGAGAAGAATAACTATTACTTTTCTAAACACAAGCGTGTTAACAAAAAACACGGTGCTTTGCTTTTGTGTCAGTGAAACACCACACAATGCAAACACTAAACGTTTAGTCAATCATTAGTCTCTTGATTGTGGTATTATATTCTGGCTAATTATCTGTGAAGATTAATTTCATCCTCTTGAGCTGCTTAAAAACGGAATGTGTTCATTTCGCAGGAATATGAAGGTTCTGATTTGAATGCCTTCTGCTTTCAGAATGACACAAACCGCTGTGAGGATTTTGCCGTATGTAAGGAGCGCTCCGGACGGTCCGTCCAGTCTCACGCAATGCTGAGCATGTAAAGAACCCAACAGAGGTAAGGAGACCTTTATCAAAATGGTTCTCAACTGGTTTTTTGCAAAAAGGCTCAGATTTGAATGAACACAACAAAATGTATGTGATTTTGTTTTCATAAATGTACACATTTTCATTTATTTAAAAAAAAATCATGAATCACATAAACTAAACGGTTCATTCCCTTCTTTGATTAAGATATATACAAAATGTTTTTTTTAGGTTATTTTTATTTATTTTTTTTTTACTCATTTAAAATTCTTAGTTTATAGTATGAATAATATGTAAGGATTATTCAATTCAACTTGATGGAATTTTTACAATTTTATTTTTACTATATAATTGAAATTCAAAAATCTTAAACGCTTAAATTTTTTTTTGAGTGCAGGGCAACCTACTTTATATATATATATATATATATATATATATAAAATAAATAATTGTTAAATTGTATTTTAAACTATTTATTTTAATTGTCTATTATATGTTTATATATATATATATATATATATAAATAAAATAAATAATTGTTAAATTGTATTTTAAACCATTTATTTTAATTATCTATTATATGTTTATTTTTATTATATATTTATAACACTGACATATATTATGACATATATTGACCGTATTATTGAAATTTAAATTTATTAAAATGTATTAAAAAATAATTATTTTTATTGAAATGATTAAATTACAATTATTGTTCATAAATATAAGTATCCATGATTTTTCCTTAGTTGCACTTGCATCATTCTTTCCCTGCTGTCTGTGACCTATCCGAACAGACCTGCAGGCCATGTTTGGTTTTACGACGCACCAGTTGAGAACCGTTGTTTTCTAGCATGCCGTATGGGAGAGCGCGTGTGCATTGTGCCAAAGCTGTTTTTTCCCAGCGCAGTGGCCTTGGCTGTACTGATTTGCTGCATGTGTAATGTACTTCAGAATGGGTAGATCAAGTTTGTGCTCTCGCAGTCTTGTTCAATCAATAATGAAACGAGGTCTTGTCAGAATTGTCTAGCACCCTGTCAGACTTGTCTTTTTGTTCAAATCTCGACTGGAAATGGCGAATCAGCGACGGTTTATGCATGCATGAGATTTTGAGGCTCCGAACTCTCCTAGAGGAAAGGCAGACTCTGTTGTCGAAAAGATAAATGACTCCCTATCGGAGCGCTGGTGGACTATAAACGAATTCATCTATACAATGTCCCCTAACCGCAACAACGTGCACGTAGTCAACAAAAGCCAATTTGATTTAACCTTCATGACACGCTCATTTTTTCTAGGTGATTCTATAGTGTTCTTCAGATTGAATGAGTGGCCCCTGGGGGCCGGTCTTGTATATGAAGAGTCAAACATGGAGATTTGTGTGCAGATTGATGGGCTGCCTGCCAATAGTTCATCAGCCAGCTGTACGCGCCACTTGCTCCGGCACAGATTTATGATGTCATAATGCCGATGAGTGACCTCCACTGAGGCAAAACCGCTGCTGCGTTTTCATCACTTTGATGGGAGTTGCGTCTTTAACTTTGCCAATAACTTTCAAATGGACGATCCGTCCAAAACTAGAACTTCACGGGAGATGTGCTGAATTGTGTGCTCGTATTTTGAGACAACTCTTAAGTAAGCTATTCTTAGGTTGGCTACCTCACAAACTCTTTTTATTGCTTTCTTTTTGAGTGATCTGACATGTAAGGTCAAAGTTGTTTAATGGTAACACACTATTAATTAACAATTTAGTAATTAGGGGCCAAGATCCGAAGTTACGTAGGCACCTATAATCGTTGGCGTTCTTATTCTTCTTCTTCTGTTTCTGAAGTCTATAGCAGCTCGTCGAACCGCTTTCGGGAAAGTTATGAAATTTGGAGTCTCTACCGCAATCCCTCTAGCGCCACCATCTGTCCAAAGTTGTACTCACCTTTATGCTAATAATGTATATAGACTAGAAACAAAATTCCTTTTTCCTCTGATTACTTGGCTCGAGACTATTCGAATGCACCCATTGATGTCATTTTCTGACATGAAAATTTTTCCCGCCATTTTGAATTTTCCTTTGACGTCATTTTATGTCATGAAAACTTTTCCGCCATTTTGAATTTTTTTAAAAAAAAACTACTTTTTAGAACACCTTCTATGATTTTCACGAAAATTTAACCAGATCACCTTCAGACCGTGGCGACAAAAAGTTATGGAATTCAAGTCGATTTGTCAAGCTGTTTTCAAAAAACACGCGAATGAATTTTACATAGCGCTTGTGAAAATTGACGCGAGGCTGTATCTCCTCAACGCTTTATCGTATTAAAACTAAACTTGGTCCGTGTCATCACAAGCATGACCTGAGGTTAGATGCTGCGTTTTTGGCGTTCGGAGATACAAAAAATGGCTATTTTTGCTTATAACGTCTGAATGGTTTGTCCGAAAATCATAAATATCGGCCGTTTTTGGCGGCAGTCATTTTGAATTTTATCATAAAATAAGCTATATTTTAAGAACGCATTGGTGCATCATTATGAAACTCAATATGTGTCTTCGGCACGATGCCTCGACAGTACTCAAAAAGCTTCGGGGCAGTGCCACCTTGTGGTCAAAAGTTATAATGAAATTTACAAAAATGCTAATAATGTTTGATTAAATTAGCCTATAGTAATGAAACTGGTCTTAATAGATTCCTTGAACAAAAATACCAATTTGGCCATAGTTGGCTGAACTTCCTGTCCGCCATTTTTTTTTTTTTTTTTCGAAATCCTCCTACTCCATTGCTCTGATTTTCACCACAATCAAATCATATCATCTTCAGAACATCCCGACAAAAAGTTATGGAAGTCAAGTCGAAACCGCTTTCGTATATCGCAGCAACGAAGTTTAGGTGTGCAATTTGATAAACCTTTCACTCATATTTCTAATGACTGTATTTATAATTTTTCAGCTAATTTGCCACATCTTAAAATGTTGCTTGTTGTTGCTGCTGGTCTGATGCTCCCGGCCATCTTGACGTGGCTTATCGAGCTCTTTGTGTGTTTGGCCCTGATAATTGATGCTTGCAGCTATATTTTTTCCCTGTGATGGTAAAGCTGAATATTTAAACGTTTCAAGCCCATGTGAGAATGGCTTGTTGTAGTTTATTCATAACAATTCCATGACATATGGCTCCAAAACAGGTACATTTTACATAAGAACTCCTCATAGATCCTTAGTCGTGAATTGAAAGACAAATAGCCACAACTGCATTGCATCACAGGCTTTTGAGAACAAGGTTTTCTGTCCTTAAAAGCTAAAGGCTGTCCATATTGACATATTGCTCCAAAGTGAAGGAGTCAATGAAATGATAATCTGGCTGTTGGTGAGTGACAGGTGGTTGGATTAATGAAAGCTTTTAGGTTCAATAGCCGGAAGAAAACGTGATGACCCCAACTGAAGATGCTTCATCTGACGAGTCATTTCTCACAATAGCGTCACACTCTCTTCAGCAGTTCTGGAGGCGGAGTTTCAGTCTTTTCATTGTTATACGGTAGGGGGCGCTATTATGCATCTTCTTGAAGAGTCCAAACACAGGCAAAAAAGAGCAGAAACAAGCGATAAAAGCATTGATTATGCACGTTAAGTTAAGTGCTTTTTGTTCAAAATGTTGCTTTTTTTAATGAAACTCAACGCACGTTCTCCCTGTACCCAATGTTCTCAAAACATTAGTACAAGAACCATTTATACATTCTTTATGTAACGTTTTTTCTTGAAATGTTTTAGTTGGACGTTCATCTAAGGTTTTGTAAATGTTATACTTGCTGCTTTTGAATGTTCTCTGAACATTATGAAATGTTTGCAAACTGCTCAATTGGAATGTTCCCTTAACATTTTTACAACATTTTAAATATATATATATATATATATATATATATTAAATCAACTAAAATCAGCAAGGTTATTTTGCCATCATTTATTTATTTTATAGATGCATTTTATTGATATTCGGGAGCTTTGAAGGATAAGCTGAAGAGTCATTTCAGAGATGTTTATCCGCATGAAGCTTTAAAGAGTTTAATAACTCAGTGCTTCTCTCTGATCTTCATGAGATTCCATCATACCTGAACACACTCACAGCAGAGACGCATTAACGTCAGTGACACGCAGTTTAACAGCAAGGAAAAGGGGCAGTAGATCACAGCAGTGCACTGAGTTTTTAATTAGAAAATATTTTAAATTGAAATTATACACAGTCGCTATGGAGTTTTGGGGGGTTTTAGTGTTGCTATGCACTTACTATTTATGATTGTTTTTGCAATTTTTTATGCGGTTGCTAAGATGTTCATTTCTATACAGTTGCTAGGGTGTTGTGGGTGTTTTTTGTGTTGCTAGGCAGTTGCTAGGGTGTTCTGGGTGGTTTTTAGTGCTGTTATGCAGTTTCTAGGGTGTCGTGAATGTTTATGCACATTTATATGGTGTTGCTAAGATGTTCATTTGTATACAGTTGCTAGGGTGTTATTGGTGGTTTTTAGTGTTGCTATGCAGTTGCTATGGTGTTACGAGTGTTTATGCACATTTTTATGCAGTTGCTAAGATGTCCATTTCTATACAGTTGCTAGGGTGTTCTAGTGTTGCTATGCAGTTGCTAGGGTGTTACGAGTGTTTATGCACATTTTTATGCAGTTGCTAAGATGTCCATTTCTATATAGTTGCTAGGGTGTTCTGGGTGTTTTTTGTGTTGCTAGGCAGTTGCTAGGGTGTTCTGGGTGGTTTTTAGTGCTGTTATGCAGTTGCTAGGGTGTCGTGAATGTTTATGCACATTTATATGGTGTTGCTAAGATGTTCATTTGTATACAGTTGCTAGGGTGTTATTGGTGGTTTTTAGTGTTGCTATGCAGTTGCTATGGTGTTATGAGTGTTTATGCACATTTTTATGCAGTTGCTAAGATGTCCATTTCTATATAGTTGCTAGGGTGTTGTAGTGTTGCTATGCAGTTGCTAGGGTGTAACGAGTGTTTATGCACATTTTTATGCAGTTGCTAAGATGTCCATTTCTATATAGTTGCTAGGGTGTTCTAGTGTTGCTATGCAGTTGCTAGGGTGTTACGAGTGTTTATGCACATTTTTATGTGATTGATATGATGTTCATTTGGATACAGTTACTAGGGTGTTCTGGGTATTTTTTGTGTTGCTAGGCAGTTGCTTGGGTGTTCTGGGTGGTTTTTAGTGCTGTTATGCAGTTGCTAGGGTGTCGTGAATGTTTATGCACATTTATATGGTGTTGCTAAGATGTTCATTTGTATACAGTTGCTAGGGTGTTATTGGTGGTTTTTAGTGTTGCTATGCAGTTGCTATGGTGTTATGAGTGTTTATGCACATTTTTATGCAGTTGCTAAGATGTCCATTTCTATATAGTTGCTAGGGTGTTGTAGTGTTGCTATGCAGTTGCTAGGGTGTAACGAATGTTTATGCACATTTTTATGCAGTTGCTAAGATGTCCATTTCTATATAGTTGCTAGGGTGTTCTAGTGTTGCTATGCAGTTGCTAGGGTGTTACGAGTGTTTATGCACATTTTTATGTGATTGATATGATGTTCATTTGGATACAGTTACTAGGGTGTTCTGGGTATTTTTTGTGTTGCTAGGCAGTTGCTAGGGTGTTCTGGGTGGTTTTTAGTGCTGTTATGCAGTTGCTAGGGTGTCGTGAACGTTTCTGCACATTTGTATGATGTTGCTAAGATGTTCATTTGTATACAGTTGCTAGGGTGTTATTGGTGGTTTTTAGTGTTGCTATGCAGTTGCTAGGGTGTTACGAGTGTTTATGCACATTTTTATGTGATTGATATGATGTTCATTTGGATACAGTTGCTAGGGTGTTCTGGCTGGTTTTTAGTGTTGCTAAGCAGCTGCTAGGGTGTTACGAGTGTTTATGCACATTTTTATGCGGTTGCTAAGATGTCCATTTCTATACAGTTGCTAGGGTGTTGTAGTGTTGCTATGCAGTTGCTAGGGTGTTCTGGGTGTTTTTTAGTGCTGTTATGCAGTTGCTAGGGTGTCGTGAATGTTAATGCACATTTGTATGATGTTGCTAAGATGTTCATTTGTATACAGTTGCTAGGGTGTTCTGGGTGTTTTTTGTGTTGCTATGCAGTTGCTATGGTGTCGTGAATGTTAATGCACATTTTTATGTGGCTGCTAGACCTTCATTTCTATACAGTTGCCAGGGTGTTTTTTAGTGTTGCTAAGGTGTTCTGAGTGTTAATGCACATTTTTATGTGATTGCTATCATCATTTGTATATAGTTGCTAGGGTGTTCTGGGTGTTTTTAGTGTGTTGCTATGCAGTTGCTAGGGTGTTATGAGTCGTCTGACTTGCGTGGAAAAACTCTTGAAGTCCCTGTGATCTTCTGGTCTCTAGATATGGCTCAGGTCCTTCAACGTGTGTCTGTGTGGTTGTTTTTTAACCTGTTTTCTGGTCCAGCAGGTGTAAATTGTGTGTCTGATCTCTTAGTAAATTAACAGCTCATGATTTGAGGAATCATTCACGTCTATAGTGCGAGTGGTGCGTGTGGGTTATGCCTTAGCTTATCTCTGTACGCAGCCATGTCTCAGTGTTGGACAGAAACAGTGTGACTGGTATTATAGGATGTCATTGTGAGTGTGGATGTCCTCTGTACTTTGTCCTCAGGCGAAATGATTCAGCAGCTTCACATGAGAATGACAAAGAAGCATGCTTGCGTTCAGCAGTTTGACTGTTTTTGAATAGCTCGGTGTCAGAGGACGTGAGTGAGAGTCTTATGGTGTTCAGAGAAGATGCTCTTTAACTTTTGTTTAGACATTGTCAGTCAATACTGGATCGATCAAACTCCCATGCGGCGCACAGAATTGCAGATTAATTCCAGCAGTTCGTCTGTCTGTGATTATTACAGAGGAGTATTGCTCGTACACCTCTCCTTCTCTCTCATTCTGCACAGCGTGTGATGGTTTTAGAGTTATACAGTAAAATGCAGATATAGACTGAGGTCTCACCATGTCACATAACAGTCAAATTTTCTCTCTGAGTCACCCTCATTTTGCTCATGTTTGTGTCAGAGAACAAACAAACTGAGAGGGATGTTGGAAGGTTTGAACGCTAGCACCAATTTATCACTTGTTTTTAAAGATTTTTACATTTTATGAAGAAATTATGAGCCTTACTTGTCAGCGCTAAACACAGTACAAGCATTGCTAATGGTGGTAAATGGTTGCTATGCAGTTGCTGATTGTTGTTGTTAGGGCGTTGCTAGGTGGTGGGTATTGACATTTGACTCTGACATTTATGCCATTAAGAATTGAATTGAGAATGCTTTTAAAATTCCAATTCAGATGCTGAATTTGAAGTGAGGGTAGCAAACAAATTATAAACACAATTTAAGGAAGGAGAATTCAAATAAATAGAAATTTAAAGAAATTGACATAACTAATTTTTAACTAGATGGATGGATAGAATGATGGATGGACGGATAGATGGATAGATAGAATTATGGATGAATCAATGGAAGGATGGATGGAAAGATGAATGGATGGATAGAATGATGGATGGATGGATAGAATGATGGATGGATAGATGGAAAGATGGATGGAAAGATGGATGGATGGGTGGATGGATAGAATGATGGATGAATGGATGAATGGATGGATGGATAGGATGGATGGATGATAGAATGATGGATGGAAGGATGGATGGATGGATAGAATGATGGATGGAAGGATAGATGAATCGATGGATGGATGGATGGATAGAATGATGGATGATAGAATGATGGATGGAAGGATGGATGGATGGATAGAATGATGGATGGAAGGATAGATGAATCGATGGATGGATGGATGGATAGAATGATGGATGGATGAATCGATGGATGGATGGATGGATGGATAGAATGATGGATGGAAGGATGGATGAATCGATGGATGGATGGATGGATAGAATGATGGATGGACGGATAGATGGATAGATAGAATTATGGATGAATCGATGGAAGGATGGATGGAAAGATGAATGGATGGATAGAATGATGGATGGATGGATAGATGGAAAGATGGATGGATGGATAGAATGATGGATGGATGGATAGAATGATGGATGAATGGATAGAATGGATGGATGGATGATAGAATGATGGATGGAAGGATGGATGGATGGATGGATAGTATGATGGATGGATGGATGGATAGAATGATGGATGAATGGATGGATGGATGGATAGAATGATGGATGGAAGGATGGATGAATCGATGGATGGATGGATGGATAGAATGATGGATGAATCAATGAATCGATGGATGGATGGATAGAATGATGGATGGAAGGATGGATGAATGGATGGATGGATGGATGGATAGAATGATGGATGAATCAATGAATCGATGGATGGATGGAAGGATGGATGAATGGATGGATGGATGGATAGAATGATGGATGAATCAATGAATCGATGGATGGATGGATAGAATGATGGATGGAAGGATGGATGGATAGAATGATGGATGGAAGGATGGATGGATAGAATGATGGATGAATCAATGAATCGATGGATGGATGGATAGAATGATGGATGGAAGGATGGATGAATCGATGGATGGATGGATGGATGGATGGATAGAATGATGGATAGATGGATGGATGGATAGAACGATGTATAAAACAGTGGATGGATAGATGGATATAAAAAATAATATTACATTAAAAGCAAAATATCTTTAAAAAGTTATTTTAAAAAAAAATCATAAAATTTATAATATTTTAGTATTTTGTCACTATACTTGGAAGTATTGCTTAAAAAAAAAAGAGGGACATGAAAAAGGTTTTTCTTCCCGCAGCTGAGCTGTGATGTGAGTTCAGACTAATCTTTATAAAAGGTTGGACATTAGTGAGAAGGCATCTGTCAATAACATGAATGTGAGCTTGTGTGTGTGAGCGACAGATAGTGTGTGCACATGCTCCTCAATCTCCAACATTCACACTCTCGGTTTCGTTTTCCGGCTTTTGTTGCAGTAAGCGTGGAGCCGAGACCCCACTCCATAAGAAACATCCTGTATCAGAGCGCCACAGAACCTCTCACACACTCCAGCATCTGAGCGACCGAGACACGGCAGCTTCAAAAGAGAAGCAGTGACATTCAAACACGCTTGTGAATTTCTGAACCATCCCGTGCATGAATATGGATGCGGGCGTCCTTTGATTGGTTCAGCTGCGGTTGAATGACAACCTCTGACAGACCCCCGCTTCATGCTATATTAAAGATCGCTGGAGACCCCGGATTCATAATTCACTCTCGGATTTAAGACGTGACCGCCATTAGATATGAAGAGCGCAGTGGGGGTTTAATGTGGGCTGAGTTTGAAGGGTCTATACAAATCAGAGACCACCCAATATTTAGAAATGTCCCCCCCCCCAATATTTGATTATTGATGCTGCTCTACTGTACTCCATTATGCACCGCTCTGTTTGTTGTTGGGATGACAAAAAAAGTTTTAAAAGTTAAATTTTTAGTGGTCTTTAGTTGTCTAATAGCGCTCATCACTGGATGGATGGATAGAATGGATGGATGGATGATAGAATGATGGATGGAAGGATGGATGGATGGATAGAATGATGGATGAATCAATGGATGGATGGATAGAATGATGGATGGAAGGATGGATGAATCGATGAATGGATGGATGGATGGAAGGATGGATGAATGGATGGATGGATGGATAGAATGATGGATGAATCAATGAATCGATGGATGGATGGATAGAATAATGGATGGAAGGATGGATGGATGGATGGATGGATGGATAGAATGATGGATAGATGGATAGATGGATAGATAGAATTATGGATGAATCAATGAAAGGATGGATGGAAAGATGAATGATGGATAGAATGATGGATGGAAGGATGGATGGAGGGATAGATGGAAAGATGGATGGATGGATAGAATGATGGATGGATGGATGGATAGAATGGATGGATGGATGGATAGAATGATGGATGGATGGATGGATGGATGGATAGAATAATGGATGGAAGGATGGATGGATGGATGGATGGATAGATGGAAAGATGGATGGATGGATAGAATGATGGATGGATGGATGGATAGAATGGATGGATGGATAGAATGATAGAATGATGGATGGATGGATGGATGGATGGATGGATAGAATGATGGATGGATGGATAGAATGATGGATGGATAGCTGGAAAGATGGATGGATGGATAGAATGATGGATGGATAGAATGGATGGATGGATGATAGAATGATGGATGGAAGGATGGATGAATCGATGGATGGATGGATGGATGGATGGATGGATAGAATGATGGATGGACGGATAGATGGATAGATAGAATTATGGATGAATCAATGAAAGGATGGATGGAAAGATGAATGATGGATAGAATGATGGATGGATGGATAGAATGATGGAAGGATAGAATGGATGGATGGATGGATAGAATGATGGATGGATGGATGGATAGAATGATGGATGAAATATGGATGCGGGCGTCCTTTGATTGGTTCAGCTGCGGTTGAATGACAACCTCTGACAGACCCCCGCTTCATGCTATATTAAAGATCGCTGGAGACCCCGGATTCATAATTCACTCTCGGATTTAAGACGTGACCGCCATTAGATATGAAGAGCGCAGTGGGGGTTTAATGTGGGCTGAGTTTGAAGGGTCTATGCAAATCAGAGACCACCCAATATTTAGAAATGCCCCCCCCCCCAATATTTGATTATTGATGCTGCTCTACTGGACTCCATTATGCACCGCTCTGTTTGTTGTTGGGATGACAAAAAAAGTTTTAAAAGTTAAATTTTTAGTGGTCTTTAGTTGTCTAACAGCGCTCATCACTGTCAGAATGAGTGAGCTGGCCAATCAAATCAAAGAAGGCGGGGCTTACTGTTCACAGAACTAGACATATTAACAAATGAAACCTGTTCTCGTATGAATTAAAATGGATAAAAAGAACTGGAGATCTCTCTATTTTGATTTTTGTTCCTCGTCTGACTTTCTAAGCTACCAATGCTTAACATCGAGGAACACTGTTACTGACAATCCTCATTTTGTCTGCGTGAGATTCTCCAGCTTTGTTGTTGTTGAGCTGTTAAAGCTCCGCCCTCTTCTGGAAAGGGGGCGGGGAGCAGCAGCTCATTTGCATTTAAAGGGACACACACAAAAATGGCGTGTTCTTCCTCACACCCAATTAGGGGCAAATTTGACAAGCTATAATAAATGATCTGTGGGGGATTTTGAGCTGAAACTATTCTGGGGACACCAGAGACTTATATTACATCTTGTGACCGGGGCATAATAGTTCTCCTCTAAATATGTTATCTATTCTGCCTTAATCTTTAGCAGTGACAGTATGGCAGACTGTGATTGGAGGAGATGGGTCACATGACCTGAATCTCAGTCAGGACAGGTAGCTCAGTTCTTTTGCTTCTTTGATGAACGTAATGTGACTGTTCCATCATTTCGAGTGAACTTGTTTTCAGGAGAGCGGTCGCACAGCTCTGTGTGTGTGCAGATATTGAGGACTGAGAGTCAACATCCAGCTGTGATGTAGCGCATGTGTTTACCGGCTGCTAATGTTTAGAACCAGCTGTCCACTTCAAAACCCAGTGTGAACGCTTCCCTTTCCTGTAACACTCATCCTCTCTAGATATACTAACGTGTGTTTTTGTGTGTGTGTGTGTGTTTGTGACTTACGAGGACACAAATTTGTATAATGACGTGGGTGTTATACTGGTGTTACGACGTAAACATGTTTCATATTTAAAATAGCTTTAAAAACATACTGAATGTTTTATTAAAAATGTAAAAATGCAGAATGTTTTCTGTGACGGGTAGAGTTAGTGTAGGGGGAGAGAATGTACAGTTTGTACAGTATAAAAACCATTACGCCTATGGAATGTCCTCACTTTGATAGCAAAACAAACCTGTGTGTGTGTGTGTGTGTGTGTGTGTGTGTGTGTGTTATCCAGCTCTTGTCACATTGATTTATTGTGCAGCTTTGTGCAGGTGGAGATGGATGTGCTCAATGATATGTAACCAAAACAAGAACAATATTCATGCATGATGTAAAGTCATTGACATCGCTTGGCTGTTGTTGCATGCTGTCCAAATACACTACCTGTGGGAAACCTTCACTTCCTGTAACCATGCCTCCTATGGCAAGCCATTTTCACTTTTATTCATGAATTCTTGATATCAACCAATCAGTTTTCACTAGTTAAAATGCTAATTCCTGATATAATATAATTCCTAATTCCTATATATATAATATTATTATTAATTTTATTATTATTATTAATATTATATATATATATAAATATATATTATATATAATATTATTATTAATATTTTATATATATATATATATATATATATATATATATATAAATGCATAATATATATATATTATTAATTATTATTATTATTATTATAAAGCTTGTTGCACCATAAAATAAAAAAGGTAATTGCGACAATTCTGGCTCTTTTTAAGAGATATAAAGACAGAATTGCAAGTTATAGTCAGAATTGCATTATATATACTCACAATTCTGAGAAAAAAAGTCAGAATTGCACGTTTTTATTGCGCAATTTTGATGTTATAACTCGCACATGTCAGTTTATGTCTGACATTGTGAAGTCAGAATTGTGAAATATAAATTCAGAATTATGAAATATAAAGTCAGAATTGCATGATAAAAACAATTGAGAGCAAAAATTATGAAGAAAAAATTCTCAATTCCGACTTTATAACAGAATTTTATATTGACTTTAGATGTTTTGTTATTTTCTAACAATAAACATGGAAATTAAATAGATACAATTTATTAATAATAATAATAATAATAATATAGTCTGGAAAATGTTTGTTTGTAGTTTTGATAAATGTACATTTCACATTAAATAAAAAAAAATATATTTTAGATTTTTCTTATAAAATTCAACTCGGATGAATTTGACAAATGCCGGCAAGTAAGTAATAAATAAACGGTTGATCGAGTTTTTTGGCTGTATGTGTGTGTTCGAGTGTGTCGGCTGTTGTTCCTTGTAGCCGAACCT
This sequence comes from Zacco platypus, assembly GCA_038088235.1. Lineage (NCBI taxonomy): Eukaryota > Metazoa > Chordata > Actinopteri > Cypriniformes > Xenocyprididae > Zacco > Zacco platypus. The sequence continues at coordinate 8,299,053 of CM076067.1, forward strand.
CTGCGACGGAGCGCTCGTAAACCTGCCGTCCTGCGTGGCCTCATGAATAATTCATGACCCGCTCCAGAACTCTTTAGATCTTGACTTTCATCGCAGCCCTTCTCGCTGCGTCATCAGCGCACCGGTGACCCGGCGCTGTGTGTCCGTCTGTGTTTGTGCAGGTGTGTGTTTTCCTCGCATCTCTGCACTGTTACGGCCCTCGTGTGGATCGAATTCAAATGAGCTCTCCACTCACAACACATTCACTCACTCCATCAGCAAATGAATCTCAAGCTCTCATCCATCATTCGGCCACGGTCATGCTGTCATCCTCTTTAAATCTTTCATTTGCCCGCTGGTCACAGACATATAACAATTTCATTTATTACTTATCATTTATAATGAGCAATTTCACTTTGTTGCTCCATCAGAACATAATGAATCACGCAAACAAGCCAGAAGTGACCTCAGATGTCTTCCCTCCGGCACAGCGTTAGTTAAAATGGCAGTAACGAGGCTGTTTAATATTAATAGGATCCTAATAATTAATAAGACACTGTCAAGCTAAGTGATAGTCGAATTAGCATAAAAATACCTAGTACACACACAATTTTTTATATATTTTAAGATTAATTGGAATTATGTGATATTCACAGAACAATGGAAGGGATTAAGTTCCCAGAATGCACTCTGGTATGATTAAATTAATTATTATTTTTATTATTATTGTGTGTGTGTGTGTGTATAAATATATATAGTCAGAATTGTGAGTCGGAATTACCTTTTTTATTTTATGGCAGAAACAAGCTTTATAATAATAATAAATTTTATATATATATATATATATATATATATATATATATATATGTGTGTGTGTGTTATTATTATTATTAATATTATATATATATATAAATACATTATTTATATATATATATATATATATATATATATATATATATATATATTATTAATTATTATTATTGTTATTATTATTATTATTATAAAGCTTGTTTCTGCCATAAAATAAAAAAGGTAATTGCGACAATTCTGACTCTTTTTAAGAGATATAAAGTCAGAATTGCAAGTTATAGTCAGAATTGCATTATATATACTCACAATTCTGAGAAAAAAAGTCAGAATTGCAAGTTTTTATTGCGCAATTTTGACTTTATAACTCGCAAATGTCAGTTTACATCTCGCACTTCTGAGAAAAAAGTCAGAATTGTGAAATATAAAGTCAGAATTGCATGATAAAAACAACTGAGAGCAAAAATTATGAAGAAAAAATTCACAATTCCGACTTTATAACAGAATTTTATATTGACTTTATATCACAGCCTAAATCTCGCAATCATTCTGAGGGAAAAAAAAGTCAGAATTGTGAGATAAAAAGTTGCAATTACATTATATATATATATATATATATAATTTATATATAGTCTGGGGGGAAAAATTGAAGTATACAATATCCTGTGGTCCCTTTAATAGTAAGTGTGCCTTTATTCATACTAAAGTACAGTAATCGAATCACACATGGTCAGTGCGATACATTAATCATTTTTAATGAATGTAGCACACATTATTTACGTCACGCATGTGAAATGGCATCAGACTTTGGCCTTTGGCTCTTTTTCTCTTTGTGCACTACTGGTGCTCAGCTGTTTAATTACCCAGAATGCACTGTTCTGCATCAGGCTGCAGGGTGAAGGAGCCCGTTTCAAAAGATTTGTTTCCTTCTCTCGCATAAATATGGACAAAAATTAATGCAGTTTTCTGCACTGACCTGAAAATATTTGCCTGGGATTGTGTTCGCAGACAAATCTGACATGCTACGGTAACTGCGCTGCACTGCACGAAGATCTCTGAGAGATTGTTCTGTGATGCAGGATATTAATCTCACATCATTTGCATTATTAATTGAACTTAATCCTTCTCGCTTTCATCTGTAGTTTTTAAATGATTCCTGTTAATCAGCGAAAGGCAGCAGATGTGTTGTAATCTTTCCTTCCTGCTTTGGGCCGTCGTTTTGTGTCTGCGAGTAGATGAAGTGTCTGAAGGCGAAACTGAGAGGCGAAAACATCAAAGAACTTTAGATAAACACAAGTTTATTAATAAATAAGCTTTTGCATTTCCTTCTGTCTCTGGCCATAATTCTATAACCTTGGAATCATGAAATAATATCATACATGTGAAAAGCAGACAGGTGTAGTCTGGCTCAGAGGAATCGTGTGTTTGAGGCAGTTTTTCTGCTGAGGAAGGGATAATGCGAGACTTCTTCACCTTACAAATGCTTGTCAAAAGCCAGAATATGCTACGCAAACACATTTTGTGAGAAAGTGACGTGCTGGAGCAAAACAGCCATTGTTTTTTGAATCAACATTGGTAATAAACAAGTATTGGATTTCATTCAGCAAAATTGTAATGATTGTAAATGCATAAATGCATCCGTCATTTTGAATTTATGAAAAACCTAGTTTTTAGATGATTTTTTCCACTTTTTAAACTCTTTCTAGACGGTTCATCTGGTTTTCACCAAAATTGGCTCACATCATCTTCAGACCATGCTGGCAAAAAGTTATGAAGAGATTTTTGATAAACTCAATCATTCTGGAATAACGCACAAACAAATTTGGATTGAGAGCGCGCCAAATTGGAAGCAAAGCTATATCTCCACAACACTTTAGCATATTGACACCAAATTTGGTGCACACCAGCACAAACATGACCTGAGGCTGTGAGCAGTGTTTCGGGATAGCGCCACCTACTGGTCGGGCGAAATGAAAAAAAAAAAGCCTCTATATAATACAAGTTTTCACCAAAATTGGCTCACATCATCTTCAGACCATGCTGGCAAAAAGTTATAAAAAAAAGATTTTTGAGAAACTCAATCATTCTCGAATAACGCACAAACGAATTTGGATTAAGAGCGCGCCAAATTGGAAGCAAAGCTATATCTCCACAACACTTTAGCATATTGACACCAAATTTGGTGCATACCAGCACAAACATGACCTGAGGCTGTGAGCAGTGTTTCGGGATAGCACCACCTACTGGTCAGGTGAAATGAAAAAAAAAGCCTCTATATAATACAAGTTTTCACCAAAATTGGCTCACATCATCTTCAGACCATGCTGGCAAAAAGTTATAAAAAAAAGATTTTTGAGAAACTCAATCATTCTCAAATAACGCACAAACGAATTTGGATTGAGAGCGCGCCAAATTGGAAGCAAAGCTATATCTCCACAACGCTTTAGCATATTGACACCAAATTTGGTGCATACCAGCACAAACATGACCTGAGGCTGTGAGCAGTGTTTCGGAATAGCGCCACCTACTGGTCGGGCGAAATGAAAAAAAAAAGCCTCTATATAATACAAGTTTTCACCAAAATTGGCTCACATCTTCTTCAGACCATGCTGGCAAAAAGTTATGAAGAGATTTTTGATAAACTCAATCATTCTCGAATAACGCGCAAACGAATTTGGATTTAGAGCGCGCCAAATTGGAAGCAAAGCTATATCTCCACAACGCTTTAGCATATTGACACCAAATTTGGTGCATACCAGCACAAACATGACCTGAGGCTGTGAGCAGTGTTTCGGGATAGCGCCACCTACTGGTCGGGCGAAATGAAAAAAAAAAAGCCTCTATATAATACAAGTTTTCACCAAAATTGGCTCACATCATCTTCAGACCATGCTGGCAAAAAGTTATGAAAAGATTTTTGATAAACTCAATCATTCTCGAATAACGCGCAAACGAATTTGGATTAAGAGCGCGCCAAATTGGAAGCAAAGCTATATCTCCACAACGCTTTAGCATATTGACACCAAATTTGGTGCATACCAGCACAAACATGACCTGAGGCTGTGAGCAGTGTTTCGGGATAGCGCCACCTACTGGTCGGGCGAAATGAAAAAAAAAAGCCTCTATATAATACATCATCAATATTATGGTAATGCAATTTATTTTTTATTGAAATAAGATTAAATTAAAGGCAGTACAACAAATTGTACTGTTTAGAAGTACTTAAAAATGTATTACAGTAATGGAGGGAAAATGGATTAATTGCCATTAAAATAATGTTTCAATGAAAAGATAAGGCTTCATTTTTTATGAAGTTAGTTTTTTATTTATTAGTTGAGGTTTGCATGGGCTCAGTTTTTAAAAATCAATTTTTCTTACACTTCCCTGAGTGCTGTATTTTACATAGAACATGAAGTTACAAGGATATTTTTTGTACATTTGTGTTACTGTTGTAATCTCAGACCAGGACATCTCATTATTTGAGTTAGATGGTATTTGTCAGTGAAATGCCAGGTGAATATTACATTGCTCTCTTAGGCTGATGAAACCTGATGTAACGTGATTTGCACACCTGCTTCGGCCTGCCGCTCGACCACTACAGCAGGGAAACTGCACCGAAAACCAAATTAAATGGAAAGACACCAGGAGCGAAACATTCTGCCATCATAAACCTGATTCATATGTGTAGGCCAACACGCGGCTCCTCCTCATGGGACTAATTAACATCATGACTTAAAACCATATACAAAGTCTCTTTTTTTAGATATATTAACATGTTTTGCATCGTAATAAATAAAGCCTGTCATGTTCCTGAAAGGTTTTGTGAGTTTTTGCAGTGCAGTGTATTTTATACACCGCTTCATTAATTCCTTTTAAATGGAGTTTTGAAATGATTTCAAAGAGGTGTTTTTGTTAATCAGATGAAGCACTTCCCGTTTCAATCTAGAACATCATGAGATATGTGACCCGTGATGCACGAAGCACAAAACAACTTTGTGGCACAAACAGGCTTGTTGTTTTGCTCCAGAAAACATTCTCAGAGCCATTTAACGCGCACTATGTGCACCTGGCGTGTTGTGATTCGCTCTGTTATTGCTTTTTTCCTCCTGTTTTTCCTGGGAGGTGGAAGATGAGGAGGAAATAGGTTGAGCAGCAGCTGGAATTCACCCAGACTGGCTGGTTTGTTTGCTCTCGCCGAAAATGAGCAAACGAACAGTTTTAAGTGCTTTTTTAAGGTTAACAAGATCCTCAGACTCGGCGAGGTTGACTGACAGCAGGGCTGATTGCTTTTAAGAGTTTCACCGTCGACCCAAACAAGATCAACTAGGCGATAGTTTTGTGGCTTATAAAACTATTTATAACGGTCTCGTTTGGCCTTAAAAGTGTGAAGTGGGTCATTTAAATGATAAAATATACAGTACCATCTTGAAATGCAGAGGCAGCTAGACATTATATAGTCGGTTGACTCCTGCTATATAGTTAATAAAGTTTTAAATAGTTATTTTTTATTACAAAAGCCCATCGATTTACTTCAGAAGGCCTTTATTAACCCACTGGAGTCGTGTGGATTACTTTTATGATGGATGGATGTGTTTTTTGGGCTTCAAAATCTCGTCCCCCCATTATAAAGCTTGGAAGAGCCCGGATATTTTAAATATAACTCAGATTGTGTTCGTCTGAAAGACGATACTCATAAACACCTATGGCTTATGGGTGAGTAAATTATAGGATAATTGTAATTTTTGGGGTGAACTATCTCTTTAAGTTTCCGTGCATAATTATATTTTTTCTTCATTGGCATCTACAGTATGTAACCATTTTTTGTAGGGCTCAGTGAAATCAGTTTATAGTTCAGGCAATTCATCCTTCGAACGCAGTTTGATTGACAGGCGATCTGACCAATCATAACCCCGAATCCGCCATTTTGTCCATCAAAGCAGTCAGGGGAGTTAGTAGATTAACGTTGGTGAACTTGATAAATTGTGTGTACTCACGTCTTTCCGCGCTTGAAACAACATTCCTTCTGATGTTCATTCATGTTTATTTGATGCTATAAATGAACTAGTATGAAGAGATGATCGGTTCACGAGGAGCTACAGCGATCTGTCACCACACATTAAACACACACTAGATGCTATTTATTGATTAAACTTCTTTAAAAAATTACAATATTTTAAATATGAAACTGATTCATACGTTGTCAGTGTCCTCTTTGCTCCGCAATGTATTTTTCACTGCGTGAGAACATGATGTGTGGCGTGAGAGCGCATGTCGGACATAGCAACTTCTTTGCGAAGGGTCAATTGTCTTAAATTATAAAAAATATATGAAGAAATAAAAATAAAAAACATGAAATTGGCCATGAATCAAAAACAGCAGCATGCAGGTCACATGCTTTTAAGGTTGTTTGTGCCAAATGACAACGTTTCCATCAGAAAGTTTTGGGATACTTTGGCTGTTTTGCTCGTATTTGGAGGTTGATCTGTGTTATCCATTCAGCACACGGAGGCTGAGCATCAGAACAAACCCGCGCCATCTGTCCCTGCCGTACAGAGGAAAGTTTCAGCAGAATCGCTGTCATGCAGGCTGGTTTGCTTTTCCTCACGAAACTTGCGACCATGTGTTCCTTCAGGAAGAGCAGGACACATTATGAATAAAAGGCCTTTATTGAACAAACATTAACCTGAATGATCAAATGATTCATTCATTTTAATATCTGTTTCATTTACACAATAGCAAATCTGAGTTTTTGTAGTGGGTAAATAGCAAACATGTTATTAAAGATTGAATCATTCGTGTGATTCCTTTGTGTCACCATTCAAAAATATTCATGGAAATCTCAACATGGAATTTTTTGCATATATCAAAACATTATAGTAAAAGTACATGTACTAGTAAAGGTTTTTGGAATAGTTAAGATTATTCAATGTTTTTGAAAGATAAGTCTCTTCTGCTCACCTAGGCTGCGTTTATTTCATCATAAATATAATAAAAGCATAAAACCTGTGAAATATTATTACAATTTGAAATAACTGATTTTTATGTGAATATATGTAAAAAAGCTGAATTTTTAGCATCATTACTCCGGTCTTTAGTGTCTGAATTTTTCTAGTCTTTAGTCGGTGTTGTTTTTTGTTGTTCATTTAGGGAAAAATCTTATTTTACTGTATTTTATTTGCATTAAAATTTTGAATCTAATTGGCTGACTTTAAAAAAAAAAAATAATCTGTATCACTCAGCTAGTCATGAACAACACTTCTAGATTAGACACTTATAGTGACAGAGAAAACATAAATAACAGCACAATAATAACCAGCTTCCCCTCTGTGATCATAATTCGTCTGTTTTCAGACAAAAATATTATATATATATATATATCAACGCAATGCTGCGAATGATAAATGAAGGAGGTGGAGTCTCAGAGTAACACACAGACCCTGTTTGTTGCGGCACAAATCTAATCTCACTGTGAAATGAGAACAATTTCCAGCAGCAAGAGCACATTAGAGTAAAGTAGTGTGACGGAGAGTGTTCAATGATGACTGAAAGGAGCAAATAAGAACAGGAAGCATTCAATTGCAAAGTAATATGTTGTTTCTTATTACAAAAAGCATGGTTATGCTTCTAAAATGTGATTCCATGAGCCTCATTCTGACGTTATAGTATGAGTTGTATTAAAACATCCTAAACTAACCCTCACTAGCTGTACATTGACTGAATTAAAATCTCGATGAACTCCGATTGGCCGCTTTACATGTCAATCAAACCTGTCAAAGTGGGCGGGTCTTGGCCAGAATAAGCAGCAAAGTGTATGAGACAGTAGAGAGTTGAGTTCTCTTTCGCATCTTTTAGAATTTAATCCGTATTAGGGTGCAACCCCATCAAAAAAAAAAGATATTTTGATTATGTACATGATATTTTGACATTCGTCTTAAAGTGACAGCAGCCTAATAAACCTGCATCAGTCTGTCATTAATGTTAGTCAACCAACAAAAGGCAAAGAGAAAATCACTCACTGCTCTTGACTCAGTCTTTAACAAGGATCTAAATATATTTATCTATATTCAATCATCTATGTTTAATTAATATCTATGTTTATTATATTCAGTTTCCTCGGTTTGATCTTCCTGAAAAGCACTGTTTATTTCATTTATCTTAGTTTTATTGTGTTTCTTGTGCTATCACTTGTAATTTGTTACTGTTTACTTGTCTTTAACCCTTTAAAACCGGACGTGTCATCGGCGACACATCCAAACAAGCTGTATTCATGTTATTAAAGAAAGTATTGTAATTATTCAAATTGCTACAGACAGTAGATAACACTGGCTTTTCAGGAATATATGGGTTATTACGGTAATTTCGTGCCCTCCATCAGCAAATGCCATCCGCTTTCGGGGAAAACAGGTGGAAGTAGGATTTGAACGGAGAGATACGGATCGTTGCTGTTTAGGGAGTTTTGGATCGCATAAATAGCAGAAGAAACAAACAAAAACATGGTGAAGGAGAACACAGGCATTTGAGATCATTTTTTGGGATGATTTGTGACTGTTTCGCATTTGGTGAGTGTATCTATTCTTGTGTTTTGTTTTTGTTTTCTATTTAAATTCTATTTACAAACTCACTATACATATTAACGGTCGATTTTTGTTTCCTGAACACACTCTGCACTTGAAGATAGAACAGTATGTGGGAATTTTATAATAAAATATTCAACATAATATGTGATATTTTAACTTTAGGTTCTAAAGGGTTAATAGCGGACTTCATATTAATTAGGCAAGTATTTTTGTTGCATATCAAAATTGGAATTGTGAACTCTAAAGTTGTGGTGTCATAACTAACAAATAATTGGTAGACAATTTTCACTCACGAATAATTGTCAAGTAACACATTGAATTAAACACCAAAGTTTGAAGTACATTTATATTTAGTATTTTTAATATTCCAAAGCGACTTACAAGTGAGGCAATTAGGGGTTAAGTGTCTTGCTCAAGGGCACTTTAGTCATGGTATTGAAGATGGAGAGAGTGATGTTCATTCACAATCCCCACCTTCAATTCCTGCCAGCATGGGAATCGAACCAGCAACCTTCAGGTTAAAAGCCCAACTCCCTCACCATTAGGCCACGACTACTGGAATAGTGTTTTCTTGTAAATCTTTAGCCGCTTTTCCACCGTCGGGCCCACACTGTTCTCATAGCTTAACCGTTCCATTCCGTGCCGAGCGTTCCGAGCCGAAGCAGGCTCAAGTGGAAATATAACCGGAACCATTTCGGATTAACGGTGGCAAAGCAGCCAACTTCGACAAATAATTTTTTACGGTGTTGAATTCAAGGTTACATGGGTCAAAAACAATGAAAACAACTATTTTATATTATTCTATTCATCATTTTTTGTGGCAGGGCACAATTTTAACTACTGCTGAAAAAAATCCTTAGCATGAATAAGCCTCTGGTGGCTCATTGATTGATGTTCATTTAGACGACTGAACGGTTCCCTTCATATCTGAGCTTCATCTTTGCTCCGGCAAACATACATGTTGAGATGACCTGAGCGCAGACCAGCACTGATCTCTCACTGTGAGGTCTAGTAGCATTAATTCTGCTCGAAAAGCTTCACAGAATCCGAATCGACCCACCGGCACCGAGCAATCCCTCTTCAACGGAGCGCTAGCATTGATTTCTGTCTCGGAGAGAGATCGTTCCTTCCTCGCCCCGGTTAGATAATCATATCTGGGCTCTATGAAAAACACTAAGTCTTATAAATACATGCTGAAGAACTGCATCTTAAATTCAACAAAATTGAAGCTTGTTTCATATTTCAGTCCCAAAGCTGATCAGTAGAATTGCAATATGATCTATAGTTTTACAATATAATCTATTTAGGCAAATATTCCACACCTGCGCTCCATATATTACTCCGTTCTAACACTAATTCATCAAATTGTCCGTCTGCACTGGGAACTGTAATAAACTCCTGCACTGTTTGTGAACTTGCATGTCTCTAATGCTGAGAATTGCATCCAGTTATCATATATAACACATTTGGGGAGGTATTGCGTTATTATTTGGGCCCGAGAACAGATGGTGTCAGGACTCGATTGTAATTGCTCGGTCAATTCTTCTACTTCTCCGAAATGAATCGTATTTTTGAGGGTCTAAACATGCTCGAAAACTCATGAAACTTTGCACATGCATCAGAAGTGGGTTTCAGAAATGGGTGTGGCGAAATGGCTCAATGGCGCCCCCTAAAAAATTTCAAATAAGCGCCTTCCGCGTTACGTTTCACGTACAAGTATGAAATTCGGTAGACACATGAAACCGCCCAATACCTACAAAAAAGGATGTGGGTGCGAAATCTGAAAACCCAAGATTTTTTTAAAATTTTCTCTGCAAATCTTTTTGCCATTTCCAGACATCGTAATTTAACGAACTCCTCCTAGAGCTTTAATCAGATCAACATCACATCTGGTCAGTCTAATCTAAAGGCCTTTGTGCCATAAATTGCGAAGATCTACAGTTTTTGCTGAAGACATCTATATGGCAATATTCAGTTACAGTCATAGCGCCACCTGTGGGCAACAGGAAATGACTTGTTTTACACCGTGATTGACTCCTCATAGAGATTTAACCAGATAAACACCATGTGTTGTCAGTCTAATCTTAAGGCTTTAGTATGACCTTAAGGTCTAGTCATAGCGCCACCTGCTGGCAACAGGAAATGACATGGTTTAGACTGTAATTCACTCCCTGAAACACATTTCAATTTGCCCCGAAGTACCAAACACATTAGAAACATGATAATTCATGCCTCATTTGGCTGAGTGATAAACTATGCGTTTAATGCCACGAAAAAGGAAGTTGTTGTAACTCAGTCACACAATGTCCGATCTGCCCTAAATTTGTATGTTTGGTTGTAGTCTTAGCCTGAAGACTTCTACAGGGTTGGGGAGTAACGAAATACAAGTAACTTAGTTACGTATTTAAAATACAAAATTTGAGGAAGTGTATTTCATTACAGTTACATTTTAAATGGGTGGTAATCAGATTACAGTTACATCTGAAAAGTATTTTAGATTACCAAAGTGATTACTTTGAATTTTAATGTCATTTAAACAGAAATTGGTGATTCTCTGACTCTGACAGTCTGAAAAAGTGGAGTTAAGTTTCCTCAACATTTTAATACTTTTAAGAGGATCATAAAAATGTTGTTATTTTTATTTAATACTGTCCTGAACAAGACAAAATGACTGAATTTATAAAAAAAAAAATGCCCAACTGTCAACTGAACTGTCCTGTCATGACCTGATGATCCACGACTGTTTTCATGTTTTGTGAGTCATTTTATAATTCACTCGTCACTGTGACTTTTTCTCACAATTTGTTTTTTTCCCTCACAATTGTGAGTTTGCATTTCACAATTCTGACTTCTTTTTCTCAGAATTGCGAGATTTAAACTCAAAATTGCAAGTTATAAAGTCAGAATTGGGAGATATAAACTTATCTCATAATTCTGACTTTTCTCAATATTGTGAGTTTATATCTCAAAATTCTGACTTTATAACTCAAAATTGCAACTTTATATCACACAATTCTGAGGGAAAAAGTCAGAATTGTGAGATAAAAACTTGCAATGACCTTTTTTGTGTTTGTTCCACACTTATTAGTATTCCAAAGTATTCTAAAGTATTTAGATTAAGTTACTAAACTTGAGTAATGTAACGAAATACGTTACAAATTACTTTTTAAAGCATGTATTTAGTAATCTGTAGTGAAATACTTTTTAAAAGTAACCGACCCAGCCCTGGACATCTACGTGGCAATATTCAGTTATAGTTAAAGCGCCACCTGCTGGCCGCAGGAAGTGTGGCACGTCAAAATGACTGCACCATGTTTCTCCTCTATTGCTTAAATGCGTGTCGCCCGCTGTTCATTGTTCTCCTCGCTGGTCCCGGGTGCGAGGGCCCTTTCAGCTTAAACTCTAATTGTTTTTGCAGTTTGATCAATTGATGCGTCTGAAAGCGCATACTAGCTAGTAGGTTCATTTGGTTTGAAACGACCGTTAAAAAAAAAAGTTGATTCTATATAGGATGAACGTAATCTGGACATACTACATCCGCCATGTTGTCATGTGACCTACCAGCATCACTCTCATTCACAAATCCTCTCCCGTGGCCTCATGGGATAGTATAGTGTCTATCGTATGCACACTTGCAGGAAGAAGTAGGTCATCCTTTTAGCCTACTCTTTTATGAGTGCTGTGAATTTGGACATGCTACTCGGCTCACATACTTTTTTTTTGCCTACTTTGTAGTGTGGAAGTAGGCATATTCAGACTTTAATGGCTTTAAATGCTTTAAAGTGGATGAATTAGAGATGCAACTTCTGGGAGAGTGTCCTGACGATCTCACAGCATGCTACAATCTTCTCTGAGAAGTTGCATCTCTTCATTTATTCAGTTTAGATTACCACTGCTAAAAATACGACCGCTTTTGAACAGCTATTGGTGGATCGCGAGTTGCCGGTCCTGACCCGTAGCTACTACAGAGACTGTTATTTCACAGAGTATGATGTACAAGGTCAACAGCATGTCAGAAATATCACATACTTATTACATACTGATTTATAAAGCCTGTGACCTTGAGCTGAAGCCCAGAGCAGATAAAACAAAAATAAAACACATTTCCTGTTGGAAATGTGTGCAGGTTACAGTATTCTTATAGGTGTATGAATATGTATATAAAAGGATTTTATAGGTTATTTGAATATTGAATAATTTATCAGACACGTATATTTATATGGCAAATACACACTAGGTTTGGGCGTAATGACCAGAATATCATCATGTGATATTTTGTTTTTTCAGGCAGGATCACAATCTATGATCCCTTTTCATGTTGCCTTTTAAGACTTTATGACAAAATGTCGAAATTAAAAAGTCAGAATTATGATATACGAAGTAGATATTATGTACCAAGTCCTAATTAAAGATTTTATGTGTCATAATTATGACTTTTTTTGTCATAATTTCAACGTAGTATGTCAGTTTTGACTTGGTACGTCATAACTATTTAATGATTTTAACTTTTTATGCCTTAATTTTTACTTTAGATGTCTTAATTTTCACTTAGCATATCACATTTTGACTTTTTTGTCATAATTATGACATTTTATGCCAATTTTGACTCAGAATGTCATAATTATGACTTGGTATTTAATGATTTTTATGCCTTATTTTTTTCTTTTGAATGACATAATTATCACTTAGCATATCCTATTTTGATTATTTGTCATAATTATGACGTTTTATGTTATAATTATGACTTAGCATGTCAATTTCGACTTTGAATGTCATAATTATGATTTTCCAAAGCTTGATTTTATTATTTCTGATGTGGCCGAAATATGCCGTATCTCGATCTCTCTTCAAAGGCAGATTGTAGAGATATTTTAATCCTTCAGAATGTAATATCATGATCACACACCCATAATCCACACTCATATTTCATATGCAAAAGTAAAATCGTCACTGAGATGAATGTGAATGCTAACATATAACACACTCCAAGTATTACAGACCTGCTTGGTTTATCAAAATGAATTACATAATGGAAATTATTCTAGCAAACAGGGAACGTTCTCAGAACTGTTGCTAACGTTTGGACAAACGTTCCTCCAGTAACGTTTATGGAACGTTCGGTCAGAGTTATGTGGTCTTTAATAATGTTCTCAAAATGTTAATACAAAAAATTATTTATACATCATTCATGAAAAGTTTTTCTGAAACGTTTTACTTAGACATTCATGTAATATTTTTTAAATGTTACTAGGCCTACTTGTTTCGGAATGTTCAGAACATTCAAAAGTAACATTCCCATAATGTTTGAAGAATGATGAAATGGAACGTTCCCTTAACGTTCACATAACCAAGAAAAAAAAAACATTTAAAAAGTTTTCATAACCTAATAGGAATGTTGGCAAAACGTTCTGAGAACGTGTTTTTGTCAGCTGGGATGTGGTAATGATGCTATATAAAGATCACTATCCTCAAACCTTCATGATTTCATCAGGCCATTTTCATAAACACTTGTCCAATACACCTGGGTTCTGAACAGAGAGTCCTTCAGTGTCTCGCGGCACAAATCTGACACATATTAATTATGCATGACAATCTACATATGGAATTATGCAAATTGAAATAGTCTTCTGTAATGCAGAAATGAAATATTTAAATCCACAGCGATATATTAGACTCAGAAACACACTTCAACTATCAGCCGTACACAAATATAAAGCCTTTATTTGCGCGAATCAATGAACTCAATCCCTATGGCAATACATTGGAAAATTAATCATTTTTCATTTTCACAAATAAATGGAAGCGGACTCAGGAATAAATTGAAGAAATTCATTATTTATATATATATATGTATATATATATATATATATATATGTATATATACATATACATATATATATATATATATATATATAAAAATTCATGGTAATTTGTTTACTTTTGCATGATAAATAAAACCAGATCCTTCAGAAAACCCCAGACCTAATAAAAGGAAAAAATAAAAAATCATAAAAATAAATTCACTACAAAACTAAATATTTGGAATATATACAATTAGAATCACACGTTTTCCCCCATAATTTTTTTTCATACGTTTCACATTTATTTTTGAACGTGAAAGAAATAATCACTCAATTTCTTTGTAAAAAGAGTTTTGGGTAAATTTAACATTTAGCAAAAATCTTCTGCAACACTTCAGTTTATACGGTCCAAATCTCCGTATAAACTAGATGCTTATTATTGTTAGGGATGGCTGACGTGAAACTAACGTTTCGACACAGTGTCGAGATCCCGAAGCGTAGATGTTTGGAAACACTGCTCCGAACTGTGATTCAAAACACCATGTCATGTGACTACGGCTAAACGAAGCTTCTGCGTCTTTCGACGGGTGGTGTGTGTGCCGAGTCTGCGTTTGATTGACAGGGGCGGGAACAAATCACACAATCGCACATCTGTCTCAACTCCCACAAAGTTTAAAAGAGAAGTTAATGCACCTTCACCTCGTGGGTTCTTGTGAAAAAACTAGTAAAAAACTAAACAAAAATGAGACCATTGTGGATTGATTTGTTTTATTAATTTTCATTTTTCATGACCAAAATAACCTAGTTATTATTATTATATATTATAGTTATATAGTGAGGATGTTAAAAACTCACCACATTAACAAAAAATAACATTAACAAAAATAACATTTTTATTTTTTTAAACGGTTTGTTGTCAAAATTGTTTCAGATAACATGTGCAACTGACCACTAGGTGTCACCGTGGAGACGAGTGTCGGTATAGTTTCGAAGCCTCGACACAATACGCCACATACTGTTTCAGTGTTTCATGAAGCCTCGCTCTGCCCACCAGTACTTATTGTTACGGTCTTGTAGGTCAACAGAGCCACACAACGGCAGGAATCACGGGAACACAGATTTTAATAATAATAACCAGGAGAACATCCATAAAAGACGCTTAACTTACAATAACGCTCGACCGACACCGGTAGGAAACTGAGGGAATTTATACACAGAGAACATGGGACAACGAGACTGATTAATTAAACACAGCTGATATGGATGAACTAATAATGAACGAAGAGTGGCGGGAAAAAGTGGAACAATGAAAACAAACAGAAACACAATTATCACGCATATAACTAGGATATTGGCTGTTAAAGCACATATTAATGCCTTATTCAGCCAGTTATTGTAGTTTATAGTTATAAATATGGATATTTTTATTACAAAAACCCATCACTTCGCTTTATTAACCACCTATGGATTATTTTTATTATGGATGGATGCACTTTTTTTGGGCTTCAACATTCATTACCATTATAAAGCATGGAAGAGCAAGAATATTATTTAAAATAACTCTGATTGTGCTCGTCTGTCATATACACCTCGACTGGCTTGAGGGTGAGTAAATCACGGGATAAATTTAATTTTAGGGAACTATCCCTTTAAATGTTTACATCATTTTGGGGCCTGTAGATTCAGATGAACTGTGTGACAAAATGTGTGTAACATCAGAGGCTCAGGCAGCCCGGTCGAGTCTGAAGGTGTGGAACAGAGGGCAGCTGGGCTCATGTCGTCTCATGCCTGCTGGGAGATTGTGTCTGTCGGTACGGATGTGATCAGTCAGAGCTGGTCCGGAGATGAGAGGACAGATGTACCATGATCCTCAACCCCGCTGCTCCTCACGGGACTGACGGGACCAGCTGTGTCAGCGCCCCCCATTGACTGTGTTCAGAAGTGATCCAGCTCTCCCTCAGAGCACAGATGTCATGTGCAGGTGTGTTCAAAGAGCCCATATTCTACTGCACCTGTCCTTAATGTTAAGCATGGTTTCCTGTACCAAAAACAACACAATCATTGATATTACCATATGTATGTGTGTGCTCACCAAAGCTGCATTTATTTACCTCAAATATGCTATGAAAACAGTAAATATTACTAGAATTTATTGAATACATATAGTAAAATGTAATATATTCCTGTGATCAAAGCATCATTACTTCAGTCTTTGGTGTCACATGATCCTTCAGAAATCATTCTGATATGACGATTCAAGAAACATTTATGATTATTATCAATGTTGAGGTGCATTTTTTGTGGAAACTTTGATGCAAAAGTTTATTGAATTTGATTTTTTTTTTTTAGCAATGATGCATTAAATTGATCCAAAGTGACAGTAAAGACGTTGATAATGTTACAAAAGATTCTATTTCAATAAACATGCTTCTTTTGAATGTTGTACTCAACAAAAAAAAAAAAATTCTGGAAAAAAATGTATCAAATGAATGATTTCTGAAGGATCATGTGACACTGAAGAGTTATTTTAAATTGTAATAATATTTCAAAATTTTTACTGTATTTTTAATCAAATAAATGCAACCTTGCTGTGCATAAGATACTTTTCTCAAACATCTCAATTATGTATTTACATGATTTATCTGAATTTTTTTGCATGTTACATCGTTACACCAGTAGTTGGCGACAAGTGACTGTCATTTTGAATGAATCATTTTCTTGTTCAGTTTATTCAAAACAACTGTTTAGCTCAGGATTGTTCAGATAAATGATTCATTGAATCATTTACTCAACCAGCTCTTTCAAAAAAACACCAGGTACAAAACAATTCAATTGAGCCTGTCTCAATGTGCATAGGCTACTATTCATCTTAAATAGTATGTGATATCAGTAACATTTAATACTATTTAGGGTGGATAATCTTTTTCACACGAGCGATTAATTCAGGAAATGACTGAGTTAATGATTCTATGAGCCATTCATGTAAATGATTTGTTTTCATTGATCCGTTCATTCAATCGATTTGTGATTGTGAGTGTTGCGTTTATCTGGTCCTGTCTTGCCTTTAGAAATATTTTAAGTTGACGGAGCAAAAATAGAGACGTATGGGCTGGCAATATTGTTTTCGAAATGTCTTAGTTACTCAATATTATCTTCTTGTTTATTGAGCTGTTGTATGAAAATATCGCACTCGAAGTTGTGTGTTGATCTGAAAATCGGATGTTATTTAGATGACAGTTGTGACACCCAGAGATGTCAGGAATAATGTACTTCGAAGGCTTTAGCAGTGGTTTGAGTGGAAATAGTGCTAATCACAGGAATCGGATCCTTTTATTTATTTACCTCGGAGAGCTAGGAAGTTGCTTATCTTTGGTGATTTGGAAGTGGTTATACATAAATAATGCAACATGTTTTTAATTTGAGTACACAAATGACGCAGTAAAACTGGATGAAATGTCCGTTTGTTGATTGCTACCCTTGTTGTGTTTCTTGTAGAGTTGAGGCATTTTAATGCATTTCATGAGAGTTTTATCTCATGTGATTAGTTTAAGTCAACAAGCACTGCGTTCTCCATCACATGGACATTTCTCATAGAACGCAGTAATGAAAATATAAACATGAAATAATGAAAATATGTTTGCTTAGAGCTTTTTTAGGTTGTTTAGATGGATAGAAAGGATATATTTAAAGTCGTGGCAGCTTGACATTTTAAGATAAGTTGCTTCCAAATGATTAGTAAATGAATCAAAGCTTTGAACCAGTTGCCTTGTCTTTTTGTACTTCCATAAATGCCTTTTTATTTTGTTTTTTTACTGTATAATATTAGCCTGGAATAACAAGAACGTTGCTTTGGAATTGAAAGTGAAAGGTAAAGAGCTCTCAGATTTCCTGGATAATATTTTTATGCCAGAACGCCAGCAATGAAACAAGCAGGAATGTAGTCCCATAGGACAGTAAAATCACAAATGAGATCCCTTTAAAGACGATGTGTGTAGTTTTTTTGGATGTTAAAACCCTTTCTTGTGTCCCAGCTTAATGTTCAGAGACAGTTACAAGTACGCCATTCGTAGGTTGATTTCCCAACGAAATATAAACACTGACTCAATCTAACCATTGCTTGCACATCCACCTTGATGCAGCAACATTTCCCCAAACAATGGCCTGAGTTTGGCATGGGATTATCTATTTTTCCCAACCAATATTTTTTGGTATTGAATGAAGTGCATACATTTTTCTCTGACATCATCTCAATTCTAAGCTTACTTTCTCTTGATGATAATTTGGCTAAAACGAAGTATCTTGAAGAGACTTTTCTCTTGAACAAAACGGTTTATTATAATGTCAATACATTACTGTCAGGCTTAAAGAGAAATCCCATGAAAGAAGCCCATTGAGGCAGCATTTTAAGGCATTATAGACAGAGAAATGTTGATTATGAGTATAATTCATTCAGTACTGAAAAGTATCAATACTATTTTACCTATCTATTATTGCACTACTAGCTTAGCATTTTGCAATACAATTCTTTAGACAAACCATGTTCAAATTCATGTCAACGCCATTGCTGAGTATTTTCTCCTTAAAACTGCAGTGAAAGAAAGACGCGATTTGAAATGGCTTGTGTTTCTGACGTTACAAACAATCTTGTAACCAATCACGTCAACGTGCGGATGGGCTTTTGCATATGATTAACAACGAACTAGCAGGGGAGTCATATTTTCTAATGATATGAAAAATTAGATTTAGCAATATAACAGGTGTATAATGACTTTCTGAGTTGTTGAAAGCGTTTGTAAGGATACTGATTGTTAGAAGGCAGCTGTCTGACTTTGAGATGGCGAATGGAAACATGGTTTATGTGACATTAGCAACACATTATTAGCTGTTTGATAGCATAGTCAAGCAAAACGCTAATCATTTGAATTACTTTTATGCGTCTGACGTTGTAAAGAGCGATACCATTAACCTCAGTAAGTTGACCGAGTGGATCTCTGAGCTGGAGTGAGCGAATGGAGGCGGGGCTAATTTGCATATTCATTCATCCACGTGTATTCAATGAGGCAAGGGAGTTTCATTCAAGCTATTTTAAGGCGTGAAGACAGTTTTCACCTAAAAAAAAAAACAAAAAACGTTTAAATATGTCATTATGGTGATCGAAGATGAGTTTCAAGGGTTAAAATCATTGAGTACAGGGGACTTGAAGTTGTGTGCATTTAGGTGACGGATACTAAAAGTGAGGGTTTTGGTGTTATCCTAATCTAGCAGGCAAAAGGAGGTGAGATACTGAAAGACTGTGATGGCTCTGATAGATGACTTGAAAATGAAGTGCTTGAAATGATGAACTTTGAATGGAATAATCACTGACTCATTATTTATACACTCAGATACTGGACATTAGATTGCCTTTGATTGCACTTTAAATCTTTAAAAAGAAAAGAATAATGTGTTGAATAGTAAATCTGCACAGTCTTAATTCAACTGCATAGAACATAAGTGCATTAGAAAGTAAAAATGTGTAATGGTAATAGGCCTAAAGCCTCGGTTATCTCATGTGTTTGAAGGAAGCGGGATATGGGAGAGACTAGTATGCAAATGTGGGGAGAGATTTCAAATTACAGCACTGTATGAACCGCATTAGCTTGTTTGCTGTTTACTCGGCACTCTTAAATTTACATTTATTAATTTAGCAGATACTTTAATCTAAAATTATTTACAAATGAGGCTATTCATCCTATAGGGAGGACATGAGGAGCGCTATGATACAAAGTTCTAGTTTTACAAAAGTACAAAATAGTGTAGAGATAAGATGTAGATCCTAATAATTTAGTAGATATTTATGTATTTATTCATTAAAGCAGGAAGATGAATATGCATTTGGTGTTTTTGGGTAACCTCTGTTTTAATGCAGACATCTCCAGGGTACGTTTTGAAGTGAAGGGTAAGTCAGAGCTCTAGGGGACAGATGGGATTTTACTGCTCTGTTTAACTACACAATAGTGGCAAAGAGTCACCTTTGCGATGCAAAGTATAAAGGCAAAGTCACAAACTATATCACATTGTGAGCAGGACTTCAAAACCGTTTTTCATGTGTTTAGAACAATCTAAAGTTCATTAAGTTCTCCTACAGAGTTTTGCCGAGCTTGACAGCTATTGTCGACCAATGCAAAAGGTTCAAAGATTGTGCCCCTAAGTCTACTGGAAGTTTCATCAAGCCATTTTTGAAAAATGTCAACAAAATGGCCGCTTTCCAACTCTTTTAAGATAGACGAAAGGCTGCCCAAACCCTAACATGATGCTCAAGCACAAGGAAATGGACCAGGACAGAAGAAACTTCTCTTGATCTATGAAATAATGAAGCACAAGAGAGATAATGTTAGGGCCGTACATAAACACAGAAAACATCAGCACCATCCGAATGATCCGAAATGCCTTGATTTTATCCTTGTGTACTCCATCTCTCTTCTTGACGTCTTCACCGGGTCCAGGGCGCACCAGTGCCTTCAAGACCATCAAACAGCAGAAGAGTTTCACACTGAAGAAAATCATGAATTCAAGCAGAAGTAAGTTAAACAGCGTAATCACTTCCAGAGTGAATATTACGCATGAGATAATGATCAGAATCCATCCGACGGCCGAACAGGCGATCCGGTATTTCATGGCTTTGAACTTCAAGAAGGTCACAGGATGGAGAACGCCTACGTAACGCTCCACACAGATGCAGCTCTGAAACAGCGGACGACCGACCCAGAGTACCAGTCCGAGAAAAAGCAACCCAAACTCACAGTCACTACAGCTAAAGAAAAACCGTCGGATGAGAAAAACGTAGGAGACGCAGAAGACGACCTCAACAAGTGCCGCGTTGAAGACGAAGATTTCGGTGGACTGTCCTTGAATCATCTCCTTCACGCTCAGCCATAGGATGTAAGAGTTTGCCGGAAGACCAAGAACCAGGTTGATGGCGAGAGAGACGGCGATGACATGGGAGGGTAAAGCGTAGCACGCGCTGGAGTTCATTACGTACATTAACGGCAAGCACATCGAAGAATTTGTCACCTCTGACATGGTCTTGGAGTTGCCCTAGGGAGAAGGTGGAAGTAATAAAGAGTCATTAGGACTGAAAGAATAAATATTCCAAACAAATTTTCTAGTTTTAAAGTAAATTAAGAGAGTTTCCTCACCAACTTGATTTGAGCCATTCCTCTGTGTTTAAGTTTAAGTCCACTGAAGACTCGAAATCACAGTAGCTAACTGCTAGTTCGGCTCTGAACGGGTTTAAGATCCACTGAATATGATTAGTTTCATATGCTGCCAAAATACCTTATAGTTATGATTCATGACTTGGATCTTTTGAGCAGTTTTGCATCGATGCAACATTCAAATTCTATTTGTTACACATGCAAATATAAAACTATTTATCACGATCTTATTTGTCAGGTTTAGAATAACTTTGTCCACATTCACAGCAAAGTCTAGCCAGAATAATCTGTGAGTAATCACTTTAGACATCACTTTATTAGCAGTAGCATCTTTAGATTCCTTGTTGCGTACAAAGTTGCACGAAAATCCAAATTTTGACGTAAAACATATTTTACAAACTCCTTGACATATTGCAACAACACTTATGTATGTGTCAGTGGTACGTTGTCCTGAGGATACTTGAAATGCTTCACTTATGGCCTATTTTTATGCGCAATGCCTAAGATTCATGTTGAATTAAGGGACATGAAGTGGAAAATATTGTGTTGTAACTTTTTTTTTTACATCACTTGAATTCAGAAGCGTTTTGCGACACAGCTAAACTTAGGCTAAATGTTACATTGTTTTAGCATTTTTTATTAGTTTGTTATTTTAAGTTAGTACATCAAGTTAAACTAAATAAAAATTGGTATGTTCAAATCCAAAGTATGATCAATAATAATACTGGTGTTTATCTTATAGCAAGCATTAGCGGCAGGATGATAAATGACATGAAACAAGGTTTCTGACCTGCAGAGATTGTCAGTTTTCGGCATTGTCTGTAATTGGTGAAGTATGATTGGTCTAAATTTTTCTGATTTAACTTTTCACTGTAAATGATTGGCTGGACCACAGTTTGGTGATGAATTGTTTTCCATATGTATGGCTGGCCCAATCCTTGAAAAAAAGAGGTTTAAATAATTTAAAAGTGTACAAATGTCTACAGTAAGACCCCAAAAATGTCCTAAGATTCTCCATTGTGTCTTTGGAGCGTCTATTTAACGCCCAGAGGTTATTATAAACAACAGTGGTATTCAAAAAGTGCCAATTTCTAGTCACATTTGCAATTCAAAGTAAAGCAGCAGATCTGCAAAATCTCTCAGATACACAGCTACATCAGACAGGCAACAATGACGAGACCAAATGCACATTTGATTGGATTTTAAAGAGTATTTTTTATATAAAGGGATTTTGAATAATTAGAAGCATATTAACCCTACAGTTGAATTAGTATGTATTAATGAAGGAAAGGGTAAAAGTTTGGTTTTGTCCTCAGCTGGACATGAAGTTTCATTAAAATGCTCTTTTAATGTGAACAGAAGGCCAGTTTTCCAATTCTTTTAAGATAAATGACAGAATACATAGTCCCCAACATGATCCCAAAACCCAAGGAAATGGACCAGACTAGGAGAAACTTCTCGAAATCTAAAATATGATAAAGAATAAGAGAAACAAAGATAGGACCATATCCAAGTGATGCAGAGACCACCAGGACCAGAATCATCCTAAAAGCCTTGATTTTGTCCAGGTTTACTCCATTTCTCTGCGTGCCGTCGTCACCAGGTCCAGGACGCAGCAGAGCCTTCAGGACCATCAAGCAGCTGTAGAATTTTACAAGGAAAAGAAAGAGTAATTGTGGTAGAAGAAAGTTGTAATGTTTAATCACACCAGTTGTACCGATCACACACGAGGTAATGATAATAATCCATCCAAAGGCAGATATGGCGATCCTGTATTTCATGAGTTTGAGCTTCAGGAAGATCAGAGGATGGAGAACCCCTATGTAACGCTCAATACAGATGCAGCTAAAAAACAAAGAACGACCGACCAACAGCACCAGTACAAAAAAGACCTCTGCTCGTCTACAATCAATGCAGTCAAAGAAATATTCTGCTATGGCGAAAAAGAGAGTAAAACAGAAGATGATTTCAGCGAGTGCCTCGTTGAAGATGAAGATTTTAGTGGACCGTCCTTGAATCATCTCCGTCATGCTCAGCCACAGGATGTAACAGTTTGTTGGAAGACCAAGAACCAGGTTGATGGCAAATGCAGTGGTGATAAAGTAAGAGTGCAAAACATTGGAAGTGGTGGAGTTCACAGGGGAAAACCATGTCGAGATGTTTGTCGTTTCCAACATAACCATCATTTTTATTTATTTAATTTTTTTGATCTGTTAAAAAAAAGAAAAATATGTACGTTGAAGAACAAAATATGCATTAGCGAAGTAAAAAAAAGTTACAAAGCAAGTTTTTAAAAGGTAATAAAATGTTTGTATAGAATTTGTCTACTCACAACAAGCTGATTTTTAAATTTATTTTCAGCCATTCCCCAAGAGTGTGTTAGCTATACCTGCCGAACATGTGAGCTGTAAAGATCTCGTTTTGACTTAATGAGGTGTCTTTGACATATTGAGCAGCTTTGCATTGAAGTGACATTCAAATTCTCAGTTTCAAGGCCATAAAATCCATTCCAGGCATGCAAATGAAATTTATACTGTATAAATAACACACTACAAGCCATGGACACACACAACCAGAGGAGTGGACAGACATTTCTGCTGTGTCACCCAGGGAGTGATTGGGGGTTAGGTATCTTGCTACCTCAGTCCTGCCCTGCCGGTATTGAGACTCGAACCCACAACCTTCGGGTGACCATTCTCATTCTCTAACCATTAGGCCACAAGTGCCCCCAAAAAATGTCCTCAGATTTGTATACAGTCCAATGGATCATTCAGAAATCTGTGGAGGAAGGCAAGCTCATGTTTACTTCCCAATGTTTCAGCTACACAACAGCGGTATTCAAACAGTTCTAGTCACTTTTGCAATTCAGAGTAGAACAGCAGATGTCTCCAGTCCACCGCTACACTAGACAGGCAACAATGACGACACCAAATGCACATTTAATTGGATTTTTTCTATAAAGAAATTTAAAATAATTAGAAGCATATTAACCCTAGTTTTTTTTTGTTGAATGAGTTCAATGAAGGAAAGGGTAAAAGTTTGGTTTTGTCCTCTGCTGGACATGAAGATTTATTAAAACTTTAATGTTAACAAAAGGGCAGTTGTCCAATTCTTTTAAGATGGAGGACAGGATATACTATCCCTAACATGATCCCAAAGGCCACGGAAATGGACCAGATTAGGAGAAACTTCTCGAAATCTAAAATATGATAAAGAATAAGAGTAACAAACATTGGACCATATGTTAGTGATGCAGCGACCAGCAGAATCAGAATTGTCTTAAAAGCCTTGATTTTGTCCAGGTTTACTCCATTTCTCTGCTTGCCATCGTCACCAGGTCCAGGACGCAGCAGAGCCTTCAGGACCATCAAGCAGCTGTAGAGTTTTACAAGGAAAAAGAAGAGTAATTGTGGTAGAAGAAAGTTGTAATGTTTAATCACACCAGTTGTACCGATCACACACGAGGTAATGATAATAATCCATCCGACGGCAGATATGGCGATCCTGTATTTCATGGGTTTGAGCTTCAGGAAGATCAGAGGATGGAGAACCCCTATGTAACGCTCAATACAGATGCAGCTCAAAAACAAAGGACGACCGACCAACAGCACCAGTCCAAAAAAGACCTCTGCTCGCCTACAATCAATGCAGTGAAAGAAATATTCTGCGATGGCGAAAAAGAGAGTAAAACAGAAGATGATTTCGGCGAGTGCCTCGTTGAAGACGAAGATTTTAGTGGACCGTCCTTGAATCATCTCCGTCATGCTCAGCCACAGGATGTAACCGTTTGCTGGAAGACCAAGAACCAGGTTGATGGCAAATGCAGAGGTGATAAAGTAAGAGTGCAAAACACTGGAAGTGGTGGAGTTCACAGGGGAAAACCATGCTGAGATGTTTGTCGTTTCCAACATATCCATCATTTTTATTTATTTTATTTTTTTGATCTGTTAAAAAAAAGAAAAATATGTACGCTGAAGAACAAAATATGCATTAGCGAAGTAAAAAAAAGTTACAAAGCAAGTTTGAAAAAGGTAATACAATTTTTGTATAGAATATGTCTACTCACAACAAGCTGATTTTGAATTTATTTTCAGGATTTCCTTAAAGGAATGGTAGCTCTAACTCCTATTGTGACTGCCAAACATGTAGAATGTGAGCTGTAAAGATCTCGTTTTGACATAGTGAAGTGTCTTTGACATATTGAGCAGCTTTGCATTGATGCAACATTCAAATTTTCATTTTCAAGCCCGAAAATTCCATATCAGGCATGCAAATAAAATTTATTTATCAGACTGTTAACCTATAGACATAATGTCCAAATCTACAAAATGACCCATACTTCCCATATATATCCATCCTATATTATAATTTTTTATAATGCTGACTAGTTTTGCAACATTACTAGGAATCATGACAACTCTCAAAATAGTTTTAGCATGTTGATGAATAAGGCAATGTTGATGTATCTGGTCTTGGCGGAGTAGATCTGCTACGCTGCTACTGCAGAGCAAGTATGAACTTTCTACTGCTAATAGATACTAGTGTTGTGACGATAGTGGAATTTACAACTTCGATATGATACCTTGAAAAATATTTTGATGTTCTATACCATTTGCGATTCCACTGGGAAAACGCCTCGCTTACGACTGTAACCTCGGTTCTTTGAAGAGGGAACGAGACCCTGCATCGAGAATACAATGCTATGGATGATTGTGTTGTGAAGCACTTGTGTCCAATGGCATAGACGGGTGACCAGCCAGCTATAAAGCGCAAACAAACCAAACAATGTCAGCTTCTGATAGGCCGAAGTATGGAGGGTGATGCAATGTCTTGCTCTCTCTTCAGGGAACCAAAGTTACATTCCTTAACCAAGGTGTTCCATTTCAAGGACACTCACGCTGCGTTGAGAATTGACCCTATGGGAACTTCTATAGCAACTCCACCATAGTGACCAGTGCCTGTCTTGTGTGAAATCAGGTGAGCAGCACATGGGACCCAGGGGTGAAGCCCAAAACTAGGTTGTAAACCTGCCGTTTGTGAATGGAAAAGACCAGCCCGCTGCATCACACACGTTCTGTGGGGATATTAAGAGTCAGAAGCCTCCATCACTCCTGATCTGACACACCACGAAACAGAAAATGGGGTCTTCCCAAAGAAACCACCCAAATGCGCACCCAAAAGCCGGTAAGGCCACCAAATAAACCCTTAGAGTGGATGGAGAATCGATCCTGCAGAACTTCCAGCACTGTACCAAATGGGCAGTTAACTGGATTCAGCTAATGATTTCCGACGGTTTCCACGTGCAGAAAGCTCTGGAGTGAAGTCGTCTCCCTCCCCAGCAGAGTTTTTATCTTCTGTTCCATAACCAGAGTCTGCTCAGGGCCTGCCACTCTGGACAAGACCCCCAAGTGCAGGACCCATTGAGATATATTTGCAGTCTTCCACACTGTCAAAAGTCTACCAAGGGAATCAGTCTCTCTAGACTGGCCTCCGGAGTTCCTGAATAACCATTTTGGTACTCTGAAGGGTACATTTGGTACATTTGGTACATTTGGTACATGGGTAGTCGTGGCCTAATGTTGAGGGAGTTGGGCTTGTAACCTGAAGGTTGCTGGTTTGATTCCCACGCCGGCAGGAATTGAAGGTGGGGATTGTGAATAAACAACACTCTCTCCACCTTCGATACCATGACTAAGGTGCCCTTGAGCAAGGATCCTAACCCTAAGTGCTCCCTGGACGCTGTAGCAATAGCTGCCCACTGCTCCTGGTGTGTGTGCGCACTTGTTCACTACTCACTGCTGTGTGCACTTGGATGGGATAAATGCAGAGCACAAATTTCAAGTATGGGTCACCATACCTGACAATAAGTCACGACTTTCAAGTAGTGCACTGGCAGGGAATGACCAAAATAGTAGTTCTGAGACTTTCCTTATAGGGAAAGTACCTTCCTTATAGCTGCGAAGCACATGAGGTGCCAGGGTTGGCAGAACAGCCTCCTGATTGCACCAAGGGAAAAATGGGCACTGTGTAATGAGATGTTGACCACTTCCCCTCAGAGGGGAGGAGGAGGTATTGATGCTCCTCAGATCCGTCTTACCCAAGATTTTGTACCTAATAGTACCAGCCTCTCGAGACTGGTCTCCAGCACAACTCGGGTAGCCAATACAGTGCCCTGAAGCGGATGACAGGCAGGGAACAACTGAAATCCTCATCAGACGGGGCAAGCATCCCAGTGGCAGCACTTTCCCTGGTGGACACTGAGATATGCGCTTCCCAGAGATAGCTGTGACCTGAAGCGTATGAGGTGGCGGTGCTGGTAGAATGGCCACCTGAGGGCACCAAAGAGAAATGGACAACATTTAATGAGGTGTTGATCACTTCCCCCGGAGGGAGTTGCCCTCATGCGGCATTCTTGGAGATAATGACGGTCCTCAGATCCATCTTATCCCAAGAATACCTCATACCAAGAGAACCAGCCTCTCGAGACTGGTCCCTGGCATAACTTGAGTAACCAGTTTGGTGCCCTGAAGCGGATGACCAGCAGGGAAGAACTGAATTAGAACCCGCTGGGGACCACTGTGCCCTGAAGCACATGAGGTGGCAAAGAAGGGATATGGGCACAATTTAATGAGGTGTTGACCACTTCCCCACGGAGGGGACTGCTCTCCTGCAGTCTTCTAGGAGATAATGACGGTCCTCGAATCCATTTTACCCCCAGGAGACTTCATACCAAAAGAACCAGCCCCTCGAGACTGCTCTCTGGCATAACTGGAGTGGCCAGTTCGGTGCCCTGAAGCGGATGGCAGGCAGGGAACAACAAAACTAAAACTTGTGATACCATGCATAGGGTTGGGTATCGTTTGGGTTTTTTTCGATACCGGTGCCAAAACAGTGCCTGAACCGATACTTTAAAAAAAGCCACAAAATGATGGTGGATGACTCGGTCAAGAATACCTTTTTACTGGACAAAAACAGTTCTTTAAATTGAACAATATATTAAAAGTTTAAAGTATACATGAATATATAAGTAAATACAAAACACAACAACAGTAAAACCTAAACCAACTAGCTCAACTACAATAATTTAACAGCTTCCATATTTTATGACCATATTTGCCTTCTCTGGCAAAATACGACACCTCTCCTGACTTATTGCATGTCCTGCACAGGAGAAAACTCTCTCAGATGGTGTCGATGAGGCCTGTCTGAAAGTGCAGACAATAAGGGAAGACTGTCCCTCTTACAGGGCTGGGGTCATCCACACTGATAGTGCCAGCTGATGTCCGCAAGCTGTCAAACACGGTGCATATTCCATGTGCAAGTGTAGTTGCTGCGTTCTCGCGCTTCACGGGTGGTTTCACTTCCCAACGATTTGTGATTTTTACTTCGAAATGTGAACAGTAACATTACTACAAAGATGTATTGGGTTTGTAGGCTATCATCAAAGCTTTCCAACGTTCACGTGAGTTTTCTCATTCAGGAAATAATTTTTCCAAGCATTCTGACACCCCATGAACGCAGTATTTAAATTTAACTAGCGATCAGGCGTGTTGATGAATCTGATGCTTCTTACGTCCGTGTCATAGCACCAGAGGACAGATATTTCAATCACTTCAGGCATTTAAGTGGCACCGAAATGAGGCACCGACATTCGCATTCTGATTCGATCTGGTACATACCGGTTATATAGGTACAGGTGCCGTATTGGCACCGGGTTTCGGTACCCAACCCTTACCATGCAGTAATGATGTGATTGCTTGGATACTGCATGTAAAGCGCCTATCAGCCTGAGCCCGCTGGAGTTTCATGACTGGACTAGATATTTAATAGACTACAGTGCATATACAGTATGAGCCTGTATTATGTTTGAAGTGTATTATTTTAGACCACTCTACAATGTACTTGTCTGGGTGTGTTTTATTTGGGTAGCTCACACATACCCAAAAAAAATGACACAAAAATATAATTTCAACATATTTATAATAATTTTATTTTAACATAAAACAATATGAATGATGAGAAGAAAAAAAATTCTTATGCATTTGGCCATTTATTTTGTCAAAGAACTTAACAAAATGGCAGTTTTCCAACTCTTTTGAGATAGAGGAAGGGTTGGACAAACCCTGCCATGAGCCCAAAGCACATAGAAATGGTCCAGGACCATAGAAAGCTGTCCCAATCTATAAAATAATGAAGCACAAGAGATATAGTTGAAGGACCATACGTTAGCACTGAAGACACCAGGACCATCGTAATGATCCAAAAAGCTTTGAGTTTATCCCGGTTCACTCCATTTCTCTTAATGTCATCGCCTGGTCCGGGACGCAGCAGAGCCTTCAAGACCATCAAGCAAGTGAGTAGTTTTATACTGAAAAAAATAAGGAATCCTGGCAAAAGTACACTAAAAAGTCCATTGGTGTTCACCGTAACTAATATGCATAAACAGATGGTCAGAATCCATCCAGTGATGGATATGGCCATCCTATATTTCATGGGCTTGAACTTCAGGAAGGTCACAGGATGGAGAACCCCGATGTAACGCTCAATACAGATGCAGCTCTGAAATACCGGACGACCGACCAACAGCACCAGTCCAAAAAAGAGCACCCCAAGTTCACATTTAATGCATTTAAAGAAATAATGTGGTATGATAAAAATGTAGGAGGCGTAGAAGAGGATTTCAGCAAGTGCTGTGCTGAAAACGAAGATTTCGGTGGACTGTCCTTGGATCATTTCCTTCACGCTCAGCCACAGTACGTAGCAGTTTGGTGGAAGACCAAGAACCAGGTTGATGCTGAGAGCGACGGTGACAAAAGAAGAGGACAGATTGCTGCATGTCCTGAAGTACTCCGAGATGATCACCGACTCACACGTTGAAGCGTTCGTCGACTCCCACATGTTTTACTTAGATCTTTTGAACTCTTTTAGTTTTAGATGTTTGTAGATGCTTGACTCCAGCCGTGTTGTTTGAAGGTCTGCAGTGATTGTGGTTTGAGCTGCTTCACAGGTTTGAGTTAACGGAGACTTTTTGTTTGCTTGAGCCGTTTTGCATTGATGCAATATTCAAATTTTGCTTTGTCAGATAAATCAAAATATCAAAATAAACAGCATATATATGATTTATTATTATTATTTTTTCTTTTATTTATACAACCACACTATTTTCATAAGAACCAACATTCTTCAGAGAGTTTTTGGAGAATTCAGTCTGAGGTTCAGGGGTCTTAATGTATGGAAGCCCGTTCCCGCCACTGTTGAGAAAAAAAAAATTCCATAAGTCATAATAATGAGAAACTTTCTCATAATAATGAGAAAGTTTCTCATAATAATGACTTAGTATCTCATAATAATGAGAAACTTTCTCATAATAATGACTTAGTATCTCATAATAATGAGAAACTTTCTCATAATAATGACTTAGTATCTTTAACTTAATCAAAAAACAATCTTTAACTTTATTAAATTAAAGATACTAAGTCATTATTATGATACTAAGTCATTATTATGAGAAACTTTCTCATAATAATGACTTAGTATCTCATAATAATGAGAAACTTTCTCATAATAATGACTTAATATCTCATAATAATGACTTATTATCTCATAATAATGAGAAATTTTCTCATAATAATGACTTAGTATCTCATAGTAATGACTTAGTATCTTTAACTTAATAAAGTTAAAGATTGTTTTTTGATTAAGTTAAAGACACTAAGTCATTGTTATGATACTAAGTCATTATTATGAGAAAGTTTCTCATTATTATGAGATACTAAGTCATTATTATGAGATACTAAGTCATTTTTATGAGATACTAAGTCATTTTTATGAGAAAGTTTCTCATTATTATGAGATACTAAGTCATTTTTATGAGAAAGTTTCTCATTATTATGAGATACTAAGTCATTATTATGAGATGTTAAGTCATTATTATGAGAAAGTTTCTCGTTATTATGACTTACGAAATTTTTTTTTTCTCAACAGTGGCGGGAACAGGCTTCCACATTAATGGGATAGTACACCGAAAAATGAAAATTATCCCACGATTTACTCACCCTCAAGCCATCCACATCTTCTTTCAGCCAAATACAATCAGAGTTAGATTAAAAAATATCCTTGTTCTTCCAAGCTTTATAATGGGAGTGAGGAGTAACCAATATTTTGAAGCCCAAAAAAGTGCATTCATCCATCATAAATATAATCCATACAACTCCAGGGCATTGATAAAGGCTTTCTGAAGCAAAGCGATGGGTTTTTGTTAGAAAAATATCCATATTTAAAACTTTATTAAGTAAAATAACTAGCTTCCAGGAGACACAAGGCAACTTACGCCACAAGATTAACCCCTGATGCAACGTATAACATACGCCTCTTGTGGTTCAAACAAATAGGATTGAGCAATTTTCTCTTTAGAAATTCTCATTTTAGACTTCTAATTCGTGAACGGTGTTTTGTTTTGCGCTATCCTCTGCGCTTCCACATTCGTCAGCGCGGTCAGTGGTTTCTCTTCCATCAGTTATTTTAGTTTATTTGAGGATATTTTAAAGAGTTGATAAGTTTTGTGCAAAAAGGTAATCATGCTATTAATTTTGACTAATTGTGCCAAAGAATAGATGCATTTTGGTACTCAGCTGATTAGACATATTCAATACTATTGAAACAATTGAATCATAACCATCATGGATTTTATTTCCAGATTTGATTCTACTGATATGGATTCAAATTTAAATTTATGTTATATTTCTGTGTCTTTTGTCAAATCCAGCAATTGAACGTGAAATGTGAATGGCGCACAAGCCTCGCAATGCTTTCTGTTTTTCAGCAGTATTGCAGCTGTCGTGTGATTTGACACCTGTGAACACCTGTGTGTGTTTGAACAGATCCGTGTGTGGGTCAAAGCTCATCCATCCTTTTGTCATCTGCGTTGATTAAGCTCGCGTGTTGTTTCTGTAACATCAAATGTTTTGAAAAATGAGCATCTGAGTGGGAGAGAGAGCGGATGAGATTTTCCACCATGGAAATAATGTGTTCGTCCACATGCTGGAAAGGAAAGTCTGGAAAGGACATCGCAAATTATTAACATTACTGAAAATGGACTCCATTATACTGTAAATAAGTAAACTGTAGATGTTTCTTAAAAAATAAATCTTGAGTTTTACTGATGTTTAAAAACTATTACATTTTAATCACATTTATTATGATTAACTAAATGTCTCACCAACCGTATTCCTTAAATTCCAGAAAATCTAGAATCAGGAGAAATGTCACAATGATTTTGCTGGCGATATTAAAGTGTTAGTTCACCCAAAAATGAAATTTCTGTCCTTAATTCACCCATAAGACCTTCGTTCATCTTCAGAACACAAATGAAGATATTTTTGATGAAATCCGATGGTTCAGTGAGTCTCTATTGACAGATAATGAACACTTTCAATGTCCGGAAAGATACTAAAACATATTTAAAACAGGTCATGTGACTACAGTGGTTCAACATTAATGTTATAAAGTGACGAGAACTAAATAATGACTTTTCAACAATATCTAGTGATGGCTGATTTCAAAACACTGATTCATGAAGCTTTACGAATCTTTTGTTTCGAATCAGTGATTCGGTTCGCGTATCAAACATATGACGTAACGAAGCCTCGTTTACTGAAATCATGTGACTTTGGCGCTCCGAATCACTGATTCAAAACAAAAGATTCGTAAAGCTTCATGAATCAGTGTTTTTAAATCGTCCATCACTAGATATTGTTGAATAAAGTCATTATTTTGGCGCATAAAAAGTATTCTCGTCACTTTATAACATTAATGTTGAAGCACTGTAGTCACATGACCTGCTTTAAATATGTTTTAGTATCTTTCTGGACATTGAAAGTGTTCATTATCTGTCAATAGAGACTCACTGAACCATCGGATTTCATCAAAAATATCTTCATTTGTGTTCTGAAGATGAACGAAGGTCTTGCGGGTGTAGAACGACACGAGCGTGAGGAATTAATGACAGAAATTTAATTTTTAGGTGAATTAATCCTTTAAATAAAACACAGTGAATATCAAAATGATTTCAGTGTGCTTTTTGGCCATTAATTTTGACGTACAAACAAATTTTCAGATGTTCTAATGGCACGAGGAGGTAGATTTTATTCGCTTCGGTCAGTCCATTTCATTCATGATCGATTCATTTGTGTCATTTCCCAAAATTGTCTTTTATCATTTTAAAATATTGCTTTATCGGTGCATATAAATAGAAATACTCCTTTTATATGTGTATTATAATTTTTTCTTTCTGCATTAAACGTTATGTATGTACTTGACTACAAAAGTTTACTTGAAATTAATTGGCTCAAAGTAATTTTTCATGTTAAAGAACTGAAGCATAAAGAAGTGGGGTAAGATAACCAAATGAGTGTTCATTGAAATGCAAATGAACTTCACTGATTGTAGTTTGAAGTTGTTAGTTCTGCACTAGCTGGCAAGTTTCTCTGCAAATATTGTCCTAGTATCCATTAAGACAGGAAAAGGAAATCACTGTGACTAGTGTGAAAGATGTCGCAGGAAATAAAGTCAATGCGGTCGAACGCCTATAGTTCTAGTTAATGCAGATCTGACCGCCGTTTCGAATACTTCACTTCCAGCGTGACATAAGTGGTCAGATATTCCCGGCAGAATTGCATGACTCATTGCATTGATTTTGTCTCTTAAAGTAACCTTTAGATGTCTTTCTATTTTTACAATTTTCTCACATTAAGGCCAGTTTCACACATTATGCGTAAGCACCCATATTAACAGTTTGTGGCATTCACACTACACGTAAGCAGCACGGCGCTGCGTATCAGAAGCTTTTATGAGATAAAATACTCACACAGCTCACACAAACACTTCTTCATTCTCAATGGCACACTGTTTTAACCACAGATTTTCTTTGTTAAATAGCAGAAACGTTGTCAGTACAACGCATAACCTCATTTCAATCATTGAATCAGTCACCTGACCTGTATAAAGTGTATTGTCATGAAACATGTGTCACGTAATTCATTCAGACCACTAAATTAGTCTTGGCGCCCCATAAACATGAGCCTCTAATGGTCGCACATCTCCTGTCGTGTTTTGTAGGTTATAGTCAGGTTTTTTGTTTCATTTTTCATCATTTAGCAGACGCTTTTATCCAAAGCGACTTACAAGGGGAGCAATTAGGGGTTAGGTGCCTTGCTCAAGGGCACTTTAGTCATGGTATCGAAGGTGGAGAGAGTGCGGTTTATTCACAATCCCCACTTTCAATTCCTGCCGGCATGGGAATCGAACCTGCAACCTTCAGATTACAAGCCCGACTCCCTCACCACTAGGCCACGACTACCCTTTTGTGTTATAAAACTGCGCACATGCTCACAGTTCTTGTCCTGATGGCTGTAGTTTAGAGTTCATTTGGCACTTGAGAACCACAGAATCAAATGTGTTCATTTGTTCTGCTCTGTGATTCGTCTCAGAAGAGGCTTTAGTCCTGAAACAATTTACTCTAGTCTGGCTAGATCTATGACTTGTGTTTGACCGTCACTGAGACCGTTTTTCTGTATCTTTTACCATTTGAGAGATGATTAACATTATTAGTGCCCCTATTATCAGTCCCTCCAGAAAAATCCTTGATTATGCGGCACGTTTTCTTAAAAAATGCGACGGAATATGCGGGATATTTTTGCAATTTTATGCGATTTATGCGTGGTTTGATGCAAAATTGGAAAAAAGGTGATTCCCCCCCAACACCCTGTTCTCTCTAGACTCTACCTTCATGTCAAGAGTCATTTCTGATACTTCAAGCTACTAAATCACAGAATATTGAAGTTCTCATTCTGTTTTATTTCAGACCTTCATTCACACACGGCTCAAACTTACAAAACATTGAGTCAAACGAGTTCTGTCGCTTCACAAAAGGAATATTCAACAACTTCTGTAAAAATGAATGAATAAAATATAAAAAAATAAAATGTGTGCTTCCTGTTTTACAGAGGTAGCGATACAAAACACACATCTTCTGTAAAATGAAGTGCTTCCAATCTCTTACTGCAACGTGAATTATTTCACACACTACTAATATACAGTGTCGTCTGCGGTCCGACACGCAGTTGCACGAGTGCAAAATAATTCGCCCCCACTGTCATGTGACACACCGGGAAACTGCTTCGGTCTTTTGCGCTTATTTTTGTTGGCAAATGAGAATGATTTACGTGCTTCATCACGGTTTCACCGCGGGGTTTGCAGATGATGTTCACGTCGCGTCATTACATCACTTCATAAGGTTCCCATGGCAATCGGGAGGAAATAATGGCGCTGTACTTGTGTGAAGAAAACGCAAAATTTTTTTAACTTTCTGCTAAGATATATGTGACTTTTTAGCAACGGAAATACAGGGATTGTGAAATCACGCTAGCCCCGCATATTTTGCTTTGCTGAAATAGGCAATTTATGCGGCGAAAGTCCGGCGTATTTGAAAAAATGCGACCCCCGCATTAATATGCGGACTTTGGCTGATTATGCATGAAATCAAGCGATCGCATAATCGCGTTTTTCTGGAGGGACTGTATTATGCGTTTTTGGTTAAGTGTGTAATGTAGCTGAAAGTTTCAAAGATTGGTTTGTCAAAAGTACCGACTTCAGTACTGAAATCTTAAAAATGTGACAAGCATTTCCCCCCTTAAACACCTCTGATTGGCCACTGTGTTCACATGCTCAACAGATGTGTCTGTGATTGGCCACAATGATCAATGCTTCAAAAACATGTTGTAAATAGACATCTTTGACCGCTGATAGGCGTCTGCTTTCAAACGCTCCCATCTGTGTAAGCTCTCGGTGAAGAGTGTCAAAGATGTCTGTTTAAAATGTGTTTTTGATGCGTTGATCATTGTAGCCAATCACAGACATATCTGTTGAGTGCGGGAACACAATCAGAGGTGTTTAAGAATCCGCTCCACAGCGCTCAAAATGTAGGGGGAAATGATGGTATCATCACATTTTTAAAATTTCAGTTTTTTATTTGGTTTCTGACACCAATTACAACAGACTGGAACATCTGACCAATCAGAACAGAGTAGGCTTTCTGAAAGGCGGGGTTTAGAGAGGCCGGATCCTTTATTGAACCGTTTCAGACACTGTGAGGAAAAAGGTGAGGCTGCAGTGGATATTATCAGCAAATTAAACCGTTTTTGACCTCGGATGCATGTAAACCTGTAGTTGGAGACTCCAAAATAGCATAATAGGAGCACTTTAAGCTCTAATTATTGCTCATATTTAGACTTAATCAAACCGCTTACCAGGTTTTAAAGGAGTCATGACATGGATTTTTTGTATTATTTGAATATGTTCCTTTAGGTTCACTTATAATGTTAATAAAGTTTTTTGCACTATATATATATATATATATATATATATATATATATATGGAAAAATGACCTTCATTCTGACCCTCTGTCTGAAATTATCCATTTTTAATACGTATGCATTCACACTTGTAGTTTGTTTGATCCGGACCAAAAAAAAAAAAACATTTAGTCCTGGTCAGATTAGCATTCACATTGGCAATTTTAACACCGAACCAAAAGATACTGAACCTAAAGGAATAGGCATTGGTTCACAATCTGATTGGTCAGATTTTATGACGTATTGCCTATTTTGAGACAGAACTTACCGAACATCCAAAACAATGCTGTGTGCTGAGATAAAGGCGCCCGGTGTGTGCGTAGCCTACATATGATGGTATTTTGACCAGCTGGGAACTCGTGAAGAGCTTATAAAACAGCGTTGGGCATCCCTCCGTCACACACACACAAACGATCTGCTGCGTGGAGACGCGCGTCTGATGCTGGCGATGGGCAAACTCGTGACTATGACAAGAAAAACAGATATGCGTGTTATATATGATTTCCGAAGCTGGGATCCTTCTGTAGTCTGTACAGAGATGAAAATGAGCTTCTTACACTGGACGCGTTAAAGCAAACGTCCTTCCATTTGTCCTGTTGTCTCAAGCACGTGGGGTATGTCAGAAACTGAACACACATCTGTATACGGTATCCAGTGTAGACAGCATCAGTGATTATAATGGATTCCATCTGCTTTTGACATGACGCTCACGTCCAGTGTAGACAAATGTCAGCGTTAAGCGACTGAATGCCGGTGGGCGGATGTTGTATAATCAGGGTTGGGGAGTAACGAAATACAAGGAACTTAGTTACATATTTAGAATACAAAATTTGAGTAACTGTTTCATTACAGTTACATTTTAAATGGGTGGTAATCAGATTACAGTTACATCTGAAAAGTGTTTTAGATTACCAAAGTGATTACTTTGAATTTTAATGTCATTTAAACAGCAATTGGTGATTCTCTGACTCTGACAGTCTGAAAAAGAGTTAAGTTTCATGTTTTCGACTGTTTTCATGTTTTGTGATAGTTGTTTGTGAGTCATTTTATAATTCACTCGTCACTGCAACTTTTTCTCACAATTTGCTTTTCTTCCCTCACAATTATGAGTTTGCATTTCACAATTCTGACTTCTTTTTCTCAGAATTGCAAGATTTAAACTCACAATTGCAAGTTATAAAGTCAGAATTGGGAGATATAAACTTGCAATACTGACTTTTTTTTCTTGCAATTGTGAATTTAGTATGTGAGTTTATATCTCATAATTATGACTTTTCTCAATATTGTGAGTTTATATCTCATAATTCTGACTTCATAACTCGCAATTGCAACTTTATATCGCGCAATTCTGAGGGAAAAAGTCAGAATTGTGAGATAAAAACTTACAATGACCTTTTTTTGTGTTTGTTCCACACTTATTAGTATTCCAAAGTATTTAGATTAGGTTACTAAACTTGAGTAATGTAACGAAATACGTTACAAATGACTTTTTAAAGCATGTATTTTGTAATCTGTAGTGAAATACATTTTAAAAGTAACCTGTGTATAACTATTGGTCGATGTCTTACTCTGGAGGCAGTCGTATGCAAATGAATTTGCCCGTGTGACGTCACAGATCCCGCAATACCCAAATGAGCAAATAAATTAAATAAATGCTTTGTTTGTAATGAGGGCATTTTAAGCTTTAAAACTTGCAGGTTTGTGTTTCTGTCTTCCTCCAGAACGCTCACCTGCAACGTGTGCCGATGCGAAGCACGTGCAGAATGAATCGTGAAATTGAATGTCTGTGCTTGATCGACTCGAGGGGAACATGAGAACTGGAGAAAGTGTTTGGGAATTACACTGAGTCACAGATGAACGTGGGCCGGAGCTGCAGCGAGCATGTGTGTTTGAATTGCCCCAGAGAAACGCGCCTCGCTCCCCTGTAATTACACTCGTGATGGTGTAGCGCCGCTGAGATGCAGCGTGTGTGGGTCGAACTTTAATAGTGAAGGTGTTGTTGGCAGAACCCAGCTGAGATGTGCAATACACACTGAATATTTCATAGCATATTTTCCTCCTGCTTTCAGCTCGGAAGATGAAACCTCGGGAGCACACGTCAGCAGAAATGCTGTAAATAGTGTTTCCTTTTAGAAAGATAACGAATGCAGGGATTGTTTTGTCTTATTTGTCATTTAACTAGGATAATTTCCCTGGTGTAAACCTATAGAAAGGACAAATAACCAATGAGACCTCTTTAACATGTCAGTATTTGCTTGTAGACAGCATTGAGGTAAAACTGATGTTTCTCCTGAGAAAAAGACCCTGGTAATGTGATTCGTC
Source organism: Zacco platypus (assembly GCA_038088235.1). NCBI lineage: Eukaryota > Metazoa > Chordata > Actinopteri > Cypriniformes > Xenocyprididae > Zacco > Zacco platypus. The sequence continues at coordinate 8,338,146 of CM076067.1, forward strand.
TAGATGTTCAGCAAAGTTCTCAACCGTTTCGTACTGTAGATGTAGTTTTATAGTCATTATGTCAACTCACTTCTGTCTATATTAATTTTTCCTCTTTTTGGAGAACATTCTGAGTCAACGTGGAATGAATTGACCCTATTATCCAATACAATATCCAGCAGCAATACAATTTTCTTCTGTGAACTTGAAAGTTTTGTTTGTTTGCAACTTGTTACGTATAATGTATTCACGGTATATGGTCAACTAATTTCTATATTGCATATTCAGTATAATTTTTTAATGGTACATTATGGTATTCTGCCCCATGCATGACATGCAGGAAAAAAATTGTAGCCCAATTCATGCGCACGAATTATAAATCGAAGAAACGAATTAGTAAATCTTGCGCACTATTTAGCAAATTGAGGGAATAATTAGTAAATCTTGCGCATGATTTAGCAAATCAAAGGAACTATTTATCTATCTTGCGCACACGAGCTTGTCATAAAACAAAAAAATCTTAGTCAACATGATACAGAATTTGCAATAGTATTTTCTTCTCTCTTGTGATGTATATCCCAGTGAAACGGCTTCTCAAACAAGAAAAGTGTAGGCTTGATTTTGTCAATGGGAAATGAATTGGATGGTTGTGGTTTGCTATTGGTGGATCTCACATGAGTGACAGGTTGCCCCGCCCTCGTCATCAGAAAGGGAGGGGAAGTTATTTTGATTAAAGATTACGAGGCACTTGAATTGAAAAAAATAACGATGTGCACAGATAAATCGATTATAATAAATGTTGCAAAATTCCTTAAAAAACAAGAACTGTCAACTTTGATTTCATGGTGGTCTTACAAATAGGCTTCATTTTCAAGCAAAATATGAATGGTTCTTGAGCGAAATATAACATTACACTAATCCAAAATGAGCTAATTTAAGTTCTTCGACTGTAAATACAAGATTTTGTGGTGTATTCTTTGTGCTCTGGTGGCTAGCATGCATTATGTAAAAGAAGAGATGAATTCAACAACCGCAGCATCATGTCATGACTGTGCTGTCATAATTATGACTGTTTGTTTGCTAACAAAATGAGGATATTTTCCAACCATGTTTATTAATGGAACATTTGAGCTCTAGAGTTTGCATATATGTGTCTGTGTGCAAAACCAGGTGTTGGTAAAAGCTAGAAACGTGTGGAAGGAAAATGTATGTCCTCATTTTCACTATCAGATCAAAACGTCCTCGGAGAGCAGTCAGCCAAGTGAATGATTTCCATCAAATACCTGCCTTTTCTTTATCTCCAGCCTCCCAATGTAAGACATTCACCAACGCGCACAGGAGACGGTGGCGTGATTAACGTTTCTTATCATCCCTGTTGAGTTTAGGGAGATAATTTATTCTAAACAGCACCGACTGCTGCAAGATCCGCTGTAAATAATGGATACTGCGATATTTTCAATTAATTTTAAACGATTTCATGCCTGTTTGAGTTAAATAGCTCTGCAGTGCTGTTTAAACCACTCTATCTCATAATAAACTGGTTGCATCATTTTTAAAGTCGACAAGGAATTAAAATTGACACTATTTACATTAAAACTCGATCCTGGTTGTATTGAGAAAAGTTCACCAATGCATGTCAACAAAGAATGATTAAGAACATTTCTTTTTTCTCAATTATTATCCTTTTACATTGGAAAACGTGACATTATGGAGCCAAAATGTGAATGTTGTTTCATGTTGACAATGTTGATTGGTTGGTTGGTTGGGTGGGTGGTTTGGTTGGTTGGTTACTTAGTGGGTGGGTGGGTTGGTTGGTTGGAGAGTGGGTTGTTTGGTTGGTGGGTTGGAGGGTGAGTCAGTGGGTGGGTGGGTTGGTTGGTTGTAGAGTGGGTGGGTTGGAGGGGGGGTCGATGGGTTGGCTAGTTGGTTGGTGGGTTGGTTGATTGGAGGGTGGGTCAGTGGGTGCGTTGGTGGGTTGGTTGGTTGGGTCGGTGGGTGGGTTGGTTGGTTGGAGGGTGGGTCGGTGGGTGGGTTGGTTAGCTGGTTGGTGGGTTGGTTGATTGGAGGGTGAGTTAGTTGGTTGGTTGGTTGGAGGTTGGGTCGGTTGGAGGGGGGGTCGATGGGTTGGCTAGTTGGTTGGTGGGTTGGTTGATTAGAGGGTGGGTTGTTTTGTTGGTGGGTTGGAGGGTGGGTCAGTGGGTGGGTGGGTTGGTTGGTTGGAGAGTGGGTTGTTTGGTTGGTTGGTTGTAGAGTGGGTGGATCGGAGGGGGGGTCGATGGGTTGGCTAGTTGGTTGGTGGGTTGGTTGATTGGAGGGTGGGTCAGTGGGTGGGTTGGTTGGGTCGGTGGGTGGGTTGGTTGGTTGGAGGGTAGGTCGGTTGGAGGGGGGGTCGATGGGTTGGCTAGTTGGTTGGTGGGTTGGTTGGTTGGAGGGTGGGTTGTTTGGTTGGTGGGCTGGAGGGTGGGTCAGTGGGTGGGTTGGTTGGGTCGGTGGGTGGGTTGGTTGGTTGGAGGGTGGGTCGGTGGGTGGGTTGGTTAGTTGGTTGGTGGGTTGGTTGATTGGAGGGTGGTTTGGTTGGTTGGTTGGTTGGAGGGTGGGTCGGTTGGTTGGTTGGTTGATTGGGGGGTGGGTGGGTTGGTTGGTTGGTTGGTTGGAGGGTGGGTTGGTTAGTTGGTTTGTTGGTTGGTTGTTGGGTAGGTTGGTTGGTTGTTGGGTAGGTGGGTTGGTTGGTTGTTGGGTGGGTGGTTGGTTGGAGGGTGGGTTGGTTAGTTGGTTGGTTGGTTGGTTGGTTGGTTGACTAAGTTTTATTTAAACTTTACTTTGTGGTTACTGAAATAAGTTTGAGTTACTTCTTGTAAAGAGTAAACTCTAAGTTTTCCCCAATTTTTCAACCCTCAAAAGATGGTTTGCCAAAGTCTTCAGAATAAAAAGTCAGTTTTCATCTTTTTAAAAATTTTATTTTCTACTCCACAACAAAATAATTCTAGAATTATTCATTCTTTCCAAATATAACTATTCATGTCACCTGGTACACATTCCTGTATTTTTTCATGTCACAAAATGTTGCAGAAAAACTAAATGTTGCACTGTAATTTTTTCTCAAAATCGTGCAGCCCTATCACAGAGTCTTTAGTTAGTAGGCCTTGATTTTGTAATTGCACTCTACATGAAGATATTTAGAATAATCTAAAAGAAAAAAAGTCAAATATGTTAGCTTATCTTATCTTATCTTATCTTAAGCAACAGGAAAGGTAAAGTTTTAAAATTTTCACCTCAGCAACATTTACTAAAACAAAGGCCCACTTTGCTAACTCTTTTGAGATAGAGGAGAGGCTGCACGAACCCTAACATGATCCCTGAACACACACAAACAGACCAAGAGATGGCAAACGTGTAGAAATCAAAAATAAAATACACCACGAGACAGATAATCATTGGAGCGTACGTCACCACCGAAGACACCAGCACGATCTGAATGATCCGGAAAGCCTTGACTTTATCCTGGTTCACTCCATCTTTCTTCTTGACGTCTTCACCCGGTCCAGGACGCTTCAGAGCCTTCAGGACCATCAAGCAAGTGAACACTTTTGTCATGAGAAAACTGATGTATTCTGACAAAAGTAAGATGCAGATGTCAATGATTCCCATTGTAGACAAAAGGCATGAACAGATGATCAGAATCCATCCAACGACAGATATGATGATCCTGTATTTTATGGGTTTGTACTTCAAGAAAATCACAGGATGGAGAACGCCCACATAACGCTCAACACAGGTGAAGGTTTGAAACAGAGGACGACCGATCAACAGCATCAGTCCAAGAGGGATTGTTGCATACTTGCAGTTGGGACAATTGAAGAAATATTCTTTGATTACTACACCATATATGAAGTTGAAGATGACATCAAGAAGTGATGTGTTGAAAATGAAGACTTCGAGAGACTGTCCTCGGATCATTTCTTTCATGGTCAGCCACAGGATGTAACAGTGTGCCGGTAAACCAAGAACCAGGTTGATGCTGAAGGAGAAGGTGATTAAATAATTATTTAAACTGTGCCATTGGCTGGAGTTGTTTGCGAGAATGGATGTTTGGCAAGTTGAAATATTTGTCGCCAACGACATGATCACACCTGGAAGATTAAAGAAAGTTAAGAAGGTGGAAGAAAAGGTTTGTTAGGACAGTGTGAATGTGAAAGACATTAAAACATCTTTAAAATTCATGTTACCTCACAAGAAGAACTGTGCCGGTTAAGTGTGCGACTGAATGTTGTTTGATTCAGATACTGCCAGATCTGCTTTATAATTTTGATTTGATTAATTATTGGATTATCTTTGACTTCAGTTTTGCATTCACGCCTGTGTAATATCATCCCAGCCTGTGAAATGCTATACTAGATATGTAAATGAAATATCACTGAGATAAATAACACACTATTTTCTACATCTCTCATTTAGCAAGTTATGATGAAAATGCCAATAGTGCTTCCATGCAAAACTTGCTGCCACCTGGTTGCCATCTTACAGTATGTTGAATTTGGTGAAGCATACTGCTCTTACTATCTTTTTACAGTAGAAATAGAAGTGGTATGATAGCATGCTATTCAGAAATCAGCCATAGCATCAGTATTCTGCTACAGAGGTTGAAAGTAACGAATTACTTCTTTCATTGCTGAACTTGTATGCTTGTGTCCATATAAGGGTTTCCTGGAACGTCATAAATTTTATGACTTTGCGAGTCTCACTTTAAGGGTTTGTTCATCCAAAAATGAAAATTCTGACATTAATTACTCGCCCTCATGTCGTTACAAACCTGTAAGACTTTTGTTCATGTGGAAAACAAATGAAGATCTTTTTGATGAAATCTGAGAGCTTTCTGTCCTTCCATTGACAGCTACGCAACTAACACTTCAAAAAGTTCATAAAGAGATTGTAAAACTGATCCATATGAATTAAGCGTTTTAGTCCAAATATTCTGAATAGACACTATCGCTTTATATGATGAACAGATTTAATTTGGGTTTTTATTAACATATTGTCTTGATGGGCAGCTGGAGTCCCCTTGAAAGCCACTAGAGGGCACTCCACTCTGGACTCTGATCACACACTCGCACTCTCATTCATTCATACAGGACTACATTTCCCATAAGCCCCATACCATTCACTGATCACCGCACCAGCTGCACCTGATCACCCACAACATATAAGCAATGCTCACACTTCCATTCACTGCGAAGTATTGATCTTCTTCACCGTTGTCAATTCCGAGCGTTATTACCCGTGAGCTTCTGCTGGAACCAATGAGGTTCATTCTCGTGTTAGGCATCACGTTTGAGCTTCCGCAAGAACCAATGAGGTTCATTCTTGTGTTACGCATCACATTTGAGCTTCAGCAAGAACCAATGAGGTTCATTCTTGTGTTACGCATCACGTTTGAGCTTCCGTAAGAACCAATGAGGTTTATTCTTGTGTTACGCATCATGTTTGCGCTTCAGCAAGAACCAATGAGGTTCATTCTTGTGTTACGCATCACGTTTGAGCTTCCATAGGAACCAATGAGGTTCACTCTCGTGTTACGCATCATGTTTGAGATTCCCCAAGAACCAATGAGGTTCATTCTCGTGTTACGCATCACGTTTGAGCTTCTGTTGGAACCAATGAGGTTCATTCTTGTGTTACGCATCACGTTTGAGCTTCCGTAAGAACCAATGAGGTTTATTCTCGTGTTACGCATCACGTTTGAGCTTCAGCAAGAACCAATGAGGTTCATTCTTGTGTTACGCATCACGTTTGAGCTTCCGTAAGAACCAATGAGGTTTATTCTCGTGTTACGCATCATGTTTGAGCTTCCGTAAGAACCAATGAGGTTCATTCTTGTGTTACGCATCACGTTTGAGCTTCCGTAAGAACCAATGAGGTTTATTCTCGTGTTACGCATCACGTTTGAGCTTCAGCAAGAACCAATGAGGTTCATTCTTGTGTTACGCATCACGTTTGAGCTTCCGTAAGAACCAATGAGGTTTATTCTCGTGTTACGCATCATGTTTGAGCTTCCGTAAGAACCAATGAGGTTCATTCTTGTGTTACGCATCACGTTTGAGCTTCCCCAAGAACCAATGAGGTTCATTTTTGTGTTATGGATCACGTTTGAGCTTCTGCTAGAACCAATGAGGTTCATTCTCATGTTACGCATCACATTTGAGCTTCAGTAAGAGCCAGTGAGGTTCATTTTCATGTATAATAGCCAATCAAATCACTGTCATTCCTTGAGTTAAAAGATGTTGTTTTGCCACATCCAGAGTGGATAGCCAATGGAGATTTGTTTCGTTCCATTCCGGAAATCTGCTGGTAATCCTGAAATATTTATGCCAACTTTTGTGATTCTGTGATGTTTTCTCCATTACATATAAAGATTGTATGAATAAAAAGTTTGAGTTTTGGCAGTTTCCATTAACACCAGATCCAGTTTAACCGATTACATGGAGTTTTGTATGGCAGTATGTGGCATCATCAGAAAATTTAAGTTGGATATTTGCTTTATATCTTCTGTAAATCATCTGTATAATAAATAGATACTTGGGCATTTGTTGACTTCATCTTATGTGTGGATTATTTGGTTTTATTTGAAAAACAGAAGCTTGCTGAATGGACGTCAGTGTAAAACTGTGGTTTCAACATAATAATGTGACATGCAGCCAAAGATAACTTTATTTTAAGAAACACACAAAACACATTTACCTTTGTTTGCATCTACAAAGCATTACAAATCTCATTTTTTTCTTTTTTCATGATTCACACTTTTCTTTTTCAGATGAATAAAACAGTGTTTTCCATTCTACAATCATAGCTGATTCATTTCACTATTTTCAGTATAAACTACATTTGAAATAATGAGCGAGCGAGCCGACTCATGCATCATTTTGTTTGATAGACGTAGACAAAGTATTCGCCCTTGAAAATTGGTGGACATGGTTAACTAACCGCTGCTATGAAGTCAATCCAACAATAACTGCAAAAGTTTCACATTTTCACATCAGCTGCACATTTTTAAATGTTAAAACAAAGGAACATTTTTCTAATTCTTCTGAGATAGAGGAGAGGCTGTACGAACCCTGTCATGATCCCTGAACTCAAGCAAACAGACCAGGACAGAAGAAATGAGTTATAATCTAAAATAAAATACAGCGTGAGACAGAAAACCATTGGAGCGTACGTCACCACCGAAGACACCAGCACGATCTGAATGATCCGGAAAGCCTTGACTTTATCCCGGTTCACTCCATCTTTCTTCTTGACGTCTTCACCCGGTCCAGGACGCTTCAGAGCCTTCAGGACCATCCAGCAAGTGAACACTTTTGTGATGAGAAAAGAATTGTATTGTGGCAAAAGTAAGATGTTGAAGTCAATGACATCTATTGAAACTAAAATGCATGAACAGATGATCAGAATCCACCCGACCGCGGATATGATGATCCTGTATTTTATGGGTTTGTACTTCAAGAAAGTCACAGGATGGAGAACGCCCACGTAACGCTCCACACAGGTGAAGGTTTGAAACAGAGGACGACCGACCAACAGCACCAATCCTAGAATGATTGTTACATACTTGCAATTAAAACAATTGAAGAAATACTGTTTGATTACTAAGATGAAGGAGAAGTTGAAAATGACCTCAATGAGTGAAATGTTGAAAACGAAGACTTCGAGAGACTGTCCTCGGATCATTTCTTTCATGGTCAGCCACAGGATGTAACAGTGTGCCGGGAAACCAAGAACCAGGTTGATGCCGAAAGAGAATGCGATGAAATGGTAAGGTAAATTGTGGCATTCGGTAGAATTCTTTGCAAAAATGGATGTTTGGCATGTTGAAATATTTGTCGCCAACGACATGATCACACCTGGAAGATTAAAGAAAGTTAAGAAGGTGGAAGAAAAGGTTTGTTAGGACAGTGTAGATGTGAAAGAGATTAAAATATCTTTAAATTTCATGTTACCTCACAAGAAGAACTGTGCCGGTTAAGTGTGTGACTGAATGTTGTTTGATTCAGATACTGCCAGATCTGCTTTATAATTTTGCTTTGATTAATTATTGGATTATTTTTGACTTCAGTTTTGCATTCACGCCTGTGTAATATCATCCCAGCCTGTGAAATGCTATACTAGATATGCAAATGAAATATCACTGAGATAAATAGCATACTATTTTCTACATCTCTCATTTAGCAAGTTGTGATGAAAATGCCAATAGTGCTTCCATGCAAAACTTGCTGCCACCTGGTTGCCATCTTACTATCTTTTTAGGGTAGAAATAGAAGTGGTATGCTAGCATGCTATTCAGAAATCAGCCATAGCATCAGTAAGAATAAGCAGAAGCTACAGAGGTTGAAAGTAACGAATTACTTCTTTCATTGCAGAACTTGTATGCTTGTGTCCATATAAGGGTTTCCTGGAACGTCATAAATTTTATGACTTTGCGAGTCTCACTTAAAGGGTTTGTTCACCCAAAAATGAAAATTCTGACATTAATTACTCACCCTCATATCGTTACAAACCTGTAAGACTTTTGTTCATGTGGAAAACAAATGAAGATCTTTTTGATGAAATCTGAGAGCTTTCTGTCCCTCCATTGACAGCTACGCAACTCACACTTCAAAAAGTTCATAAAGAGATTGTAAAACTGATCCATATGAATTAAGCGTTTTAGTCCAAATATTCTGAATAGACACAATCGCTTTATATGATGAACAGATTTAATTTGGGTTTTTATTAACATATCGTCATGATGGGCAGCTGGAGTCCCCTTGAAAGCCACTAGAGGGCACTCCACTCTGGACTCTGATCACACACTCGCACTCTCATTCATTCATACAGGACTACATTTCCCATAAGCCCCATACCATTCACTGATCACCGCATCAGCTGCACCTTATCACCCACACCATATAAGCAATGCTCACACTTCCATTCACTGCGAAGTATTGATCTTCTTCACCGTTGTCAATTCCGAGCGTTATTACCCGTGAGCTTCTGCTGGAACCAATGAGGTTCATTCTCGTGTTAGGCATCACGTTTGAGCTTCAGCAAGAACCAATGAGGTTCATTCTCGTGTTAGGCATCACGTTTGAGCTTCAGCAAGAACCAATGAGGTTCATTCTTGTGTTACGCATCACGTTTGAGCTTCCATAAGAACCAATGAGGTTCATTTTCGTGTTACAGATCATGTTTCAGCTTCTGCTAGAACCAATGAGGTTCATTCTCGTGTTACGCATCACGTTTGAGCTTCTGTAAGAACCAATCAGCCCTAAAAAGATGGTTTACCAAAGTCTTCAGAGTAAAAAGTCAGTTTTCATCTTTTTAAAAGTTTTATTTTCTACTCCACAACAAAATAATTCTAGAATTATTCATTCTTTCCAAATATAACTATTCATGTCATCTGGTACACATTCCTGTACATTCCTGATCTCATGTCACAAAATGTTGCAGAAAAACTAAATATTGCACTGTAATTTTTTCTCAAAATCGTGCAGCCCTATCACAGAGTCTTTAGTTAGTAGGCATTGATTTTGTAATTGCACTCTACATGAAGATATTTAGAATAATCTAAAAGAAAAAAGTCAAATATGTTGATCTTAAGCAACAGGAAAGGTAAAGTTTTAAAATTTTCACCTCAGCAACATTTACTAAAACAAAGGCCCACTTTGCTAACTCTTTTGAGATAGAGGAGAGGCTGCACGAACCCTAACATGATCCCTGAACACACACAAACAGACCAAGAGATGGTAAATGTGTAGTAATCAAAAATAAAATACAGCACGAGACAGATAATCATTGGAGCGTACGTCACCACCGAAGACACCAGCACAATCTGAATGATCCGGAAAGCCTTGACTTTATCCTGGTTCACTCCATCTTTCTTCTTGACGTCTTCACCCGGTCCAGGACGCTTCAGAGCCTTCAGGACCATCAAGCAAGTGAACACTTTTGTCATGAGAAAACTGATGTATTCTGACAAAAGTAAGATGCAGATGTCAATGATTCCCATTGTACACAAAAGGCATGAACAGATGATCAGAATCCATCCAACGACAGATATGATGATCCTGTATTTTATGGGTTTGTACTTCAAGAAAATCACAGGATGGAGAACGCCCACGTAACGCTCCACACAGGTGAAGGTTTGAAACAGAGGACGACCGATCAACAGCATCAGTCCAAGAGGGATTGTTGCATACTTGCAGTTGGGACAATTGAAGAAATATTCTTTGATTACTACACCATATACGAAGTCGAAGATGACATCAAGAAGTGATGTGTTGAAAATGAAGACTTCGAGAGACTGTCCTCGGATCATTTCTTTCATGGTCAGCCACAGGATGTAACAGTGTGCCGGTAAACCAAGAACCAGGTTGATGCTGAAGGAGAAGGTGATTAAATAATTATTTAAACTGTGCCATTGGCTGGAGTTGTTTGCGAGAATGGATGTTTGGCAAGTTGAAATATTTGTCGCCAACGACATGATCACACCTGGAAGATTAAAGAAAGTTAAGAAGGTGGAAGAAAAGGTTTGTTAGGACAGTGTGAATGTGAAAGACATTAAAACATCTTTAAATTTCATGTTACCTCACAAGAAGAACTGTGCCGGTTAAGTGTGTGACTGAATGGGGTTTGATTCAGATACTGCCAGATCTGCTTTATAATTTTGATTTGATTAATTATTGGATTATCTTTGACTTCAGTTTTGCATTCACGCCTGTGTAATATCATCCCAGCCTGTGAAATGCTATACTAGATATGTAAATGAAATATCACTGAGATAAATAACACACTATTTTCTACATCTCTCATTTAGCAAGTTATGATGAAAATGCCAATAGTGCTTCCATGCAAAACTTGCTGCAACCTGGTTGCCATCTTACAGTATGTTGAATTTGGTGAAGCATACTGCTCTTACTATCTTTTTACAGTAGAAATAGAAGTGGTATGCTAGCATGCTATTCAGAAATCAGCCATAGCATCAGTATTCTGCTACAGAGGTTGAAAGTAACGAATTACTTCTTTCATTGCAGAACTTGTATGCTTGTGTCCATATAAGGGTTTCCTGGAACGTCATAAATTTTATGACTTTATGAGTCTCACTTTAAGGGCTTGTTCACCCAAAAATGAAAATTCTGTCATTAATTACTCACCCTCATGTCGTTACAAACATGTAAGACTTTTGTTCATGTGGAACACAAATGAAGATCTTTTTGATGAAATCTGAGAGCTTTCTGTCCCTCCATTGACAGCTACGCAACTAACACTTCAAAAAGTTCATAAAGAGATCGTAAAACTGATCCATATGAATTAAGCGTTTTAGTCCAAATATTCTGAATAGACACAATCACTTTATATGATGAACAGATTTAATTTAGGCTTTTATTAACATATTGTCACGATGGGCAGCTGGAGTCCCCTTGAAAGCCACTAGACGGCACTCCACTCTGGACTCTGATCACACACTCGCACTCTCATTCATTCATACAGGACTACATTTCCCATAAGCCCCATACCATTCACTGATCACCGCATCAGCTGCACCTTATCACCCACACCATATAAGCAATGCTCACACTTCCATTCACTGCGAAGTATTGATCTTCTTCACCGTTGTCAATTCCGAACGTTATTACCCGTGAGATTCTGCTGGAACCAATGAGGTTCATTCTTGTGTTACGCATCACGTTTGAGATTCTGCTGGAACCAGTGAGGTTCATTCTCGTGTTACGCATCACGTTTGAGCTTCAGCAAGAACCAATGAGGTTCATTCTTGTGTTACGCATCACGTTTGAGCTTCCGTAAGAACCAATGAGGTTCATTCTCGTGTTACGCATCACGTTTGAGCTTCAGCAAGAACCAATGAGGTTCATTCTTGTGTTACGCATCACGTTTGAGCTTCCGTAAGAACCAATGAGGTTCATTTTCGTGTTACAGATCATGTTTCAGCTTCTGCTAGAACCAATGAGGTTCATTCTCGTGTTACGCATCACGTTTGAGCTTCTGTAAGAACCAATCAGCCCTAAAAAGATGGTTTGCCAAAGTCTTCAGAGTAAAAAGTCAGTTTTCATCTTTTTAAAAGTTTTATTTTCTACTCCACAACAAAATAATTCTAGAATTATTCATTCTTTCCAAATATAACTATTCATGTCATCTGGTACACATTCCTGTACATTCCTGATCTCATGTCACAAAATGTTGCAGAAAAACTAAATATTGCACTGTAATTTTTTCTCAAAATCGTGCAGCCCTATCACAGAGTCTTTAGTTAGTAGGCATTGATTTTGTAATTGCACTCTACATGAAGATATTTAGAATAATCTAAAAGAAAAAAGTCAAATATGTTGATCTTAAGCAACAGGAAAGGTAAAGTTTTAAAATTTTCACCTCAGCAACATTTACTAAAACAAAGGCCCACTTTGCTAACTCTTTTGAGATAGAGGAGAGGCTGCACGAACCCTAACATGATCCCTGAACACACACAAACAGACCAAGAGATGGTAAATGTGTAGTAATCAAAAATAAAATACAGCACGAGACAGATAATCATTGGAGCGTACGTCACCACCGAAGACACCAGCACAATCTGAATGATCCGGAAAGCCTTGACTTTATCCTGGTTCACTCCATCTTTCTTCTTGACGTCTTCACCCGGTCCAGGACGCTTCAGAGCCTTCAGGACCATCAAGCAAGTGAACACTTTTGTCATGAGAAAACTGATGTATTCTGACAAAAGTAAGATGCAGATGTCAATGATTCCCATTGTACACAAAAGGCATGAACAGATGATCAGAATCCATCCAACGACAGATATGATGATCCTGTATTTTATGGGTTTGTACTTCAAGAAAATCACAGGATGGAGAACGCCCACGTAACGCTCCACACAGGTGAAGGTTTGAAACAGAGGACGACCGATCAACAGCATCAGTCCAAGAGGGATTGTTGCATACTTGCAGTTGGGACAATTGAAGAAATATTCTTTGATTACTACACCATATACGAAGTCGAAGATGACATCAAGAAGTGATGTGTTGAAAATGAAGACTTCGAGAGACTGTCCTCGGATCATTTCTTTCATGGTCAGCCACAGGATGTAACAGTGTGCCGGTAAACCAAGAACCAGGTTGATGCTGAAGGAGAAGGTGATTAAATAATTATTTAAACTGTGCCATTGGCTGGAGTTGTTTGCGAGAATGGATGTTTGGCAAGTTGAAATATTTGTCGCCAACGACATGATCACACCTGGAAGATTAAAGAAAGTTAAGAAGGTGGAAGAAAAGGTTTGTTAGGACAGTGTGAATGTGAAAGACATTAAAACATCTTTAAATTTCATGTTACCTCACAAGAAGAACTGTGCCGGTTAAGTGTGTGACTGAATGGGGTTTGATTCAGATACTGCCAGATCTGCTTTATAATTTTGATTTGATTAATTATTGGATTATCTTTGACTTCAGTTTTGCATTCACGCCTGTGTAATATCATCCCAGCCTGTGAAATGCTATACTAGATATGTAAATGAAATATCACTGAGATAAATAACACACTATTTTCTACATCTCTCATTTAGCAAGTTATGATGAAAATGCCAATAGTGCTTCCATGCAAAACTTGCTGCCACCTGGTTGCCATCTTACAGTATGTTGAATTTGGTGAAGCATACTGCTCTTACTATCTTTTTAGGGTAGAAATAGAAGTGGTATGCTAGCATGCTATTCAGAAATCAGCCATAGCATCAGTATTCTGCTACAGAGGTTGAAAGTAGCGAATTACTTCTTTCATTGCAGAACTTGTATGCTTGTGTCCATATAAGGGTTTCCTGGAATGTCATAAATTTTATGACTTTATGAGTCTCACTTTAAGGGTTTGTTCATCCAAAAATGAAAATTCTGACATTAATTACTCGCCCTCATGTCGTTACAAACCTGTAAGACTTTTGTTCATGTGGAACACAAATGAAGATCTTTTTGATGAAATCTGAGAGCTTTCTGTCCCTCCATTGACAGCTACGCAACTAACACTTCAAAAAGTTCATAAAGAGATTGTAAAACTGATCCATATGAATTAAGCGTTTTAGTCCAAATATTCTGAATAGACACTATCGCTTTATATGATGAACAGATTTAATTTGGGTTTTTATTAACATATTGTCTTGATGGGCAGCTGGAGTCCCCTTGAAAGCCACTAGAGGGCACTCCACTCTGGACTCTGATCACACACTCGCACTCTCATTCATTCATACAGGACTACATTTCCCATAAGCCCCATACCATTCACTGATCACCGCACCAGCTGCACCTGATCACCCACAACATATAAGCAATGCTCACACTTCCATTCACTGCGAAGTATTGATCTTCTTCACCGTTGTCAATTCCGAGCGTTATTACCCGTGAGCTTCTGCTGGAACCAATTAGGTTCATTCTTGTGTTACGCATCACGTTTGAGCTTCCGTAAGAACCAATGAGGTTCATTCTTGTGTTACACATCACGTTTGAGCTTCTGCTGGAACCAATGAGGTTCATTCTTGTGTTACGCATCACATTTGAGCTTCCCCAAGAACCAATGAGGTTCATTTTCGTGTTATGGATCACGTTTGAGCTTCTGCTAGAACCAAAGAGGTTCATTCTTGTGTTACGCATCACGTTTGAGCTTCCCCAAGAACCAATGAGGTTCATTTTCGTGTTATGGATCACGTTTGAGCTTCTGCTAGAACCAATGAGGTTCATTCTCGTGTTACACATCACATTTGAGCTTCTGCTAGAACCAATGAGGTTCATTCTTGTGTTACGCATCACGTTTGAGCTTCTGCTAGAACCAGTGAGGTTCATTCTATTGTTACGCATCACGTTTGAGCTTCAGTAAGAGCCAGTCAGGTTCATTTTCATGTATAATAGCCAATCAAATCACTGTCATTCCTTGAGTAAAAAGCTGTTGTTTTGCCACATCCAGAGTGGATAGCCAATGGAGATTTGTTTCGTTCCATTCCGGAAATCTGCTGGTAATCCTGAAATATTTATGCCAACTTGTAGTTTTTTAATGATATTGACCTTCGTTCATTTTATACTTTTGTGATTCTGTGATGTTTTCTCCATTACATATAAAGATTGTATGAATAAAAAGTGTGAGTTTTGGCAGTTTCCATTAACACCAGATCCAGTTTAACCGATTACATGGAGTTTTGTATGGCAGTATGTGGCATCATCAGAAAATTTAAGTCGGATATTTGCTTTACATCTTCTGTAAATCATCTGTATAATAAATAGATACTTGGGCATTTGTTGACTTCATCTTATGTGTGGATTATTTGGTTTTATTTGAAAAACAGAAGCTTGCTGAATGGACGTCAGTGTAAAACTGTGGTTTCAAGATAATAATGTGACATGCAGCCAAAGATAATTTTATTTTAAGAAACACACAAAACACATTTACCTTTGTTTGCATCTACAAAGCATTACAAATCTCTCTATTTTCTTTTTTCATGATTCACACTTTATTTTCTTTTCCAGATGAATAAAACAGTGTTTTCCATTCTACAATCGTAGCTGATTCATTTCACTATTTTCAGTATAAACTACATTTGAAATAATGAGCGAGCGAGCCGACTCATGCGTCATTTTGTTTGATAGACGTAGACAAAGTATTCGCCCTTGAAAATTGGTGGACATGGTTAACTAACCGCTGCTATGAAGTCAATCCAACAATAACTGCAAAAGTTTCACATTTTCACATCAGCTGCACATTTTTAAATGTTAAAACAAAGGAACATTTTTCTAATTCTTTTGAGATAGAGGAGAGGCTGCACGAACCCTGTCATGATCCCTGAACTCAAGCAAACAGACCAGGACAGAAGAAATGAGTTATAATCTAAAATAAAATACAGCACGAGACAGATAACCATTGGACCGTACGTCACCACCGAAGACACGAGCACGATCTGAATGATCCGGAAAGCCTTGACTTTATCCCGGTTCACTCCATCTTTCTTCTTGACGTCTTCACCCGGTCCAGGACGCTTCAGAGCCTTCAGGACCATCCAGCAAGTGAACACTTTTGTCATGAGAAAAGAATTGTATTGTGGCAAAAGTAAGATGTTGAAGTCAATGACATCTATTGAAACTAAAATGCATGAACAGATGATCAGAATCCATCCGACCGCGGATATGATGATCCTGTATTTTATGGGTTTGTACTTCAAGAAAGTCACAGGATGGAGAACGCCCACGTAACGCTCCACACAGGTGAAGGTTTGAAACAGAGGACGACCGACCAACAGCACCAATCCAAGAATGATTGTTACATACTTGCAATTAAAACAATTGAAGAAATACTGTTTGATTACTAAGATGAAGGAGAAGTTGAAAATGACCTCGATGAGTGAAATGTTGAAAACGAAGACTTCGAGAGACTGTCCTCGGATCATTTCTTTCATGGTCAGCCACAGGATGTAACAGTGTGCCGGGAAACCAAGAACCAGGTTGATGCCGAAAGAGAATGCGATGAAATGGTAAGGTAAATTGTGGCATTCGGTAGAATTCTTTGCAAAAATGGATGTTTGGCAAGTTGAAATATTTGTCGCCAACGACATGATCACACCTGGAAGATTAAAGAAAGTTAAGAAGGTGGAAGAAAAGGTTTGTTAGGACAGTGTGAATGTAAAAGAGATTAAAATATCTTTAAAATTCATGTTACCTCACAAGAAGAACTGTGCCGGTTAAGTGTGTGACTGAATGTTGTTTGATTCAGATACTGCCAGATCTGCTTTATAATTTTGATTTGATTAATTATTGGATTATTTTTGACTTCAGTTTTGCATTCACGCCTGTGTAATATCATCCCAGCCTGTGAAATGCTATACTAGATATGCAAATGAAATATCACTGAGATAAATAGCATACTATTTTCTACATCTCTCATTTAGCAAGTTGTGATGAAAATGCCAATAGTGCTTCCATGCAAAACTTGCTGCCACCTGGTTGCCATCTTACTATCTTTTTAGGGTAGAAATAGAAGTGGTATGCTAGCATGCTATTCAGAAATCAGCCATAGCATCAGTAAGAATAAGCAGAAGCTACAGAGGTTGAAAGTAACAAATTACTTCTTTCATTGCAGAACTTGTATGCTTGTGTCCATATAAGGGTTTCCTGGAACGTCATAAATTTTATGACTTTGCGAGTCTCACTTAAAGGGTTTGTTCACCCAAAAATGAAAATTCTGACATTAATTACTCGCCCTCATGTCGTTACAAACCTGTAAGACTTTTGTTCATGTGGAAAACAAATGAAGATCTTTTTGATGAAATCTGAGAGCTTTCTGTCCCTCCATTGACAGCTACGCAACTAACACTTCAAAAAGTTCATAAAGAGATTGTAAAACTGATCCATATGAATTAAGCGTTTTAGTCCAAATATTCTGAATAGACACTATCGCTTTATATGATGAACAGATTTAATTTGGGTTTTTATTAACATATTGTCATGATGGGCAGCTGGAGTGCCCTTGAAAGCCACTAGAGGGCACTCCACTCTGGACTCTGATCACACACTCGCACTCTCATTCATTCATACAGGACTACATTTCCCATAAGCCCCATACCATTCACTGATCACCGCACCAGCTGCACCTGATCACCCACACCATATAAGCAATGCTCACACTTCCATTCACTGCGAAGTATTGATCTTCTTCACCGTTGTCAATTCCGAGCGTTATTACCCGTGAGCTTCTGCTGGAACCAATGAGGTTCATTCTCGTGTTAGGCATCACGTTTGAGCTTCCGCAAGAACCAATGAGGTTCATTCTTGTGTTACGCATCACATTTGAGCTTCAGCAAGGACCAATGAGGTTCATTCTTGTGTTACGCATCACGTTTGAGCTTCCGTAAGAACCAATGAGGTTTATTCTCATGTTACGCATCACGTTTTAGCTTCAGCAAGAACCAATGAGGTTCATTCTTGTGTTACGCATCACGTTTGAGCTTCCGTAAGAACCAATGAGGTTTATTCTCGTGTTACGCATCATGTTTGAGCTTTTGCTAGAACCAATGAGGTTCATTCTTGTGTTACGCATCACGTTTGAGCTTCCATAAGAACCAATGAGGTTTATTCTCGTGTTACGCATCACGTTTGAGCTTCTGTAAGAACCAATCAGCCCTAAAAAGATGGTTTGCCAAAGTCTTCAGAGTAAAAAGTCAGTTTTCATCTTTTTAAAAGTTTTATTTTCTACTCCACAACAAAATAATTCTAGAATTATTCATTCTTTCCAAATATAACTATTCATGTCATCTGGTACACATTCCTGTATTTTCTCATGTCACAAAATGTTGCAGAAAAACTAAATATTGCACTGTAATTTTTTCTCAAAATCGTGCAGCCCTATCACAGAGTCTTTAGTTAGTAGGCATTGATTTTGTAATTGCACTCTACATGAAGATATTTAGAATAATCTAAAAGAAAAAAGTCAAATATGTTGATCTTAAGCAACAGGAAAGGTAAAGTTTTAAAATTTTCACCTCAGCAACATTTACTAAAACAAAGGCCCACTTTGCTAACTCTTTTGAGATAGAGGAGAGGCTGCACGAACCCTAACATGATCCCTGAACACACACAAACAGACCAAGAGATGGTAAATGTGTAGAAATCAAAAATAAAATACACCACGAGACAGATAATCATTGGAGCGTACGTCACCACCGAAGACACCAGCACGATCTGAATGATCCGGAAAGCCTTGACTTTATCCTGGTTCACTCCATCTTTCTTCTTGACGTCTTCACCCGGTCCAGGACGCTTCAGAGCCTTCAGGACCATCAAGCAAGTGAACACTTTTGTCATGAGAAAACTGATGTATTCTGACAAAAGTAAGATGCAGATGTCAATGATTCCCATTGTAGACAAAAGGCATGAACAGATGATCAGAATCCATCCAACGACAGATATGATGATCCTGTATTTTATGGGTTTGTACTTCAAGAAAATCACAGGATGGAGAACGCCCACATAACGCTCAACACAGGTGAAGGTTTGAAACAGAGGACGACCGATCAACAGCATCAGTCCAAGAGGGATTGTTGCATACTTGCAGTTGGGACAATTGAAGAAATATTCTTTGATTACTACACCATATATGAAGTTGAAGATGACATCAAGAAGTGATGTGTTGAAAATGAAGACTTCGAGAGACTGTCCTCGGATCATTTCTTTCATGGTCAGCCACAGGATGTAACAGTGTGCCGGTAAACCAAGAACCAGGTTGATGCTGAAGGAGAAGGTGATTAAATAATTATTTAAACTGTGCCATTGGCTGGAGTTGTTTGCGAGAATGGATGTTTGGCAAGTTGAAATATTTGTCGCCAACGACATGATCACACCTGGAAGATTAAAGAAAGTTAAGAAGGTGGAAGAAAAGGTTTGTTAGGACAGTGTAGATGTGAAAGACATTAAAACATCTTTAAAATTCATGTTACCTCACAAGAAGAACTGTGCCGGTTAAGTGTGTGACTGAATGGGGTTTGATTCAGATACTGCCAGATCTGCTTTATAATTTTGATTTGATTAATTATTGGATTATCTTTGACTTCAGTTTTGCATTCACGCCTGTGTAATATCATCCCAGCCTGTGAAATGCTATACTAGATATGTAAATGAAATATCACTGAGATAAATAACACACTATTTTCTACATCTCTCATTTAGCAAGTTATGATGAAAATGCCAATAGTGCTTCCATGCAAAACTTGCTGCCACCTGGTTGCCATCTTACAGTATGTTGAATTTGGTGAAGCATACTGCTCTTACTATCTTTTTAGGGTAGAAATAGAAGTGGTATGCTAGCATGCTATTCAGAAATCAGCCATAGCATCAGTATTCTGCTACAGAGGTTGAAAGTAGCGAATTACTTCTTTCATTGCAGAACTTGTATGCTTGTGTCCATATAAGGGTTTCCTGGAACGTCATAAATTTTATGACTTTGCGAGTCTCACTTAAAGGGTTTGTTCATCCAAAAATGAAAATTCTGACATTAATTACTCGCCCTCATGTCGTTACAAACCTGTAAGACTTTTGTTCATGTGGAACACAAATGAAGATCTTTTTGATGAAATCTGAGAGCTTTCTGTCCCTCCATTGACAGCTACGCAACTAACACTTCAAAAAGTTCATAAAGAGATTGTAAAACTGATCCATATGAATTAAGCGTTTTAGTCCAAATATTCTGAATAGACACTATCGCTTTATATGATGAACAGATTTAATTTGGGTTTTTATTAACATATTGTCTTGATGGGCAGCTGGAGTCCCCTTGAAAGCCACTAGAGGGCACTCCACTCTGGACTCTGATCACACACTCGCACTCTCATTCATTCATACAGGACTACATTTCCCATAAGCCCCATACCATTCACTGATCACCGCACCAGCTGCACCTGATCACCCACAACATATAAGCAATGCTCACACTTCCATTCACTGCGAAGTATTGATCTTCTTCACCGTTGTCAATTCCGAGCGTTATTACCCGTGAGCTTCTGCTGGAACCAATTAGGTTCATTCTTGTGTTACGCATCACGTTTGAGCTTCCGTAAGAACCAATGAGGTTCATTCTTGTGTTACACATCACGTTTGAGCTTCTGCTGGAACCAATGAGGTTCATTCTTGTGTTACGCATCACATTTGAGCTTCCCCAAGAACCAATGAGGTTCATTTTCGTGTTATGGATCACATTTGAGCTTCTGCTAGAACCAAAGAGGTTCATTCTTGTGTTACGCATCACGTTTGAGCTTCCCCAAGAACCAATGAGGTTCATTTTCGTGTTATGGATCACGTTTGAGCTTCTGCTAGAACCAATGAGGTTCATTCTCGTGTTACACATCACATTTGAGCTTCTGCTAGAACCAATGAGGTTCATTCTTGTGTTACGCATCACGTTTGAGCTTCTGCTAGAACCAGTGAGGTTCATTCTATTGTTACGCATCACGTTTGAGCTTCAGTAAGAGCCAGTCAGGTTCATTTTCATGTATAATAGCCAATCAAATCACTGTCATTCCTTGAGTAAAAAGCTGTTGTTTTGCCACATCCAGAGTGGATAGCCAATGGAGATTTGTTTCGTTCCATTCCGGAAATCTGCTGGTAATCCTGAAATATTTATGCCAACTTGTAGTTTTTTAATGATATTGACCTTCGTTCATTTTATACTTTTGTGATTCTGTGATGTTTTCTCCATTACATATAAAGATTGTATGAATAAAAAGTGTGAGTTTTGGCAGTTTCCATTAACACCAGATCCAGTTTAACCGATTACATGGAGTTTTGTATGGCAGTATGTGGCATCATCAGAAAATTTAAGTCGGATATTTGCTTTACATCTTCTGTAAATCATCTGTATAATAAATAGATACTTGGGCATTTGTTGACTTCATCTTATGTGTGGATTATTTGGTTTTATTTGAAAAACAGAAGCTTGCTGAATGGACGTCAGTGTAAAACTGTGGTTTCAAGATAATAATGTGACATGCAGCCAAAGATAATTTTATTTTAAGAAACACACAAAACACATTTACCTTTGTTTGCATCTACAAAGCATTACAAATCTCTCTATTTTCTTTTTTCATGATTCACACTTTATTTTCTTTTCCAGATGAATAAAACAGTGTTTTCCATTCTACAATCATAGCTGATTCATTTCACTATTTTCAGTATAAACTACATTTGAAATAATGAGCGAGCGAGCCGACTCATGCGTCATTTTGTTTGATAGACGTAGACAAAGTATTCGCCCTTGAAAATTGGTGGACATGGTTAACTAACCGCTGCTATGAAGTCAATCCAACAATAACAGCAAAAGTTTCACATTTTCACCTCAGATACACATTTTTAAATGTTAAAACAAAGAAACATTTTTCTAATTCTTTTGAGATAGAGGAGAGGCTGCACGAACCCTGTCATGATCCCTGAACACAAGCAAACAGACCAGGACAGAAGAAATGTGTTATAATCTAAAATATAATAGAGCATGAGACAAATAGCAGCTGGACCGTACGTCACCACCGAAGACACCAGCACGATCTGAATGATCCGGAAAGCCTTGACTTTATCCCGGTTCACTCCATCTTTCTTCTTGACGTCTTCACCCGGTCCAGGACGCTTCAGAGCCTTCAGGACCATCAAGCAAGTGAACACTTTTGTGATGAGAAAAGAATTGTATTGTGGCAAAAGTAAGATGTTGAAGTCAATGACATCTATTGAAACTAAAATGCATGAACAGATGATCAGAATCCATCCGACCGCGGATATGATGATCCTGTATTTTATGGGTTTGTACTTCAAGAAAGTCACAGGATGGAGAACGCCCACATAACGCTCCACACAGGTGAAGGTTTGAAACAGAGGACGACCGACCAGCAGCACCAATCCAAGAATGATTGTTACATACTTGCAATTAAAACAATTGAAGAAATACTGTTTGATTACTAAGATGAAGGAGAAGTTGAAAATGACCTCAATGAGTGAAATGTTGAAAACGAAGACTTCGAGAGACTGTCCTCGGATCATTTCTTTCATGGTCAGCCACAGGATGTAACAGTGTGCCGGGAAACCAAGAACCAGGTTGATGCCGAAAGAGAATGCGATGAAATGGTAAGGTAAATTGTGGCATTCGGTAGAATTCTTTGCAAAAATGGATGTTTGGCATGTTGAAATATTTGTCGCCAACGACATGATCACACCTGGAAGATTAAAGAAAGTTAAGAAGGTGGAAGAAAAGGTTTGTTAGGACAGTGTAGATGTGAAAGAGATTAAAATATCTTTAAATTTCATGTTACCTCACAAGAAGAACTGTGCCGGTTAAGTGTGTGACTGAATGTTGTTTGATTCAGATACTGCCAGATCTGCTTTATAATTTTGCTTTGATTAATTATTGGATTATTTTTGACTTCAGTTTTGCATTCACGCCTGTGTAATATCATCCCAGCCTGTGAAATGCTATACTAGATATGCAAATGAAATATCACTGAGATAAATAACACACTATTTTCTACATCTCTCATTTAGCAAGTTGTGATGAAAATGCCAATAGTGCTTCCATGCAAAACTTGCTGCCACCTGGTTGCCATCTTACTATCTTTTTAGGGTAGAAATAGAAGTGGTATGCTAGCATGCTATTCAGAAATCAGCCATAGCATCAGTAAGAATAAGCAGAAGCTACAGAGGTTGAAAGTAACGAATTACTTCTTTCATTGCAGAACTTGTATGCTTGTGTCCATATAAGGGTTTCCTGGAACGTCATAAATTTTATGACTTTGCGAGTCTCACTTAAAGGGTTTGTTCACCCAAAAATGAAAATTCTGACATTAATTACTCACCCTCATATCGTTACAAACCTGTAAGACTTTTGTTCATGTGGAAAACAAATGAAGATCTTTTTGATGAAATCTGAGAGCTTTCTGTCCCTCCATTGACAGCTACGCAACTCACACTTCAAAAAGTTCATAAAGAGATTGTAAAACTGATCCATATGAATTAAGCGTTTTAGTCCAAATATTCTGAATAGACACAATCGCTTTATATGATGAACAGATTTAATTTGGGTTTTTATTAACATATCGTCATGATGGGCAGCTGGAGTCCCCTTGAAAGCCACTAGAGGGCACTCCACTCTGGACTCTGATCACACACTCGCACTCTCATTCATTCATACAGGACTACATTTCCCATAAGCCCCATACCATTCACTGATCACCGCATCAGCTGCACCTGATCACCCACACCATATAAGCAATGCTCACACTTCCATTCACTGCGAAGTATTGATCTTCTTCACCGTTGTCAATTCCGAGCGTTATTACCCGTGAGCTTCTGCTGGAACCAATGAGGTTCATTCTCGTGTTAGGCATCACGTTTGAGCTTCCGTAAGAACCAATGAGGTTCATTCTTGTGTTACGCATCACGTTTGAGCTTCCGTAAGAACCAATGAGGTTCATTCTCGTGTTACGCATCACGTTTGAGCTTCAGCAAGAACCAATGAGGTTCATTCTTGTGTTACGCATCACGTTTGAGCTTCCATAAGAACCAATGAGGTTCATTTTCGTGTTACAGATCATGTTTCAGCTTCTGCTAGAACCAATGAGGTTCATTCTCGTGTTACGCATCACGTTTGAGCTTCTGTAAGAACCAATCAGCCCTAAAAAGATGGTTTGCCAAAGTCTTCAGAGTAAAAAGTCAGTTTTCATCTTTTTAAAAGTTTTATTTTCTACTCCACAACAAAATAATTCTAGAATTATTAATTCTTTCCAAATATAACTATTCATGTCATCTGGTACACATTCCTGTACATTCCTGATCTCATGTCACAAAATGTTGCAGAAAAACTAAATATTGCACTGTAATTTTTTCTCAAAATCGTGCAGCCCTATCACAGAGTCTTTAGTTAGTAGGCATTGATTTTGTAATTGCACTCTACATGAAGATATTTAGAATAATCTAAAAGAAAAAAGTCAAATATGTTGATCTTAAGCAACAGGAAAGGTAAAGTTTTAAAATTTTCACCTCAGCAACATTTACTAAAACAAAGGCCCACTTTGCTAACTCTTTTGAGATAGAGGAGAGGCTGCACGAACCCTAACATGATCCCTGAACACACACAAACAGACCAAGAGATGGTAAATGTGTAGTAATCAAAAATAAAATACAGCACGAGACAGATAATCATTGGAGCGTACGTCACCACCGAAGACACCAGCACGATCTGAATGATCCGGAAAGCCTTGACTTTATCCTGGTTCACTCCATCTTTCTTCTTGACGTCTTCACCCGGTCCAGGACGCTTCAGAGCCTTCAGGACCATCAAGCAAGTGAACACTTTTGTCATGAGAAAACTGATGTATTCTGACAAAAGTAAGATGCAGATGTCAATGATTCCCATTGTACACAAAAGGCATGAACAGATGATCAGAATCCATCCAACGACAGATATGATGATCCTGTATTTTATGGGTTTGTACTTCAAGAAAATCACAGGATGGAGAACGCCCACGTAACGCTCCACACAGGTGAAGGTTTGAAACAGAGGACGACCGATCAACAGCATCAGTCCAAGAGGGATTGTTGCATACTTGCAGTTGGGACAATTGAAGAAATATTCTTTGATTACTACACCATATACGAAGTCGAAGATGACATCAAGAAGTGATGTGTTGAAAATGAAGACTTCGAGAGACTGTCCTCGGATCATTTCTTTCATGGTCAGCCACAGGATGTAACAGTGTGCCGGTAAACCAAGAACCAGGTTGATGCTGAAGGAGAAGGTGATTAAATAATTATTTAAACTGTGCCATTGGCTGGAGTTGTTTGCGAGAATGGATGTTTGGCAAGTTGAAATATTTGTCGCCAACGACATGATCACACCTGGAAGATTAAAGAAAGTTAAGAAGGTGGAAGAAAAGGTTTGTTAGGACAGTGTGAATGTGAAAGACATTAAAACATCTTTAAATTTCATGTTACCTCACAAGAAGAACTGTGCCGGTTAAGTGTGCGACTGAATGTTGTTTGATTCAGATACTGCCAGATCTGCTTTATAATTTTGATTTGATTAATTATTGGATTATCTTTGACTTCAGTTTTGCATTCACGCCTGTGTAATATCATCCCAGCCTGTGAAATGCTATACTAGATATGCAAATGAAATATCACTGAGATAAATAACACACTATTTTCTACATCTCTCATTTAGCAAGTTATGATGAAAATGCCAATAGTGCTTCCATGCAAAACTTGCTGCCACCTGGTTGCCATCTTACAGTATGTTGAATTTGGTGAAGCATACTGCTCTTACTATCTTTTTACAGTAGAAATAGAAGTGGTATGCTAGCATGCTATTCAGAAATCAGCCATAGCATCAGTATTCTGCTACAGAGGTTGAAAGTAGCGAATTACTTCTTTCATTGCAGAACTTGTATGCTTGTGTCCATATAAGGGTTTCCTGGAATGTCATAAATTTTATGACTTTATGAGTCTCACTTTAAGGGTTTGTTCATCCAAAAATGAAAATTCTGTCATTAATTACTCACCCTCATGTCGTTACAAACATGTAAGACTTTTGTTCATGTGGAAAACAAATGAAGATCTTTTTGATGAAATCTGAGAGCTTTCTGTCCCTCCATTGACAGCTACGCAACTAACACTTCAAAAAGTTCATAAAGAGATTGTAAAACTGATCCATATGAATTAAGCGTTTTAGTCCAAATATTCTGAATAGACACTATCGCTTTATATGATGAACAGATTTAATTTGGGTTTTTATTAACATATTGTCATGATGGGCAGCTGGAGTCCCCTTGAAAGCCACTAGAGGGCACTCCACTCTGGACTCTGATCACACACTCGCACTCTCATTCATTCATACAGGACTACATTTCCCATAAGCCCCATACCATTCACTGATCACCGCATCAGCTGCACCTGATCACCCACACCATATAAGCAATGCTCACACTTCCATTCACTGCGAAGTATTGATCTTCTTCACCGTTGTCAATTCCGAGCGTTATTACCCGTGAGCTTCTGCTGGAACCAATTAGGTTCATTCTTGTGTTACGCATCACGTTTGAGCTTCCACAAGAACCAATGAGGTTCATTCTTGTGTTACGCATCACGTTTGAGCTTCAGCAAGAACCAATGAGGTTCATTCTTGTGTTACGCATCACGTTTGAGCTTCCGTAAGAACCAATGAGGTTCATTCTTGTGTTACGCATCACGTTTGAGCTTCCGTAAGAACCAATGAGGTTCATTCTTGTGTTACGCATCACGTTTGAGCTTCTGCTGGAACCAATGAGGTTCATTCTTGTGTTACGCATCACGTTTGAGCTTCTGCTAGAACCAGTGAGGTTCATTCTCGTGTTACGCATCACGTTTGAGCTTCCATAAGAACCAATGAGGTTCATTTTCGTTTTAAACATCATGTTTGAGCTTCTGCTGGAACCAATGAGGTTCATTCTTGTGTTACGCATCACATTTGAGCTTCTGCTAGAACCAATGAGGTTCGTTCTTGTGTTACGCATCACGTTTGAGCTTCTGCTAGAACCAATGAGGTTCATTCTTGTGTTACGCATCACATTTGAGCTTCTGCTAGAACCAATGAGGTTCATTCTCGTGTTACGCATCACGTTTGAGCTTCCCCAAGAACCAATGAGGTTCATTTTCGTGTTATGGATCACGTTTGAGCTTCTGCTAGAACCAATGAGGTTCATTCTCGTGTTACACATCACATTTGAGCTTCAGTAAGAGCCAGTCAGGTTCATTTTCATGTATAATAGCCAATCAAATCACTGTCATTCCTTGAGTAAAAAGCTGTTGTTTTGCCACATCCAGAGTGGATAGCCAATGGAGATTTGTTTCGTTCCATTCCGGAAATCTGCTGGTAATCCTGAAATATTTATGCCAACTTGTAGTTTTTTTATGATATTGACCTTCGTTCATTTTATACTTTAGTGATTCTGTGATGTTTTCTCCATTTCATATAAAGATTGTATGAATAAAATGTGTGAGTTTTGGCAGTTTCCATTAACACCAGATCCAGTTTTGTAGAAAATTTAAGTCAGATATTTGCTTTATATCTTCTGTCAATCATCTGTATAATAAATAGATACTTGGGCATTTGTTGACTTCATCTTATGTGTGGATTATTTGGTTTTATTTGAAAAACAGAAGCTTGCTGAATGGACGTCAGTGTAAAACTGTAGTTTCAACATAATAATGTGACATGCTGCCAAAGATAACTTTATTTTGAGAAACACACAAAACACATTTACCTTTGTTTGCATCTACAAAGCATTACAAATCTCACTATTTTCTTTTTTCATGATTCACACTTTATTTTCTTTTTCAGATGAATAAAACAGTGGTTTCCATTCTACAATCGTAGCTGATTCATTTCACTATTTTCAGTATAAACTACATTTGAAATAATGAGCGAGCGAGCCGACTCATGCGTCATTTTGTTTGATAGACGTAGACAAAGTATTCGCCCTTGAAAATTGGTGGACATGGTTAACTAACCGCTGCTATGAAGTCAATCCAACAATAACTGCAAAAGTTTCACATTTTCACATCAGCTGCACATTTTTAAATGTTAAAACAAAGGAACATTTTTCTAATTCTTTTGAGATAGAGGAGAGGCTGCACGAACCCTGTCATGATCCCTGAACACAAGCAAACAGACCAGGACAGAAGAAATGAGTTATAATCTAAAATAAAATACAGCGTGAGACAGAAAACCATTGGAGCGTACGTCACCACCGAAGACACCAGCACGATCTGAATGATCCGGAAAGCCTTGACTTTATCCCGGTTCACTCCATCTTTCTTCTTGACGTCTTCACCCGGTCCAGGACGCTTCAGAGCCTTCAGGACCATCAAGCAAGTGAACACTTTTGTGATGAGAAAAGAATTGTATTGTGGCAAAAGTAAGATGTTGAAGTCAATGACATCTATTGAAACTAAAATGCATGAACAGATGATCAGAATCCATCCGACCGCGGATATGATGATCCTGTATTTTATGGGTTTGTACTTCAAGAAAGTCACAGGATGGAGAACGCCCACGTAACGCTCCACACAGGTGAAGGTTTGAAACAGAGGACGACCGACCAGCAGCACCAATCCAAGAATGATTGTTACATACTTGCAATTAAAACAAGTGAAGAAATATTGTTTGATTACTAAGATGAAGGAGAAGTTGAAAATGACCTCGATGAGTGAAATGTTGAAAACGAAGACTTCGAGAGACTGTCCTCGGATCATTTCTTTCATGGTCAGCCACAGGATGTAACAGTGTGCCGGGAAACCAAGAACCAGGTTGATGCCGAAAGAGAATGCGATGAAATGGTAAGGTAAATTGTGGCATCCGCTGGAGTTCTTTGCGAAAATGGATGTTCGGCACGTTGAAATGTTCGTCTCCAACGACATGATCACACCTGGATGTTTGAAAGTTGAATGAAAGTCAATGAGAAGGTTGAAGGAAAGACACATTAAAACATCTTTAGAATTGATACGCTACCTCACAGATTCGTTTTCAGTCGTTCTTCAGTGTTTTTGTTTCCACCGACAGACACTGAACACCCAGACCACTTGAGCCGTGAAGGTTGAATGTGGAACTGAATGTGGTTCATTTCAGATGCTGCAGATTAGAGTTCTGATCGATGACTTTTTTGATCACTTTTGACTTGGTTTTGCATTCACGCCTGTGAAATACCATCCTAAGCTGTGAAATGCTATACTACACATGCAAATGAAATATCACTGAGTTAAATAACTCATTCAAGTGTTGCTTCCGTCCAAAACTTGCTTCCAAATATATATTTACAAATCCTGAATATAAATGAAATGTAAATCCGAATATATTGTTATAAGCCTGAATGAATAGATTCAAATCTCTGAATATTTTAATTTAAATTCTAAAACCAGAATATATATTTATAAATCCTGACCATATAAATGCAAATCTTAATATATATTCACAATATTGATACTTGTTTATTATCTAGTACGTCATTGGACAGACATTATTTATATTTTTGTAATATGAAAACAGTCATATGTGCTATTAATATAGATTCAGACATATATGAAGAAAATGAGCACCTATTACCTCATAGTGTACAGTGTGTTTAGGTGGATTAGGATTGTTTGTGATTTGGTCTTAGTGATTTAGGAGTCCTCTTGACTACTCTCAACATTTCACAGATTTACAACCAGGGTAGGTTACTTTTAAAATGTATTTCACTACAGATTACAAAATACATGCTTTAAAAAGTAATTTGTAACGTATTTCTGTCACACGTGTTTAGTTCTGTCATGTTTAGTTTAGTCTTACGTCATGTCTACACCTGTCCTTAGTTTAGTTCAATCAGTTAACCTTATCACCTGTGTCTAATTATCATCTGTCTATATTAGTTCCTGTATGTTTTCCTTCTGTTGTCGGTTATTGTTTGTGCTTGGCACACTGTTGCGTGTTCGTGTCTGTATCCTTCATCATTAAACCTGCTTGTTATTCGTTTGAACCTCGTCTCCTGTCATCCAGAGCGTTACAGAATAACCGACCCAACAAAAGAGAAACTTTTTTCAAAGTTGAAGATGGACTTACCCACGGCAGCTCTACTGCTGAGTCCGGAGGCCAGGCCCTACCTGGCGGGCATCCTCTGGGCGTACCGTAAGGACTACCGCTCCGCCTCAGCCTGGAAGCCCGGGGTGCGCGCTGAGGTTGAGGGGAGAGTCGACGAGTTCGGGGGACAGTCCATCGCAGAGCCAGGAGCGGCCCGGAACTTTATCGATCCGTGGTCCGCGGATCCAATCCCCACCCAAATCCCCGCCCGTAAAACCTCGTCTGCCCCGTTCCAGTTCGGAAGCCTGCCTGTCTCCCCAATCCCGTCTCCTTCGCTGGTCGCAACCAGCCCCCTGGATCCGTGGCCATCGTTGCTGTCGGTCAGCTCCTCGGCTCTGTCCCCGCCATCCACTCCGTGCGGCTCCTCTCCAGCGCCTCGGGCTACCCTGCCACCAACCCAGGTTGAGGCGGAGCCCCCAGCGTCACACCAAGCCTCCAGACCCACGTCACCACCGCGACCCATCAGCCCACCACCATCGCCTGGGCCTGCGCCTCCCTCACCTGCTCCTCGGCCTGCCTGCCCGGAGGCTCTGCTAGGGCCCCTCGTCTCGCCTGGTCAGCCTGCGGGGGTCGACGCCCAGCCGCCGCCACGGACTTCCGGGATGGCGGCTACGTCACCACCCGTCACCCCTACGGCGTCAGCAGGCTCCTCCCTCCCTTCAACTTCCCAGTCAGCCTCGGTCACCCCAGCATCACCCCGGTCAGTCAGAGCCTCGTCGCCGCCTCGGTCCCGCAAGCCGGCAGCTCTGGGTCGTACTTCCGGGTCGGCGGAGTCGCCCAGGGCTGTCGGCCAAGAAGTTCCGCCGAGGTCTCCACCATCCGCCATGGCTTCACCACCGTCGTTCGGCCCCAGGAAGTCATCCCACGGGACTCGCTGGCCGCCTTCCTGGTTCCGCCCACCGTCAGTGTCACCATGCCGTCCGTGGCCATCGGCCCCAATCTGCTGCCCGCCTCCAGCGACACACCCTTCTCCACGCCCCTCCCCGAAGCCTCCGCCATCTTCACCTCTTCATTGGACTATACGGCGCGAGGACGCGCCTTTCCGAAGGGGGGCGTAATGTCACACGTGTTTAGTTCTGTCATGTTTAGTTTAGTCTTACGTCATGTCTACACCTGTCCTTAGTTTAGTTCAATCAGTTAACCTTATCACCTGTGTCTAATTATCATCTGTCTATATTAGTTCCTGTATGTTTTCCTTCTGTTGTCGGTTATTGTTTGTGCTTGGCACACTGTTGCGTGTTCGTGTCTGTATCCTTCATCATTAAACCTGCTTGTTATTCGTTTGAACCTCGTCTCCTGTCATCCAGAGCGTTACAATTTCGTTACATTACTCAAGTTTAGTAACTTAATCTAAATACTTTAGAAAACTTTGGAATACTAATAAGTGTGTAAATAAACACAAAAAAGGTAATTGCAAGTTTTTATCTCACAATTCTGACTTTTTTCCCTCAGAATTGTGTGATATAAAGTTGCAATTGTGAGTTATGAAGTCAGAATTATGAGATATAAACTCTCAATATTGAGAAAAGTCAAAATTATGAGAAATAAACTCGCAATATTGAGAAAAGTCAGAATTAGGAGATATAAATTCACAATTACCATAAAAAAATTCAGTATTGCAAGTTTATATCTCCCAATTCTGACTTTATAACTTGCAATTGTGAGTTTAAATCTCGCAATTCTGAGAAAAATAAGTCAGAATTGTGAAATTCAAACTCACAATTGTGAGGGAAAAAAAATTGTGAGAAAAAGTTGCAGTGACGAGTGAATTATAAAATGACTCACAAAACATGAAAACAGTCGTGGATCATCAGGTCATGACAGGACAGTTCAGTTGACATTTGGGCAATTTTTTTTTATAAATTCAGTCATTTTGTCTTGTTCAGGACAGAACTAAATAAAAAAACAACATTTTTATGATCCTCTTAAAAGTATTAAAATGTTGGTGAAACTTAACTCCTCTTTTTCAGACGGTCAGAGTCAGAGAATCACCAATCGCTGTTTAAATGACATTAAAATTCAAAGTAATCACTTTGGTAATCTAAAACACTTTTCAGATGTAACTGTAATCTGATTACCACCAATTTAAAATGTAACTGTAATGAAATACAGTTACTCATATTTTGTATTTTAAATACGTAACTAAGTTACTTGTATTTCGTCCCCAACCCTGATTAGGAGCTAGTTTTAGCGCTAAAATTAGGACTGACACACCCATTATTTTTAAAAGTTTCAAGTTAAATTCTTTTAGCCTTAAGATGTTTCGTGAATACGACCCCTGTTTCATAACATCTCAACACTCCTGTCATTGGCACTCCTGTACACGCTTAAAAAAAAAACACTCTGGCATTGACGGTTCCGTGAAGAAACTTTAACATCCATGGAATCTTTCATTCCACACAAATGTTCTTTAAATCTTTAGAATGTTCTTCGAGGAACCAAAAATCGTTCTTCTAATGGCATTGCTGCGAAAACACCCATTTTGGACCTTTAGTTTTAAGAGTTCAGGATACAGCATCAAAGACGCAATCTGGTTAAACTCTCTTATAATTATCATCCACAAAGATGCCGAACGCATCGAGACTTCAAAGGACAGGAAATGACATGACAGTTTGGACGCCTCTGGTCCTCGGCTCCGCTCGTGGGCTGAAACACTTGACAGGTCTCTGAGAGCTCTTATATTATCAGTGAAAGAATACAATTATTTAATATGACATATTTCTGAGATTAGCAAGCATAAAAAGATAGCAGATGATTATTTAATCAAGCCTCTTAAGTTTTAAAGGTATTTGCGAACATTATTTGCTCTGGAAATCTGAAGGACGTCAGGTCCTCCTTCTCACAAAAAACATCCTTTATGAAGTTGATCAGACTTGGATGACTTAATAATCTTTTATTACTGTATGTGCAATTTTAGATCATTTTAACAGTATATATCACAAGTTAATCTTTTTGTAAAAATTGCCTATTTTTGAATCTCAGAACAAATGTTTGTTTTGAAATATATACTTGATGTTATGCAAAGGCTGTATATATATATATATATATATCAGATACATATCCCCCTCAACCATCTTAGTCACACTAGTTAGATCCCGAAAGGAATCCATGTTACACTGGACATCCATGGCATTGAAATGTGTTCGGCAAACAGAGAAAATGAGGAACGCGTGTTTTCTTGTGCAACTCTCACGCTCTCAAACTAGCCATTTCTCACACTTTCACACGTCCAGTGCCAAACCACACACACACGGATACTGAGTCATCAGCCTCACGGGGACGTGTGACATCTCTATTTTTCTGTCATTCTCACAACTTCTCCTCTCGGTCCCCTGCTGTGGACGTGTTGGGTGCGTGAATGGGGTTTTTTGCTGTCGGCTCTCGCAGGGGTTTGGTCGTTATGTCAGCGATGGTCCGTGGAGCTCTGAGAGAAACGGAGAGAGGGAACGTCTGACCCTGTGACGGCCAACTTTTTTAAGGCAAAAAGGTTCTACATAAGGAGAAATGTCTTAAATGATTGCATAATGCTGTCATGTTTAATGGGCTATATATATATATATAATTTTTTATTATTTTTTCTAGTGATAAAGTATGTTCTAAAAGCCATTTAATTCATAAAAAGACATTAAAGCTGCAATATGTAGGATTTTTGCAGTAAAACATGCAAAAACCTCTAGGTCAGTGTTATATATATTTTGTTGAGTTGAACACTTACAATATCTCAAATGTTTCCAACTAGGGGTGTGACGAGATCTCGCGAGACTAAAACGTGACGAGATTTCTCGTCGAGGTGAAAAGTTGTCTCGTCGTGCTATCAGTGTGAGGGTGAAATTATTATTGAAGATGCTCCCGCCACTTTCAAATCGGTGCCGCGGCGAGATGAAAACATCTCAACTTTTCAGAACGCCGCAAGCGCACCGCAGGTCATGTGACAAAAACCAACCGATCATCTTCGACCTTTCCGTAACAAAACATGGAAATCTCAGCCGAACAGCTGATCATAGCTGTACAGGGGGTTGTTATATCTCATCTCCATAAATATGTCTAGTAGTAAAGCTAAAGCAAGGGCTAAAAATCAATTTATCCCTTGCTGAAACTTCCTCATGGTCGTGGAGAGCACAGTTCATGATTGCATCGCAACGACAGACGCTACAGAAGCGCGAGCTCCCGAACGCTTGCAAAAGAAGGAGGAAGCGACGCGGCCGCGCTTTACACGCTTTTTTAGGCGCGATATGTGAACGACCCCTAAAGAGGCAGAAAGCATCGCTATTACTGCTGACGGTTGGACTTCTCGGTGTACGCAGAGCTATATCACAGTTACAGACACACGATCAATAGTGAGTGGGAAATGGTCAACTTTGTACTGCAGTTAAAGTGACACTTAAAGTGTTATTTGAAT
Source organism: Zacco platypus (assembly GCA_038088235.1). Classification (NCBI taxonomy): domain Eukaryota; kingdom Metazoa; phylum Chordata; class Actinopteri; order Cypriniformes; family Xenocyprididae; genus Zacco; species Zacco platypus. The sequence continues at coordinate 8,372,704 of CM076067.1, forward strand.
TTTTTATTTATATGTTTATTTTATTTATACTGTTTAATTTATGTTCAATCTGTAGAAAGAAGTTCAGTGAGATTTCTCATGTGAAATTATACAGGGCAGAAAACAATTGGTTGATTTTGTGGCAAAACATTTCGCAGTGTTTGCATGTTGTTTTACTGCAAATAATTCATTAAAGTAGAAGTAAAACGACATGCATTACAAGTTGATTTCAAAATGCACCAACATTTTTGCATTTTATGATTTTCAGTTGAATAAAAGACTATTTTCCCTTCATACGTTTCATTATTGAGGATTTCTTAAAAATACTATAAAAATCTCGTCTCGTGAACCCAATCTCGTGTCTCGTCTCGTGGGATAGGGGTCTCGTCACACCCCTATTTCCAACTATTTGTAAATCGTGATAAAATTGCTATTTTAGGATCCGGGACGTGTGAGGGAGTCGCCTGTCAATGGCGTCATATCCGCGTTACCCTCGGTTTACGGTTTTATTTTGTAGAAACCATGGAAAAGCCAAATATGCTTTAATATATTATATGTTTTAGACAAGGGAAAATCTGTTTTGATACAAAAAACTAATTATTGTAATATAGATCAACACGTTTAGTCTTATTTTAGTTTAAATCAAATTTTCTTGATTTTCTGTGAGTACCATGCTTTACAACGTCTCAGAGAAAAACAATATTTTATCAATTAACGTTAGCTAACATCATAATCAGATGCAGCTTTATTTTTAGTAACGGTAATACAGAATTTTCTCCATCATACAATATGTTTAAAAATGAATTGCATGCCATTTATCAACACAAGCCATCCAGCATTTAATATGATATTCAAATATTGAGCGGAAAAGCGGAAGCGGCGACTGTGTCATAATAAAAGTCCCGCTGCTCTCGAGGCGTGTGTCATTCGTCTCATTATCAATCGTCTCGTTCAGCTCCACAACACTCGCTCCTGCTCTGCTTCACACGACAGTAACGTTAATAATCGCATCCATGAACGTGATTTCCCATCCCGATTCTTTTCCACCGGCTGTGAGGTGAAGACCGCATGTCCCAAGATTCCTTGCTCAAACTCGTCATTAAGCCACGCCTCTGTTTTGAATAGGCGACCTCTAGTGGACCTCTAGCTTTAAAACTAAATAAACTAATGCCATAATGGGAACCTCTCAGGTTCTATAAGAACCCATACAGTGGTTCCATAAAGAATGTTTTCCTCTAAGAGGTGCAGAAGAGCAAGAAAAACCCTGTTTTTCTCTTTATTTGATTGTGGTTTTGTTCTTCTGTGTCAGTAGAAGCTTTATATAAACTCTAACCTGCTGTAGTGTCTTCAGAATCATGTAGTTCTGCATTTATTCAGTCTACATGCATCTGGCAGATGCTCTCGTTCATCCAGCGGTGTAGTGAACGTCCTCTCCCTGTCCTTCACTCTCGCTTTACCTCCACAGGACGCGGTTCAGAGCCAGTATGAAGCGTGATAAATGACCGCAGCGTTTGGTGTCGGCCGTCTCGTCCTTGTATCTGGGAGGTCGCGCTCAGTTCATGACAGTGATTATTCGTGTTAAGTGCTTGAAAGTGGGTCACGGTGAGTACAGAGAGGTGCACAGAACCGCTCAAGAACCGCAGCTGAGCGAAACGCGTGTTATCTGAAGAACGCCTGATGAAATCAACAGCTGTAGGTCTGAAGTATATAATATTAATATTTTGGAAAGTGCGTGTACACCATTAAGAGCACACGAATTCAGTTTTATATTAATGTGGCAAGTTGCTTCAAAACACATTTGCTCTTCTGTTATTTATTAGTAGTGGTATTGAATTATAATATTTGTGGAAGAATTGTTATTTTTGGTATTGATAAATTTAATTATTAAGTTTCGCATGTTCATGGAACACCTTGAAATATCTATATAAATTCGTAATTATATTTAGCAAGGATGCATTAAATTGAATCAATCCCTCTAGCGCCACCAGCTGTCCAAAATTGCACTTATCCTATTTTTTTCCTCTGATTCCTTTGCTTTGATTTAATTGCACCCTATGACTTAATTTTCCATCATGAAAATGTTTCCGCGAAAATTGAACCGGATCATCTTCAGACCACGCTAACAAAAAGTTTTGGAATTCAAGTCGATTCGTCAAACTGTTCTCGAATAACGCAATAGCTAATTTTATGTAGTGTTTGCAAAAATAAACTTAAGGCTCTATCTCCTGATTCAGATCAAACTTGGTCCATGTCCTCACAAGCATGACCTGAGGCTACATGCTGTGTTTCGGCGCAGCGCCCCCTACTGGTTCAAAGATATGGAAAACAGCTATTTTTACGAAGTTCTGAATTGTTTGCCCAGAAATTGGTCACGTTAGATTCGGGGCAGCATGCAGAGTCGAATGAGAACAAATTTTCCCATATTGGTCATTCTGGACGTTTTGAATTTTGCTGTATTTTACTAACGCATGAACGTTACTTCCCAAATTCATTAGTGATATATTTGTACATCATAATTTTTGTCTTTATAATCTTTCATTAAACTCAAATAACCACCTCTTCAATTACTTTTCTTTTTGGCTGATGTGCTACTGGTGAGTGTCAACCGGTATCCAGCTGTTAAGTCATTGTTTTCAGCTACAATAACAAAGCCTTTCAAAATCTGTGCAGTGTACAGTATATATAAAAATCGTTAGCAATGGGAAACATAGAGATGCTCCGGAGGGTGAGCTTGGCCTTCATACCCGGTCCAAAACAATACGCAATAGTGATGCCTCTCTTTCCAAACACCACTAAGCATGTAAACTATAGTTTGAGCAGCTGCAGGCGTCTTTTCAAGGTCTTAATGTGTGTAAGATCTGCTGTCAGGCACATTTTAATACAGGCAGAATAATGAATGAGCTGCAGTGCCGTTCAGTCCTTCAGTGATAAACGCAATCAGTGAGGAACAGAAGCCGCTCCTGTTAAGTGGCGGTTACAATGACGGAAGTCTTTTGTGCGCCATTCAGATACAGAACAGATGTGTTTGATGCCTCAACAAAGTGGAGGAAGCTCATTTATTTCCTAATGAATTTCAACACGACTCCAGCGCTCCATGAGCGCCGCTATCTTGAAAGTTAAAAAGGGTGTTTTTGGTGTCCTGGCTCGACGCTCGGAAGGAATAGATTTAATTAGGCCTGCAGGATTTGGGGAAAAACTTAGCATGTTTACTTAAAATTTGCTTAGAGAGAAGTATTATTTTTCCTACGTTTCCCAAAATAGGGTGTTGTGAGCATTAGTGAGTACATACATGTCCATTCACGTTTTAAGTCAGATTTGTTCACCGTGAGCTGGTTCTGGAGAGCTTGACAGCTGAGGTTGTGTTGGGGCGTCCCTGGCTGATGCAACACTCCCCATCAATCACCAGAGCGCTCAAGGAGGTTATCCTCATTTTCAGTCTTATGAAATATGTCCACAACAGCAATTTGCAAAACACCAGGGTTACGTTTACCACCAGATGACGTTTGTCCATAAGGGCATATGGTTCAGTTTAGGCTTTGACTGACACTTCCAGATGGTTGGCTAGCAGGCCCAGATCTACGGGGGTGGTAGAGGGTGTTCAGCACCCTCGGTTTCAAGCAAAAGCACCCTCAGTTATATATTATATTGTACTGTGATAATATTTGGGCAAAACAGATATGGCAAACGCTCCAGTGTACAATAGTGGTTCAATTTACGAGTTTTTGCAGCGGTGAGCCAATCACAGACATAGTTGTCGATCTCTTTAACGCAATAACCAATCATAGTCACTCAAAACGCCAGAGTTTTTATTCAGGCTCCTCTTATTAACGAAGTGTAGACACAATGTAAGAAAGGGATTTATTGTGCATTGTTGGCTGCTTCATTGATTATAACAGAAGTTTGTGAGATTGCGATGAACTGACAAAGCAACAGCGTTTTAGTGATTGTAAAGGGAGGCTCACTTTCACAGCCTATGTAATGTTGTTAAGAGGACTGACGGCCGATTGCATGCTGAAAACTTTAGGAAGTGATATCTACATTTAAATACTTGATGCACTCTGCACAGGACAGAAATATGACATGTTAAAATGGTTACGCCTTAAAGCAATGTAAAGGCTAGTTTCGCGTAGCCAGACCTTCAGACGGACAGCAGAAGGACTCTATCGCAGCTTTCATTGGCCGAGGTACCAATGAATCACAGTACCAACCAATCACAGTTCACAGTACACAGTACATTTTGTTCCGCATCATGTTTAAGGGCGTGAAAATGTAAAGTCGATGTCCCTACAATAACAGACTGGTGGGCATCTAATAAATTATTCATTCAAGAACGTTTACTCCAACAATGCTTCACATACTTTTGAAAATCCAGCATTTAGTGGATCCTGGTAAGCGCTCATTGTCACATGACGCGTTCTTCTTCCATGAGGGGTTTGGCATCATCACGGCCTTTGTTTCCAGGAGGGCCATTAATGAACATCTCCTGGACATCCTGTAGAATTCAACCAACCAGATGATGACTTCAAAACTCCTGAAGGGTGTGCCATATTCATCAGACGTTCAGCCAACGATCCGTGGACATGACGTCTGAGACTATGTAAAGGCTACGTTTCCTCATCACCACCCCTTCCATTTGGAGTCCCTCAAGGTTCTATTCTTGGCCCAATGCTGTTTTCCCTGTATATGCTCCCATTAGGGTCCATTCTCAGGAAATATGACAATTCCTTTAAGATACATAAATTTATCAGCCATTGAAACGGAAAGATGCCAGTCCTTTAATACTTCTGTTTGGCTGCCTCAAAGATATTAAAGATTGGATGACCCTAAATTTTTTAGATTTTAATGAGAGCACGACTGAAATCGTGATATTTGGTCCAAACTGTTCTAATAAGGCCTCTAACATTGATCTAGGCCCTTTGCTTCCCTATGTTAAATCCACTGTAAAATATCTGGATATGGATTTTAAACTTGACAAACAGATAAACTCTGTAGTCAGGTCTAGTTTTGATCAGTTAAGGCTTTTATCGAAAGTTAAGCCCTCTTTGTCATTTAATGATTTTGAAAGGCTTATACATGTTTTTATTTCATCTCATTTAGACTAGTGTAATCCCCTCTATGTTGGTGTCAAACAGGCCGCTCTCTCACGTTTGCAGTTAGTTCAGAATGCCGCAGCTCGACTTTTAACACCAACATGGGGAACATATTTCCCCGTTATTGGCTTCCCTACATGGTCTGTTTTAGAATTGATTTTAAGGTTTAAATGCTTGCTTATTAATCCTAAAATGTCCTAGCCCCAACTTACCTTTCTGACCTTATACAATTGCATGTCCCATCAAGGTCTCTGAGGTCTGCTGACCATATGCTGCTGACCGTCCCTAGAGAGACTGTGCCTTTGCAGTAGCTGCTCCTAAACTCTGGAATTCATTACCATTGTCTGTGAGGATGACCCCAACTCTAGTCTAGTCTTAAACATATACTTTGTATATTACCCTTTTATTGTTGTATGAAATGTACAGCACTTTGGTCAACTACTGTTGTTTTTAAATGTGCTCTAGAAATGAATGAAGCTTGAAAGGAAGACCAATAGACTAACAGAAAAACATTCCAAGCAAAATATTTTTGAAATTCTATTCCAATAACTGATGACTTGCAAATAATCTTAAATATCTCACTGTTACCTACATCTGCACTAGAGCGCCCTCAGTGATTGGATTCTGGAACCGAACCTCGGCACTATTGGTAGCCGTTAGGACCATTACCTCCACCTTTGCCAGAGTTTCATATTCACCCCTCTTTCCACATATTAAGCCTCACCACTCCCCTCTCTCCTCTCGAGCCTGTTAAGCAGTACTGTCACGGACACACCAGACTCTCCACAAACACAGCCCTCACTCTCTCCTGATCACTCACACATACAGCTCACCACCACGCCAATCAGCTCCCCTTCATAAGTCACTCTCCCTCCTCAGTCGCTGTCTGGTCTCCCGTTGGAATTCGGACCGCTTACCTGCTCCATAGCCATTGCTACAAGCTACAGCTGTTCTCCAGCAATCTCCTGATAATGTCGCCTATGCTCCAGCGATCATCTGTTCTACTTTCCTGAACTCCAGTGATCTATAAACTCTGAAGTAATGTGCCTCATCACTCATCTGCCACCTTCGCAATTCGGAGGCTGTTTCAAATAAGGCAGCGGCTATTTACACTAAGTGAAAATAGCATATTTTCTTACCGACATGCTATTTACACTAGATGAAAATAGTCACCTATTTACACCATGTAAATGTATCAGTTCTTTGCAATAAGAGTAAGTACTATAGGAGCCTAATTAGATGCTATCTATACTTTATATTGGCAGATACTATTTGCACTTCAGTATTTTTGTACATTAACAGGATGCAGTAATGTCATAGAGTGTAAATTATTATATTTATTAAAATTATTAAATGGACCTTCCCCTAACCCTACCTAATAAACACTTTTGATATTATTAAACACTCATTCGCAGTTTATTTCCACTTATTTTCCATATGTTTTGTTTTAAAAAGATTTTTGGCACTAATATTTTGAATACAATCTAGTTAATTGAGCTTTGTTTCGTTCCATCCCCGAAATCAGCTTGTAGTTTTTTACCTTTATTTGTTTCCACTATTCTGTGATGTTTAATCCATTAAATATAAAGACTGTATGAATAAAGTGTGTGTTTAGATTCCATTTTATATGGCATTATGCTTCATTGTCAGAAAACTTAAGGAGGATATTTGGGTTATTTCCTCCTTAAATCCTTAAAGAGTAAACATCTGTATGGTAAATAGGCCTCATCCAAGATACTTGTGCATTTGTTGACTTCATCTTATGTGTGGATTATTTGGTAATATTTGGGAAAAAAAAGCCAAATAGACTTCAATGTTGAATCTATGGTTTCAACATATCTGTGCTCTAATAAGTAATAACTATTTTAGTAGCAACTAAACTATTTTAAGAGAAAGACATTATTTACAGCTGTTTGCGTCTGCAAAGCGTTACACATTTTTAATGTCGACTGTCGGACACACCAGGGTTACTTCCCATCATTGTCTTTCCAGATGACCATTAGTGAATATCGTTCCATTAGCCTTGGACCGCTTTCACCATAGATATGTATACATAGATTCCACCGCTCCAGACATGTCAGTGCCCGCCATCTTGTAACGGTCAGGGTGTCATCACTAACAGTAGAATCAATAATGAATCAATTAAATTCCCAAAGAAATGGCATAACCTTTCACGGGTGAGAATGTGTTGGTTTGCATTTTTATGTATTAACTGATATTATAGTAATTTTTAATGTGATGTCAGCTGACCCCTTTGTTTTGTTGTATTGTTTAGTTTAGCTAAATCATCTGCTGAACCTATTTTATTTATATATATGTGTTTAACTGCATTTGAAGACGTTGTTAACTTGCTCTCGAATGTTCATGGACTGCTCCAATATGGCGGACGGCCACGTATAGCGGTCCATTGAAACTGCCGCTAATGAGGAATCTATGTATATATATCTATGGCTGACACTACAAGATAATACATAATTCAATCCTCTCTACACCAGTGTCAGAAGTACCATCCGCTTCCCTGTCGGAACATCCCTGCCCTTCCCAACTACCGCCGGTGTTCACCAAGGCTCGGTCCTCTCACCTCTCCTCTTTGTCCTGTGTATGGACGCCATGTCCGCCGACTTGCAAGCATTTATATATATATATATATATATATATATCTTATAATTAATATTTACATCTTATATATGATATATGATATACATAATTCAATTTTGTTATATTGATATTTTATTATAATTTATTATTCAATTATGAGTTAAGTTTTTTATTTTATTTTATTAAAGCACAAAAGTTTCCCATAGACGGTAACTTCACCATCACATAAGGGAGATTAGAACAGAAATATGAAAGCAAAAGAGAAGTTTCGCTTTTTATACATAAGTACTCGGTGTCTAATCAGGACCCGTAAGCCCTGGGTCGGTATCGCGGAAGAGAATTATCTCAGTTCATCGTTCAATGCACTTCCATATCCCAGCCTTTTGAAACTCTCATTATCCGCTTATGGCAATAATAAGCACTGATCTGGAAACAGCTCGCTCTGCAGACTCTGCTCTTCCTCATTAGAATAAGCCGAGGAGTCTTAGCCTCCCTGGATCAGTCATTATCTTAGCTCCGTTCGTAACGTCTATCATTTTCCTGGTTCCTATTTAGTTTGTTAAACGCAGCCCATAGATCCATCAAAGGGCCGTTAATGACTTTCTAAACCTGACAGGTCCATGTAAGGCTTTAATCATCTCCAGAGGGGATAACTGCTTTAAATGACTGGCCGCAGATGGTCCATTTTAGTTTCGCACATCATTTGCTTCCTGCCACGGTCAGCGGCGCAACATTTTAATGAGCTTCCGCACATGCAGGGATTTTTCAGCCAGATTCATCCATCATTCGTTGTGCAGGGGGGCGGGGCAGAGGTGGAGTGGGAGTGGCCTGTTGGGCTGGAGGGGGAGGAGTTACCTGAATAGACTGGAGGTCATGTTTTGGCTGGTTAGTATGGGTAGTTAGTTAACCACCGCAGGTGATCTAGATGCTTGACTACATTTTGTGAGTGTGTAAAAAGCATATTTCTGCATTTGGCAGCCACGTTTTTGCAAGTAACATAAAATTATATATTATTTGGTAACAATTTACAATAAGGTTAATATGAACTAAGTTACTTCTAAAGCATTTATTACTCTTAGTTAATAATGATTATGCACACAAAATTCTGCGTTAAAAACAACCCAAATTGGGTTGAAAATGGACAAACCCAGTGTTTGGGTTGTTTTGACCCAGTTTTATTTAACTAATCTATTGTTTTTTAAAAAAAATACTATATGTCTGGCTTAAAATGAACCCAAAATGGAGTTGGAAATTAAAAATCAGACACATCATTTCTAGAAGCAATGATAATAATCAAAAGGTGAACATTTATTAATAAGTAATTTAATAAATGTTTATTATTTAATTATTATTTATTAAACTTATTAGTGAATGTTAATTTACAACCTATTTTGGGTTCATTTTAAGTGAGCAATATAGTAATTTATTTTAAAAATGTTGAGTTAAAAACCCAATTGCTGAGTTTGTCCATATTTAACCCAAACTGGGTTGTTTTTAACCCAGCATTTCTGTATGATAATGAACTAACAATGAACAGTTTTATTTTTATTATATTATACCAGATATTAATAAACACTGTAACAAAGGTGCGCAAATACAAGGTACAACTGTAATGTATTTTTAGTTCATGTTAATGCATTAATTATTGCTAACTAATGGGATCTCATATTGTAAAGTGTTACAACTTTATTTATAGCTGATACTTATATTTATAGAAACTCTTAAAATACTAAAAGAACACCATGTCAAATAAGTCCCATGCTTTATTCAGGATACAACCGGAAATAATTGCCAATTTTTATGTCTATAAATGTTTTTACTCTCATCATTTATGCCAAAAATCATGATTGATATCCTTTCTGGTTCATTTATCATGCTGAAAATGAATGGTCAAGTTGAGAGCGTTGGATAGATGGAGCCCATTTATACTCGTCTTTTCATGTGTTTTTACTGATCAGATAGCTGATTGATTTGTTAAAACGGTTTCATTTGCTATGCAAATTCAACGGAGCTCACGACACCGACATTTACGCCTGGTTTTTCACGATCGGATCAGAGAAAACGCATGAAGTGATCAGGTGTAAGCAGGCCCACAGCGCTCTGTTGTATTCTGCAAACCTCAACACATGTATTAGGTCATCTGGATATTGTATGCATACAGAAAATGTGCATACTGTGCACAGTACATGCTATATACTGCAGAAATACTCCCAGTAGTATGCTGTTTTGACAGTCTGTCTTGGAAGTGTCGTTGTTCATGACATCGTTGTGTTTCCAGCTGTGTTCGGGATAGAGAAGAGCGCTGGGCTGGTGATCACAGAGTCTGCCGTCTCAATGTGATCTGAGGAAGGAAGGACGTCCTGCTGGCATGTGTCCTTGCTTTAAAGGGGACATATTATGCAAAATTCACTTTTATAAGGTGTTTGAACACAGATATGTGTCCACCAGCCTATAATGGTAAAAATCCACCTCCTTCTTTTTTTATAATCCCCATAAATCATAAACAGTCACTTCAAATGAGCAGATTTCCCCCAACTCTTACGCAAGAGAAGCCCCGCCCATGACTGCTGACAGACTCCGCCCTATTATCTTAGCTCCTCCCCACAGACCAAGTAAGAAATGTATTCTTATTATTTTTGTTGTCAAATGAGAATGTTTTGCGTGCTTCATCACGGTTTCACCTCGGGGTTTGCAGATGATGTTCACGTCGCGTAATTACGTCACTTCGTAAGGTTGCCATGGCAAACGGGGGAAAATAATGGCGCTTTACTTGTGTTTTTCAACTTTCTGCTAAGATATATGTGACTTTTTTGCAACGAAAATACAGGGATTATGAAATCACGCTAGCCCCGCATATTTTGCTTTGCTGAAATCGGCAATTTATGCGGCAAAAGTGCGGCGTATTTGAAAAAATGCGACCCCGCATAAATATGCGGACTTTGGCTGATTATGCATGAAATCAAGCGATCGCATAATTGCATTTTTTCTGGAGGGACTGATAACCGATTGTGTTTGTGAACTGTTTATTTAACAGGTGTATTTAACAGTGTATTCAAACGCAGTAAGAGAAGCTTTCTGTGCTCGTGACGTGTGCGCTCACAAAGCCATATATCAGATGTTTCAACTCGTATAGCTGTAAAACGCATGTAGATAATATGATAGTGAAGAGCTTCCAGCGTCAATAGAGGTGATAATTAAAACCGAACAGATGTTTAGTTAGTATCCAGGAGGTACGAGTTGTACAGGCTCCGCCCTCTTCTGGAAAGAGGGGTGGGGAGCAGCAGCTCATTTGCATTTAAAGATACATGCACGAAAACAGCATGTTTTCCTTCCACTCAAAAATGGGCATAATAAATGATCTGTGGGGTAAACTTCATAGACACATCTCGGGACACCAGAGACTTATATTACTTGTAAAAAGGGGCGTAATAGGTCCCCTTTAAATTCATGGGTTCTCTTTTCTAAGAGGTAAAACCAAACTGAATGTGTTTAGATTCAAACTCATGTGAAATGTGTGACAAATGAGTTTAAAAAAAGTATCAAGTATCATATTTTGATACACCAGGCTTTTATGATTCATATAATATGATATAGTGAGAATATGGTACTCGTACATTAGAGGATGAAAAAAACACATTGATTTTTTCCGGAGGCCCAAAAATATGAAATTTGATGCAGATGCTGATATTTATATGGCCAAAAGGTAAGATGAAATTCAGCTTGTAATGTGATTTTTATAACGGCGTACATAAAAATATAAATATCAGCCAAATGTCTGCCAATAATATCTTAGTAAGACGAAATTGAAATGCTCTGTAGCTCATGCACTACAATGATGATTGACAGATGAACAAGTAAACCTTCCTCAAAAGCTTGACGGATCATTTTAATGAGGAATGGATGATCAAGTTAACCTAAATTTAAACCCCAAATGGCATGATGGTCAGCATATGGCGACTGAATTTTTATTTTAACGGACGAAGGTCGCTGGAGTGACAAAACACGTCTCACCACATGTGATTTCTTTTTTATTTTCAGCCGGGCATCAGAAGCCCAGTTGGTGGCCCTCAAATTGTGCAAAAATGACTGTCAAGTAACTCATTTCCTCCTTGCAAGCATGTGTGAGGGGTTTGTAAAGTGTCTCTGCAGCTCTGGCTGATCCGCTCAGGTGTCGCGGGCCGGGCGCGGGCCCGATCGGGAGGAGGTGCAGCTGCGGGCTGAATGCTAACGAGGTGTTCGGGCTCTTTGACGGCGCTGTGACTCATCGCGCCGGCCCCATTGAGAGCGACTGCGGCGCGCGGTAATGACAGATGAAAACAGCTATGTTTAGCATGCCGATAGAAGCTGGCGGTTTTGTGAATGGGGCTCCGTCGGTTCAGAGTCAATGTCTCGTGCGATTCGGCTCCCGACGAGTGTGACTCACATATTCATCCAGCGATGAACGTCAATGGGAAGAGTGACTCGCAGACAATTGCGTGATGTGAGCATGATGTGTAAGAATTTGCATGCGTAAACCTTGACAAATGTGCATTATGTGTCTCAGAGCTTTGACTTTTGACGTGCATCCTGAAGTCTGGTCCACATTACTGCACTATATCGTGCTATAAAAATAAATAAAACTGCATAAATGTTTAAAAGTGGACGGCACGGCCCAGTTGTAATGCGTATATCCATTATTTGATCGTCATGATGAATCACTGAAGTCATGATTGTCCACACATACATTCAAAAGTTTAGGGTCGGTAAGGTTTGTTAATGTTTCTAAAAAAAAAGTCTCTTCTGCTCACCAAGACATCCTTTTATTTGATAAAGATACAGTAATATTATGAAATATTACTCCAATTTAAAGTCCCCCTTATGCTATTTTAAGGGTTCCTAAATTTGTTTTGGAGACTCCAACAATAGGTTTACATGCATCCAAGATATTAAAAAAAAAACACTTTCATTTTATCATTATATCCATTGTCAAGTCAAGTCATCTTTACTTATATAGCACTTTTTACAATGCAAATTGTGGCAAAGCAGCTTTACATTAATAATTGGCGAATAATTTTTGGCTGCACAGCAGCTCCCAAAGAAAATGGTGTCATTGTCCAGATTATTCTATATATTATTGATTCATTCCGTTGCAAAGATCAATAGTTATTAGTCTAGTTAATTTATGTATATCAGCACTGGAGAAAACAGTGACGTAATCGTCCGGCTCAGTTCGCGTACAACGGCGCCAATGCAGGCATATCAGAAAAACTGCTGAATATCAAGCAAGTGTCCCCAACTTAAGCAACATCGGCAAGGAACCAAAACCTTGGGAGAAACCAGGCTTAGTCGGGGGGCCAGTTCTCCTCTGGCCAACAGTGAACACTTGTCTGATACTCAGGCAGAGTTACAGGTCAGAAGTCCGATTTGGAATCGCAACAGTCAAAATATTCAATCCAGTTCCATCTAGTTTAAGATCTTTTTCATCACACCGGTATGGGACGGTTTGTTGGGGATCTGTGCCACTGGCTGATGAGTCGGGAAGGCCCTCACAAGGGATGAACTAGTTCACACAGTCTCCGCCGACACCCCAGGGCCGCTGCTGGTTCCCCATCCGACCCGGACACGGCCCGGATCCAGCCAATCACGTTAAATGGTAAACCTCGGGATAAGCAGAGAGACAAAAATTAGCGTAGACGCCATTCTTTTTCTGATGTAACGAGTACATCCGGTGTTATAGGAAGTGTTCCCGGTTCCGGATGACCTGATCTATGCAGCCTAACAATCCTTTAACGGATATGAAGACAAAAATTGATCATGCGTCATGTGTATGCCAGGTTAAAGAGATGCGTTTTTAGTCTAGATTTAAACTGACAGACTGTGTCTGCTTCCCGAACAATGCTAGGAAGATTTGCTTGGAAGCATTGTAGCATCAGTGTCTGAAATGGTTCGATTAAGGATTCAGTCTCTCTAAACCCCGCCTTTCCGAGAGCCGACTCTCCTCTGATTGGTCTACTCTGCTCTGATTGGTCAGATGGCTCAGTCTTTTGTGATTGGTCGACTGCTTACAGTGCGTGTAGGAAATTAAACGTCCATTACCATATCTGAATTTCAGCTCTGGATCTTGTTACACAGTGATATGAACAGTAACGATGGCGTCTGTTTTATCGTATCAATTTCAGTCCTCGTCCTTTTAAAGTGCATTTGCTTTAGCAGCAGAAAACAGTGTCTTCTCGACATGAACAACACGAACCACACTCTTCCAGTCTCTGGTACAATTATAGTGTTTGAGGGTCAGTGTAGACTGGAATTACTGATGACTCGTTTCAGGCAAAGATATGTTTTAGTATCTTTCTGGGCATCTGAAAGTGTCCATTATCTTGCTGTCAATACAGACTCACTGAACCATCGGATTTCATCAAAAAATATCTTCATTTGTGTTCTGAAGATGAACGAAGGTCTTACGGGTGTAGAACGACATGAGGAATTAATGACAGAATTTTCATTTTTTTGGGTGAATTAATGCTTTAAGAAAACCAGTGTGCACTTATTCTCATTCACATGTGCATTTGCTCTCTCTGTCCTCTAGGGGTCGCCCTCCAGGGCCGCAGTCTCTCTTCATCTGGGAGCATGTTCTAGGACGGACCCTGCACAGCAACCATGAAAAGCTTAGGGGCGAACCGTAGCCGACATCTGTCAGACAGCTGTGACCCCACCGCGGGCCCCCAGGAGCCCTTGTGTCCCTTGGCCCCGGACCCTCACGCCGCCTACCTCCTGAGCCCCACCGTCAACCATTATGGCACTCTGGATCCTCACCTCCATCATTTTCCAGTTTCCACCCCGACGACCCTGCAGTCGGACTGCCTGCTGCCTCTAAACAACCAGATGATCAACAGCAGCACCTTCCCACGGCTGCACTACACCAGCCAGCCGGAGCAGAGCGAGTACACGCAGGTACTGAGTCACAAAACATTCTCCGAAACGATCCTGCTTTAAGGGATTAGTTCACTTCATTTACTCACCTCCATGTCATGCAAGATGTTTATGTCTTTCTTTCTTCAGTTGAAAAGAAATTTGAGGAAAACATTCCAGGCAGAATATTCATTTTTGAACTAACCCTTTAAGGCTGGGATTTGCACTTCTGGTCCAGTATATCTGCATCATTTTCACATGATTTCGTGATGATGTGGTTTGTCTCAGCAGGGTTGTGTGGCTCAGACAGGCAGTCGCGCTGGCACCCTCACCTCCTCCATGTCCATGGGTTTGGGCCTGGGACTGGGGGCCCCCGCCATGATCAGCAGCGGCACGGCCACCATCTCATCCGCGGCCGCCGCCAAGATGAACCGGCTCCCGGCCAACCTGCTGGACCAGCTGGAGCGCCATCTACCGCTGCAGCGCGACGGCTTCAGCACGCTGCAGTTCCACCGGCGCAGCCGCGGCGCCAAGCAGCGCAGCGAGAGTCCCAGTCGCATCCGAAACCTGGTCCAGTCCGTCCAGAAACTCTTCGCCAAGTCGCAATCTCTGGAGGTTTCGGCGGTCAAAGGGAGCATAACTGCCGGCGACGCGGCCAAAACGACCCGGCGGAGCAAAAGCAAAGACCGTGCCAAGACTGAAGGCACCAAACGGCGTCCGCGGCCCAATCTCTCAGGCTTCTGGAGCTCGGACGACGGCTTAGAGGACGATCCCTCGACTCAACCCGCCGCCGGCCCGCTGGCGGTGGCGTATCGAAACCCTCTCAGCATGATGACGCTGGGCAGAGCCGTGTCGGACAGTCAAGCGGCACCCAGACCGCATCCGCAGGGCTACAACACCATCGCGGCGCACTCGCTCAAATCCTCCAAGAGCAGCGGCGACCTCAAGCCGCAGGTCAGCCTGCCGCCCTCCGGTGGCCAAACGGGGGATAGCGTGCTGGTCAAGAGAGGCTCCTGGTCAACGCTGACCCTCAGTCAGGCCAGACAGGTGCTTCAGAAGGGCTCCGCCACCGTCAACCGGACCCTGCTCAAGTCCAAGTCCTGCCACGGACAAGAGATGACCTGCAACTTCCTACAGGTGACACACAGACCCCAAAATGAGAATTATGTCATTGTTTACTCATCTGTTAGACTTTCATCGTTAAGCAAGTATGGTTGAGCTTCTATTTACCGTATTTGAGTCCTTGAGAGGTGGATTTCTTGATATTTGAGGCAAACATTACTAGGATAAGGCATACAAGATTTCATAATAGGATGTGTTTGAATTATAATATTGATTATACTGGCAAATAAGCACTTTATATATAAAGTGCCATAATAATAAATACAAATATATGTATAATATTAATACATATTTGTTAGAAAATATATATTAAGTAATTTAACTGAATTTATATATAAAAATAATATTTGAACAATGATTGAACATATAAACGGTATTTCAGATGTTATGTTAAAAAGCCAACATTAATTTTGTCTTATTTTATGTATAAAATAATAATACATATTTGTAAAATATATTAGTAAATATTTTAGCAAAATTTGAAATATTTACAAATATTTCTATGATAATAAATACACAAAAAATATCACTTTTTTTATTAATACTTATTTTATTTGTTTTTAAATGGGTCAATAATATAATTATTATTGTGTTACCCATTTCTGAATTTAAATTATATATTAAACTGAAATGATAAACATAATAAATATTTGTTAAAACTGTAATATTCATTTGAAAATTTTTTTTGGATAATAACAGGATATATTCTTATAAGTATTTGCATAATAATAAATATATACTTATTAATAAATACAATAAAAGTATTCATCCTAGAATATTATTAATATTTTAGCAAAATTTAAAACATTTACAAATATTTGTATGATACTAAGTACACAAATAAGTGCAATAATAATAAACATAAACATTTCTATACATATTAATAAAAAATACAAATATTTGTTACAAATTGGAAAATAAATAAGTAATATATATAAATAATATTTCATATTTGCCTTTTTGAATGGTATTTCAGCAATAACATTTCAAAAAACAAAACAATTTTTTTTGAAAAAGAGTTCATTATTTATATATATTTGAACAATAATTGGAATATATAAATGTAATTTGAAGTGTTATGTTGAAATAATATCCAGCATGATTTTTTTCTTATTTTATCTATAAAATAATAATTCATATTTGTAAAATATATTATTAAATATTTCAGCAAAATTTGAAAAATAAAAAACTATTCTAAATATTTCAGCAAAATACAAATATTTGTATGATAATAAATACACAAATAAGTGCAATAATAATAATAATACAAATATAATATAAATAATATAAATCTTGTTAATAATGAATACAAATATTTGCTACAAATATGTATTAATATTGTAACTAAAATGTAAATTAATATATTTGCAAATAATATTTGAAGAATAATTTGTTTTAGTAATTTTGATGGCATTTCAACAGTGATTGTTAAAAACGAGTTTATATATCCAGCATGAACGCAAAGATCTTGTCACATGCATTTACACTTCATTTCAAAAAGTTTTATTTCAGATCCTTTGACCCAGAGGCATTGTGGGTAGTGTGAGCGTATAAGTCTTTCGACAGGTGCCTACAGGCGAGTGGACCGGGACGCTGGGTAAGGCGGGGGGCGCGGGCGAGATCCCGTGCAGACGGATGCGCAGCGGCAGTTACGTTAAAGCCATGGGAGACGTGGAGGACAGCGACGACTCAGACGGACCCCCTTCACCCAAACCCTCGCCCAAGACCGCCGCCCGACGACAGAGTTACCTGAAGGCCACCCAGCAGTCTCTCAGCGAGCAGCAGCCGCCTTTACCACCGCGCAAGTGAGTGAAACACATGCGTGCATCATGACTGTAAATGTGATTCTCTCTGTGAAAACACAAGGTGCTTTACTGAACATCTCAATGATGGCGTCAGGAGGATATTCACTGTGACCAGCAGATGGCAGCATGCTGACAGTGTTCAGCCACTGGATTACACTCATTTCACACAACTCACACTCTCCATAGCCAGAGAAAAACTACAAAGGAGATCTCTTTAATATCTCAATTGCTTCTCCTAGATTGGTGAGGATAAATGGAGACTTTTGCTTCTCATGTGGTTCTTCTTAAAGTGATAAACATCTTTTTTGGGGCGTTTTATCAAAACGAAAAGAGTAAAGATGCTTTTACACAAACTTCCATTAGAAATGGCACTCACTGGATTAAAAGTGCACGTTGCATAAGGATTACTGTGTATATAATGCATACTATTTTTTTAAAAATTAGTGGGAAGTATACACTACCTAGGATACATTATGCTTGTATTCAGTTTCAAATGTAACCATAATGTAATGGTTGTAAAAATACATATATATATATATATATATATATATGTGTGTTCAGGTAGAAATTGTGACTAATATATTTTTAATATTTATCCTTAATCCTGTAAATCACATAAGACTGGAAAAAAGTCATGCAAATTCATTGGTTATAAACAGCGTGAATCGATGGCCATTTTATAATGAATCAAATTTTTTCTAGCTATGTTAAGCTCTAAAATTTTTAATCAGGCAGAAATATTTTTAAAAATATATTTATTATTAATCCTTATCCAGTAAATCACAGATTATTGGAAAAAATCTTGGCTCTTAAAACTTCTGGAATCCTGTTGTTGTTGTTTTTTTATTTACATATTATTAAAATTGATTAATTTGATCTACTTTGTTACCGTTAAGAAATACAAATATGTGTATAATAATAAATTCATAAATAATCATAATTAATACAAATATTAGTATAATAATTCATAATAAATACAAATATTTGTTATGGTTATAGAAATAAACAAATACTCATTATTAAATAGAAATATATATTAGAATTTGAATTTATATATATATTTTTTTTTTTGATTGGTATTTCAAAAGTAGTATATTGAAAATTATTAAAAAAATTAATCAAAAAAAAAAAAAAATATATATATATATATATATATATATATATATTTTTTTTTTTTTTTTTTTATTATTATTTATTTATTTTTTTTTTTTGATTGGTATTTCAAAAGTAGTATATTGAAAATTATTTTTTTTATTTTTTTTAAACATGAATAAAATTAATTCCGTAATCATATAACGGACGACTGGAAAAGTCATGCAAATTCATTGGTTAAAAAAAGTTTGAACCCTGAAGAACATTTGGCTCTTAAATAGTCTGGAATCCTGGAATCTGTTTACATAGATTGATCATTTTTATCTATTTTGTTAATATTAAGGAGAAGGATGAGTGAATTGCAGTGTCATGCCAACATCCTCGTTGCTCCGAGAACTGCAATTTTGTCGACCATCATACTTGGAAAAAATCCCTGTGAACTGCTCAGCAAAAGCAGGCGTTTGTGTTTGCTGATGTTAGTTCACACGAGTGTTTGTCAAGCATGATGCAGTCGAGTCAGTGTTGATGAAACAAACAGCAGACTTTGATGTTCAACGGTCCGTGTAACGGCCCACCCTTCCTATACACTCACTAGCAGACAGAGTCCCTGTCCGTTCATGCGGGAGCAGTTTGGAGTGGTTTGGTCTCCTCTGCAGAGCGCCGCCTCAGTGCCGCACCTGCACAGGTTAGTGTTTTAGCCCCGCCTCCACCTGATCACGTGACACATTCTCACACTATATAATAAAATTCCTCACAAAACACCCCGATGCACGACGTCCACCTCCCCTAGAATCCTGGCTGAATCCTCACTAAACTTTATTTTTTTTTTAGCTTGGTCAGAACTGCTCCTGACGTCCTGCACCCGACTCTCGCTCACCTCGACTAAAAATAAAGTCAAGTGTTATTGGCTGCTTGGCAAAAGTGAGAAGGATGTGAATATTTCCGGTAGATTGTGATACTCATTCTCTGGTGTTTCCGTTCCTCTCAGCTGTATGCCGTCTCTATGCGAGGTCTCCACCAATCGCAGCCTGGATAACCTGGACTGTTTGATGGCTCCCGGCGACGCGGGTCTGCAGCACTGGGACACCGACGGAGGATTCGGCTCGCGCTGCGTCACGCTGGGACGAGGGTCTACTATGAGACAGGTCACAGACATCATTTCATTTATTTCAAATCATTAAAGCAACATTTTTATTATTGCTAACACATTGCACAATTAACTGGGACACATTATCCCAAAACAAACACAAAGTGAGCAGAAGCGGTTTTCATGTGGTAAACAATCTCACAGACTTGCATTGAAGGAGGTATTCGACCCATACCTAGAGACCCGCAACACCACAGCAACCCCAGAACATCATCACGACACCATAGCAACCCCAGAACATCATTACAACACCATAGCAACCCCAGAACATCATCACGACACCATAGCAACCCCAGAACATCATCACGACACCATAGCAACCCCAGAACATCATCACGACACCATAGCAACCCCAGAACATCATCACGACACCATAGCAACCCCTAGAACATCATCACGACACCATAGCAACCCCAGAACATCATTACGACACCACAGCAACCCCTAGAACACCATTACAACACCACAGCAACCCCTAGAACATCATCACGACACCATAGCAACCCCAGAACATCATCACGACACCATAGCAACCCCAGAACATCATCACGACACCATAGCAACCCCTAGAACATCATCACGACACCATAGCAACCCCAGAACATCATCACGACACCATAGCAACCCCTAGAACATCATTACGACACCATAGCAACCCCTAGAACACCCTTACAACAACATAGCAACCCCTAGAACACCATCATGACACTATAGCAACCCCTAGAACACCCTTACAACATAGCAACCCCTAGAACACCATTACGACACCATAGCAACCCCTAGAACACCATTACGACACCATAGCAACCCCTAGAACACCATCATGACACCATAGCAACCCCTAGAACACCCTTACAACATAGCAACCCCTAGAACACCATTACGACACCATAGCAACCCCTAGAATATCATCACGACACCATAGCAACCCTAGAACACCCTTACAACAACATAGCAACCCCATAACACCATTACGACACCATAGCAACCCCTAGAACACCATTACGACACCATAGCAACCCCTAGAACACCATTACAACACCACAGCAACCCCTAGAACACCCTTACAACAACATAGCAACCCCATAACACCATTACGACACCATAGCAACCCTAGAACACCCTTACAACACCACAGCAACCCCTAGAACACCATTACGACACCATAGCAACCCCAGAACATCATTACGACACCATAGCAACCCCTATAACACCATTAGAACACCATAGCAACCCCTAAAACACCATTACGACACCATAGCAACCCCTAGAACACCATTACGACACCATAGCAACCCCTAGAACACCCTTACAACATAGCAACCCCTATATCACCATTATGACACCATAGCAACCCCTAGAACACCCTTACAACATAGCAACCCCTATAACACCATTACGACACCATAGCAACCCCTAAAACACCATTACGACACCATAGCAACCCCTAGAACACCATTACAATACCATAGCAACCTTAGAACACCTTTACGACAACATAGCAACCCCTGGAACACCATTACGACACCATAGCAACCCCTAGAACACCATTACGACACCATAGCAACCCCTAGAACACCATTACGACACCATAGCAACCCCTAGAACATCATTACGACACCATAGCAACCCCTAGAACACCCTTACAACATAGCAACCCCTATATCACCATTATGACACCATAGCAACCCCTAGAACACCCTTACAACATAGCAACCCCTATAACACCATTACGACACCATAGCAACCCCTAAAACACCATTACGACACCATAGCAACCCCTAGAACACCATTACAATACCATAGCAACCTTAGAACACCTTTACGACAACATAGCAACCCCTGGAACACCATTACGACACCATAGCAACCCCTAGAACACCATTACGACACCATAGCAACCCCTAGAACACCATTACGACACCATAGCAACCCCTAGAACATCATTACAACACCACAGCAACCCCTAGAACATCATCACGACACCATAGCAACCCTAGAACACCCTTACAACAACATAGCAACCCCTAGAACACCATTACGACACCATAGCAACCCCTAGAACACCATTACGACACCATAGCAACCCCTAGAACACCATCATGACACCATAGCAACCCCTAGAACACCATTACGACACCATAGCAACCCCTAGAACATCATCACGACACCATAGCAACCCCTAGAACACCCGAGAAACCATATGTCAACACCATGGCAACCACATGGCCAGAACCACATATGCAACCCCCTAATCAACCTAGCAGCCACATAGCAGCACCCCTGAACACCCTAAGTACACAGAAACACCATAGCAACCACATGGCAACGTCATAGCAAACCCAAGAACACTCTAGCATCAAGTAGCAATGCTGTAGCACCCTCCAGTACACTATAGTAACCATATAGCAAACCCCAGAATATCCTAGCAACCACATACAGTAGCAACACCATAACCATATAGAAACCTCCAGAACATCCTTGCGACCACTTAGCAACATAAAACACCCTAGTAACTACATAGACCCCCCCCCCCCCTCCGCAAAAAAATCTTAAAACCACATAGCAACACCTCACCAATCCCTAGAGGGTCCTAGTAACCACACAGAACTCCCCCCCCACACACACACACACAAAACACACCCTAAGAACCCCATATCAACACCCTAGCAACCCGAAGAATACCCTATCAACCACATAGCAACACCATAGCAATCCTTAGAACACCCAAGTAGCATCATAGCACATCCAAAATATTCTAGCAAAACCATAGAAACCCCAGACTCTTGCAGCCACATAGAAACACACTAGCAATTGCATGGCAACACCATAACACCCCCCAGAACACTCCAGTAACAACACATAAAACAGTAGCAACACCAAGAACATGCTAGTAAATCCCAAAACAGCCTAGTAGCCACATGGCAACATCCTGACAACCACCCACAGCAACCAATTATCTTAGCAGAGAGTTTTGCTCACATTTTCTTCAGAAGACGTAAAAGTCCATTTTTGTTTAGTCTTGTAAATCGCACCGTTATGTGTTCCGCATCGCAGAGCAAATGCTGAAATGTGTCAGAGAGGTTTTGCTGTTTACTTGACCTAAAGAACAGAGTGTTCCAGATTAAAAATGCTGTACGACATCCTTAAGCTAGTTTAAGGAGACGTGGAGGGTGGGAAATCAGTTTGAGGGCATATTATAGGGAGGAGATACTTGGGTGTTCGCCTACATTCTCTCTTAATGTACTGATGGAGACATCAAGACTTGTGAAGCCAGTCGAGGGTCTGAAATATCGCTGATTTCTAAAGAGGAAAGAGAATTGATTTTTTTTTGAAGATCTATTTTGCTAAGTGGGATTATTATGAAGACTGATGGAAGTTTCTGAGATTGGAAGAACGCTGTCGGAGAGTAATTGCTTGAATCAAAGGGAAAGAAGTCAAGAAAAATGAAGATGTCATGAGTATTTTTCCTAGGAATTATCTTTTTTTTTTTAATTCAATGAGCTCTTTTAAATGTCACTTTAATTACTGCAGTTTGGTATGTTTTATCTACTTGTTTGTCTTTAACTGTCAAGTTGATCCTTGACAAACCCTGTGAGAAGTGGCAATTGCTTGATGAACAAACACAAACTTTCTCTTTACTCTTCACCATCTAAACAACTCACTCAGGCTTGAAAATTACCGGTGCTTTTGCTTTTAGAGAGTTTGAACTGTGATTGTGTTTTGTTTGCAAGATAGTTTGGAAAGACTTGAAGGTCAGTTGAATCACAGAAGAGCTCATTGACTCTCTGAGGTATTTTCTCTGCTGAAAAAAGAAGAGGACAATTATATTATATTATATATTATATTTCACATTGTGCCACAATTATCAACAATCATCCATTTGTTAATTATTTGTGTCATTTATATTATATTATATTACAAATAATTTTAAATTATGAATGACATTTTTTTGATAGACAGATACAAAACAATACAAATAATATTTTTCTTTTTTTCTAAAATTTTCCGAATGAGAATTTTTGGTGAAAAATGGTCTAAATTGCAAGTATTTTATACCATTTTATAAAACAAAGTCCTCATCCAAAGACAAGGACCAGCACATCTGTGAAAGGAATAAATGTAAGGATTTTCTCACTTTATGCCACATTTGTTGCATAGTCGAAATGGAAACCACTCAAGATTCACTAAAGCATGGAAATCTGCAGTTGGATTTAGAGCCATTTCCTCTTCGTGTCCGCACAACAATGCGCCAGTCCACCCTAAAGCGGCGACCCCATCTTTCTCCATGCGAGGCACGCTTGTGGGTGGGCAGCGGCCGTCTGCCCCGCAGGCTTCAGGCGGGTCGTTTCAACCTGCACGTATCCTTTCAGGTGGAGCAGGGCTACATGGGCAACGCGGCTTACGGGCAGGTGGAATCTCACGCGGTGGAGGCCTTGGATCTGCCCACACCCACCTGCTTCCGGTCTCGAAGCCACAGTTACCTACGGGCCATTCAGGCTGGCTGCTCTCAAGATGACGATACGGGATCCGTGGACTCCGATGAGACTCCACCAATAACCTCATCCATCAGTAGCTATAACAGCGTCACCAGTGAGTATTGCACGCATGCAAACGCACCTTCAGAGAGGATCACATTCATGGACCTGCTATATACAAAGTTCTGTCATAAAACTCTAGATGGTGCAGGCTGACAGGTTCTTGACTCAATTTGCTTGCAATCATTCTCCATAGGGCACAGCTGATTGGTTCCTGCTGAATCAGTAGCCAATGAGCTCCCTGCCCAACCTTCAAATACTTGGTCAGCATTTGCTGTAGCAGTACGCTTTCAGAAACCCTCCACCTTCCCCAGCTCCACCTGTATAGATCTGCTACAGGTAATTCATGTACACTATATTGTACAGCAGCAGCAGCATGCCTTACTTGCTCACAGCAGCATGTTGTGTTTGTATTGGCCATAGCAAGTCCCATACTTGCTCTGCAGCAGCAGCAATAACAGCAGCAGCAGAAATAACTGCAGCAGCAATACCAGAAGCAATAACAGAAGCAGCATTAACAGCAGGACCAGCAATTACAGCAGGAGCAGCAATAACAGCAATAACAGCAACAGCAGCAGCAGCAACAGCAGCAGCAGTAATAACCAAAAGCAGCATTAACAGCAGCAGCATTAACAGCAGCAGTAATAACAGCAATAAAAGCTGCAGCAGTAATAACAGCAATAACAGCAGCAGTAATAACAGCAGCAGCAATAACCAAAAGCAGCAATAACAGCAGCAGCAATAACAGCAGCAGCATTAACAGCAGCAGCAATAACAGCAGCAGCAATAACAGCAGCAGCAATAACCAAAAGCAGCATTAACAGCAGCAGCAATAACAGCAGCAGCAATAACAGCAGCAGCATTAACAGCAGCAGCAATAACAGCAGCAGCATTAACAGCAGCAGCAATAACAGCAGCAGCAATAACAGCAGCAGCAATAACAGCAGCAGCAATAACAGCAGCAGCAGCAATAACAGCAGCAGCAATAACCAAAAGCAGCATTAACAGCAGCAGCAATAACAGCAGCAGCAATAACCAAAAGCAGCATTAACAGCAGCAGCAATAACAGCAGCAGCAATAACAGCAGCAGCAATAACAGCAGCAGCAGCAATAACAGCAGCAGCAATAACTGCAGCAGCAGCAATAACAGCAGCAGCAGCATTAACAGCAGCAGCAATAACAGCAGCAGCAGTAATAACAGCAGCAGCAATAACAGCAGCAGCAATAACAGCAGCAGCAATAACCAAAAGCAGCATTAACAGCAGCAGCAATAACAGCAGCAGCAGCAATAACAGCAGCAGCAATAACCAAAAGCAGCATTAACAGCAGCAGCAATAACAGCAGCAGCAATAACCAAAAGCAGCAATAACAGCAGCAGCATTAACAGCAGCAGCAATAACCAAAAGCAGCATTAACAGCAGCAGCAATAACAGCAGCAGCAATAACAGCAGCAGCAATAACCAAAAGCAGCAATAACAGCAGCAGCATTAACAGCAGCAGCAATAACAGCAGCAGCAGCAATAACAGCAGCAGCAATAACCAAAAGCAGCATTAAAAGCAGCAGCAATAACAGCAGCAGCAATAACAGCAGCAGCAGTAATAACAGCAGCAGCAATAACTGCAGCAGCAATAACAGCAGCAGCAGTAACAGCAGCAGCAATGACCAAAAGCAGCAGCAATAACAGCAGCAATAATAACAGCAACAGCGTAGCGACATATTAAGCCAAAAACAAACATATCAACATTGTCATATCTGTTACCATGTCAAACTCTCCAAGAGTGGTCATGACAGAAATATCATAAACCACCTCAAAATAAGAAGAAAAAAGTATATATATTTTGTTTAAAGAAAATCAAGCCTGTTTCTATGATTTTACGATTTTTATATTTTTTATTTTTTGCATTGTTGAAATGCATCGAGACATTGTGTATGTGGTGTGTGTGTGTGTGTGTGTGCATATTTTAAGTATTTTCAATTTGGATTCTCATTCTATTCAAAAAGATATGGAGTCCTTAAAGGGACATGCTGATGGAAAAAAATATGAGGAAAATATACATCTCAATGCTTTTGTGTTCGTTCACAAAAGTATTGCGTTCCCCTAGAAACTTTACGTTCGCTAAGCAAAACATTCGCAAGAGAATGCAAAAGCATCGACATATGATTTTTCCTCCCATCTCATATTTCACCATGTCCCTTTAGGGGCTCCATAAACAGAAAATGTACACCAGCCTACTTTGATCAAATAAATGCAGCCTTGGTGAGCAGAAGAGATTGCTTTCAAAAACATTAATAAATCTCAGCAACCTCACTTTTGAATGCTAGTGTATGTTGGACTCCTGAGGTTTATGACTGTGGATATGATTGATTTGGTCTTGTTTAGTGCATTTAAAAAAAATGTATGACATGAAAACCTGATGAAAGCCTGTGAATGATTGATGCATCTGATAATATAATCTCTGAACACCTTAACATAATGATGCCATCCACTGACAAAAAAACTAAATGTGACCTAGCTGATGGGAATCACATGAGATAGCGCTGAATTTGCATGTGCATAACCAGTTGATAAAGTGGACAAAGCTCACGACAGGCAGTATAACTTCATGATAAGCACAGGACTCATGGACTTTGTCATGATGTCATTTTATTGCCTCCAAATGTGATGTCAGTGTAATCAAACTGCCCCTGTTATTCTTTCTCAGTAATAAAAACCTTAGTGTGAAGTCGGATCGCTTTTCTTTTGAGAGGTCGGCATGTGGGCAAGTCCAGACAGATGATGTGGAATCATGGTGTGAGAGTCAAAACAGCCGTAGACCTTGAAGACAGTCTCATGATGGACCCTTAAAGGGATAGTTCACATAAAAACGAAAACACTGTCGTCATTCACTCGCCCATCTCATCTCAAAAGGCATATATGTACAGTAAGTGCATGAGTCATATGAACTACTTTGGTCCATGTTGGAGATAAAAGTGGCTTTTGGACGGATTTGGTCCTTTCTCACTCAGTTCATGTTGACTAGTGGACGTTTATAACGTCTCAAATGGCCGGTGCCAAGTGTGTAACAGCGAGTTGTCTCTCTCTCACACACACACACACGTCTTCTGACCTACATTTGTACTGGTGGTGTCCTGCGGAGATGAATCCTTGAGATTAACGGCTAATGTTTGTCGTCCCATCATGACCGACTCTGGCAAAACTTCCACTGCAAATTAAACCTCATCTTAGCCGGTTTTCAGAGGAATTAACAGACATCAATCAGATTAGTTTGGCACAACGCTTGATAAACCAGTGGCCTGTCCGGTTTTTCACATTTCATTAAAGATGATCTACTTCATTTGTATTGCTTTTCACTGTATTTTGATATGTCTTATAATTTAATATGCATGTCAAAATTTATTCAATCGAACAACATTCCCATAATTTCATGATGGTAAAATGTATTGACATTCGTCTCGAGTCTTGAAAAGGTGCACTACTTGTGTAGTTTTAGTGTAGAGCTACCTCAGAACACCAAATAATGAAATCTAGTCTATTTTTGGAGAGGAATCTGGCTAATGCAATTTAGTTTAGGTAGCAAGCTGTCAAGAAAAACAAACCTTGGCCCCAATTCTGCTGCATTAAAAAAACCTGTGCTATCATTCCCCAGTCCAAGGCTACGGTTGGAATATCATACTATAATTTGGATACTGTGCACAGTATAGTTGTAAATGTGATTTTTCTTTATGCAACATCCAGATGCTATATACTGGATGGGATACTGTATGCCACAATGCAAGACACTCGACTTATAACAAAGACTTTAGCTATACAAAGACTGTGCACTCATATTATGAATGGAAGGTCGTGCAATGCGCAATATGTCGGGATAAATCCTGATAAAGTCATCACGTCACTGCGGCAATGTATAGAAACAACATTTATGGGACAGTTCATATCAGATTTTGTTTCTGATTTGAAAAATGTTATTTAAATGTGAGCGTGCCAAGCAGTTTTTGAGATTTCAGGATTTTCTCATTCAAGTAGACAGGATTTGGTCTTGGATTCCCGAAATAGCTGCCCGGAAATGTTTCAAATATGGCTTTCCTTGAAAGGGACTTTGTGATGGATGTAATATCAGCCGTGATTTTGAACATCTCTTTCATTTGGCCAGAAAACATTTTATACAAAATTGGATAGCTTTTTGAATTATAAACACGGAATATCATGAGGTTGTGTGGCCACAATGTAGCATACTACTGTTTATGATGGAATAACGCATACTGTTTCAGTTCCCTTTAAAACAGGACCCATAATGCCTCTTTTCACAAGATGTAATATCAGTCTCTGGTGTCTCCAGAATGTGTCTGTGAAGTTTCAGCTCAAAATCCCCAACAAATCATTTATTATAGCTTGTCAAATTTGCCCCTATTTGGTTGTGAGCAAAAACACAGTGTTTTTGTTTGTGTCGCTTTAAATGCAAATGAGCTGCTGCTCCCCGCCCCCTTTCCAGAAGAGGGCGGAGCTTTAACAGCTCATGCTTCGGTTGCACTACAACAACAAAGCTGGAGAATCTCACACAGACAAAATGACGGAAGTGTTCATCCTTACATTGTTCAAACCGGAGTCGACACTGATGGAGAGACTCAGGAAGAAGTTCCAACTTTTAGACGTTTCTGAACGGTTAGTGGATAAATTGATGTAGTTGCTGTGGAGTTGATCAACTCATCACTAGCATGTGTCGTCATGTTCATCTTTTTTCCTTGAATTGACCCTCGTTTGTGAAGCAGTCCGGCGTAAAATGACGGCATCATCAACACTCGACTACAACAACTCTTCCTCTTCTCTAAAGCAGCCCAACATGGCCACGCCCCCTTTGATGTGTGTTCTTGGGGGCGGGGTTTAAGTAAATTGTGGGGTTTGTGATGTCATCAACCCAGGAAGAAGCTCGTTGTAGTCCTACAAGCGATTTCTGTAAAAGAAAATATCTCCCTTTTCATTGAACTTTGAGTGTCGTCACTTTTCAGATGTTGTTTCTGCTCAACATTACACACTAACTAAAGTTAAAAAAGTGAAATCATAATCAAGGACCCTTTTAAAAACAGTGGGCAGAATATAGTCCCTTTCAAAAAAGACCACCAAACTTCCACTGCACGTTATTCATCGACAAAATTAACTTGCATGAAAGCACTGAATTAGAAAAGGTGATTTTTATTGTCCTCATAAAACACACAATCTCCACTCAGACACTTTATTTTCCCCTGCTATCTAAACAAGATACTATTTAGGCGTGTATGTGTACATCGATGGCGAGACGATGAACTTTATTATTTAAATGTCTTGCTGTTGCATCAGAAGCAGCTGTAATGACATCAAGATGCTGAATCAAATGACCTCAGATGTGAAAACTAGACTGATAAAAAGTAATAGTGAATTTGTGGGTTCAATAACGACAGAGAAGATACACACACTAAATTTTGTTCTGTTTTCCAACTGTAGCCCGAAAAACTCAACCCGCGACTGAATAAATCTATAAGCGAATTTTGAAGAAAATAAAAAACAAGCTTCAAAATCAGGGCTGGGTAGGTTACTTTAAAAATGTATTTCACTACAGATTACAAAATACATGCTTTAAAAAGTCATTTGTAACGTATTTCGCTACATTACTCAAGTTAAGTAACTTAATCTAAATACTTTAGAATACTTTGGAATACTAATAAGTGTGGAACAAACACAAAAAAGGTCATTGCAAGTTTTTATCTCACAATTCTGACTTTTTCCCTCAGAATTGCGTGATATAAAGTTGCAATTGCGAGTTATAAAGTCAGAATTATGAGATATAAACTCACAATATTGAGAAAAGTCAAAAATATGAGATATAAACTCACAATATTGAGAAAAGTCAGAATTATGAGATATAAACTCACAATATTGAGAAAAGTCAAAATTATGAGATATAAACTCACAATAATAACTGTAATCTGATTACCACCCATTTAAAATGAAACTGTAATGAAATACAGTGACTCAAATTTTGTATTTTAAATACGTAACTAAGTTACTTGTATTCAGGGTTGGGGAGTAACGAAATACAAGTAACTTAGTTACGTATTTAAAATACAAAATTTGAGTCACTGTATTTCATTACAGTTACATTTTAAATGGGTGGTAATCAGATTACAGTTACATCTGAAAAGTGTTTTAGATTACCAAAGTGATTACTTTGAATTTTAATGTCATTTAAACAGCGATTGGTGATTCTCTGACTCTGACCGTCTGAAAAAGCGGAGTTAAGTTTCATCAACATTTTAATACTTTTAAGAGGATCATAAAAATGTTGTTATTTTTATTTAATACTGTCCTGAACAAGACAAAATGACTGAATTTGTAAAAAAAAAAAAAAAAGTCAACTGTCAACTTAACTGTCCTGTCATGACCTGATGATCCACGACTGTTTTCATGTTTTGTGAGTCATTTTATAATTCACTCGTCACTGTGACTTTTTCTCACAATTTGTTTTTTTTCCCTCACAATTGTGAGTTTGCATTTCACAATTCTGACTTCTTTTTCTCAGAATTGAGAGATTTAAACTCACAATTGCAAGTTATAAAGTCAGAATTGGGAGATATAAACTTGCAATACTGACTTTTTTCTTGCAATTGTGAATTTAGTATGTGAGTTTATATCTCATAATTCTGACTTTTCTCAATATTGCGAGTTTATATCTCATAATTCTGACTTTTCTCAATATTGCGAGTTTATATCTCATAATTCTGACTTTTCTCAATATTGTGAGTTTATATCTCATAATTCTGACTTTTCTCAATATTGCGAGTTTATATCTCATAATTCTGACTTTTCTCAATATTGCGAGTTTATATCTCATAATTCTGACTTTTCTCAATATTGCGAGTTTATATCTCATAATTCTGACTTTTCTCAATATTGCGAGTTTATATCTCATAATTCTGACTTTTCTCAATATTGCGAGTTTATATCTCATAATTCTGACTTTTCTCAATATTGTGAGTTTATATCTCATAATTCTGACTTTTCTCAATATTGCGAGTTTATATCTCATAATTCTGACTTTTCTCAATATTTTCAGTTTATATCTCATAATTTTGACTTTGAAGGTACACCAAAAAAGTCAGAATTGTGCGATTAAAAACCTGCAATTACCTTTTTTTGTGTTTGTTCCACACTTATTAGTATTCCAAAGTATTCTAAAGTATTTAGATTAAGTTACTAAACTTGAGTAATGTAACGAAATACGTTACAAATGACTTTTTAAAGCATGTATTTAGTATTTCACTCTCTGTAGTGAAATACATTTTAAAAGTAACCAACCCAGCCCTGCTTGCATTTCGTTACTCCCCAACCCAGATAACAAGCAGACTTGGCAACTCTGCAGCCTGAGAGAGAACGCGCGCGCAAGCGGGGATTCTGTGTGACGCACGAGCAGCGATTCTGATTCGGCCGCGTCAAGCGCGTACGCCCCGCCCACCGGCCAATGAGAGCGCAGCGAGTGAACGCCTCGAGCGCGTCTTTCTCCAATCCCGCGTCCTGAAAGCGGATTACCGGATCGGTTCTTTTTTCCTCGGCACCTCGAGACGTGGATGTTGGGATCCGTTGAACGGAAGGATATTATAGCGGGTGGGTTCGGCCGTGTGGACGAAGCAACACAGAACAGAAAAGCTTCCTGCGGATCGATTAAATCGCGTCCTTTCTGTTCGACGTGTCGAGATGGAAGGACGCCATCGACGGTGATCGCTTTACACAGAGAGGAAGAGGAAAAGGTGTGTGGATTTTTGTACTGTGAGTGGGCACGCGCGCGGGAACGAGCGAACGCGCGCACAGCGCCTCGAGACGGATCGCGTGAGCTGGTTTTGGCATGTGCTCGAGGATAGAGGAAGTCACGAATTACATATCTGATCAGAGCGAGATTTGGCGTCGGAAATGCGTTTTCGTTGATCATTTTAATATTTGATTCAGTGATGTTTCGATTGCATTAGCAGGTTAGCTCGTGTTAGCATGGTGGCTATATTGATGCATAGGTCTAGACAGCCAAAGCATGACAGGATTTCCTACCTGAACATGACCTCTTAAACTTCACTCGTGCTGCTGTTCGTGTAAATGCTGCTTTAGGGCATTTAATACGTCTGTGTGTCCTCTGCCCATGTGAGATCTGAATCTGAGCTCAAACAATGGCCAGTGAGTCTGTGCAGCGTGTTTTCAATCAGGTCGATGGGAGATAACATAAACTTTGAATAGCATTTGCATAGTTTTTAAATCTCCCAACATTGCAGAGGATGCAAACCCGACCCAAACATCAGTCAGTCAGTCTCCAGAAGAATGAGATCGCATGGAGGATGTTGTGAATCTCTTCATTTGCAGGTTTATCCAATAATTTCAGTTCACTTTTAGCCAAACGTTTCTCTTCATACATTTGCTTTGGAGGGATGTAATCCTTATTGGGATTTGTTTTTGAAGTGCAAAAGCCTGCATGTGATAAAAGGGTTCTGGGGTCTGTTACACGTCTTTGCATTTATGGGTTGCATGGACCAAGATTTATCACTTAAAGGATTAGTTCACTTCAGAATGAAAAATTCCTGATAATTTCCTCATCCAAGATGTTTAAGTCTTAGTTGAAAAGAAATGTTTTTTTAGAGGAAAACATTCCAGGATTTTTCTCCATATAGTGGACTTCAATGGGGTTCAACGGGTCCAAATGTGAGTTTCAGTGCAGCTTCAAAGGCTCTACATGATCCCAGACGAGGAATAAGAGTCTGATCTAGAGAAATGATCGGTCATTTTCTAAACAAAAAATAATAAATTATATACTTTTTAACCACAAATGCTCAACTTGCACTGCTCTGTGATGCTCCACACATTGCGTAATCACGTTGGAAAGGTCACGCGTGATGTAGGCGGAAGTACCAACTTCAAAATCTTGCGACATCATTGTTTTAACTTTTCTGTAAAGGCCGTTTGACTTAGTCTTTGCACGTTCGCTTTGTAAACACTGACCTTCCCAATGTGATTGCAGAGCAGTGCAAGATGTGTTTAAAAAGTATAATTTTTATTTTCATTAGAAAATGTGCGATGGTTTCTCTAGATCAGACTCTTATTCCTCGTCTGGGATCATGTAGAGTCTTTGAAGCTGCACTGAAACTCACATTTGGACCTGTTGAACCCCATTGAAGTCCACTATGTGGAGAAAAATCCTGGAATGTTTTCTTTCTTTTTGACCAAAGAAAGAAAGACATGAACATCTTGGATGACACGGTGGTGAGTAAATTATATGGAAATTTTAATTCTAAAGTGAACTAATCCTTTAAGCCACTGTACTCAGATTGACTCTTTAAACCACGGTCACTCAAATAATTTTCTAAATTTAAGATAAAACTAGTTTTATTTTCTTAATGGAATCTGGTACTTTTTCCTCCTCTAACCCTGTAAAGTCTAAAATGGTAGTCAGAGAAAATAATTGTTAGGTTTTTCGATAAATAGAAAAACCAATAGAATTGAATTCAATACATTAATCGGTTTGGAGGGGGAAAAAACGTTAGTTCCAGCCCTACAAGGCTTTATGGTTTGTTTTAAAACGTAGTGTTGATGATTTCCAACAGTCTTTAAATCATTTACTCAAACCTCAAAGCTGTTATTTTTTCATTGCAGCACAAAATAATATTTAGCTCTTATGTGTAAAACAACAATTCGCAGTGACCACATCAGTCAAGAGCCAAAAGGATCATGAAACTAGTCCGTGTCGACTCATGAAATGGCCTTTTGATAGACGTTGTTACAATGAAGTGTCATATGAAAAGGTTTTTCTTTCTCTTTTTGTGCCCCACAGAAGAAATAAATTGGAAGCGCATGAAAGCAAATAAATAAAATCATAATTTCATTCTCAGGGTGAGCTATTACTTTAACTAGTAACTATTTAACAACACATTTAAAGCTAGAAGGAAGGAGTCACAGTTCAAGTCCTTCTCAGTTAGGAGGTATTTTGGTGCCTGTCCTCGTGCGTTCACAGAAAGGCCATGCGAGGTTTGGCAGGTGCCCCGGGGCAGAGCGACTGGCTCTAATGCGTTAATCTGGATCTGAGCCTCCCCTGTAGAGCCAGAACTGTGTCATAAACTCATATCACCCTCAGTGCAAAGTACCGAACGTTAAGAGCAAATTACTGTATTTTATTCACGCCGCTCGACCGTTGAAGTTCCCGAGGGAGGTCGCGATGTAATTAATGCTTTGAGATTTGTTCTCCGTATAAAAGTGTTTAATTAAATTGCCACTACATCTCAGAGAAGCAAAGCTGAAGTCAGTCGTTCAATAGCTGTCAGTAGAAATAATTAGCTGTTGCACTTTCATTACGATAAGCATTTGTGCTTTCCTTGATGCCATCTTGAGTAACTTATTTCCATGCTGACAGAGGTGAGCGTTACAGTTCCCGATGCTCAGGCTCTTTTGAGCGCCGTTGTGTAGTTTGTAGGGCTGGGGATTGACTCGTTTACCAGCTGTTGCATTGACGTCTTTCTGCGTCTGAAACGCCGATTACTTGGGCTGGGACAAAATATCGCTGGATCTCGATTCGTGGATTGATTTGTAATGTTTAGTTCTGTCTTGAATCGATTCTGAGCTTAGTTTTTAACAGTAGATGGTGCTCTAGGTTAGTTTTTAACCGCACGCTCAAATGCTCATGAAGAAGAGCGCTCGTGCATTAAAGAAGGTTCGAGTGGCGTGTGTGTAAGGAATTGGTTGCAAGCAGAGCACGGCTGTTTCTAAAGCACACCCCGCCATCTGCTATTAAAAACCAAGCTCAGAATAGGTTCGAGAAAGAATCACGATGCATTCAGAAAATCGATCCAGAATCATTTCTCGATTTGCGATGCATTGTTTTATTATCCCAGTCCTACTTATTACATGACATTTCTGTAGCTTGTACTGTATTTTGCAACATACCTTCTGATGTTCGTTCACATTTATTTTGTGCTGTAACTAGTAGTAAAGAGGAAGAGATGATCAGTTAGCCCAACATACCGCTCGAACTGAAGTGCAAAAGCTGTCACTCTACATTAAATTTCTTCATAAAATTGCCTGTTTTTGCTACAAATTGTGTTTGGTTAAGTTTTGTTCAGGCATCAACTCAAACTCAGACTCGGAGTGCGTTTATACGACAACAATGTACTAAAAACGGAAAAGCTGTTCCTTTGTGTGTTTCTCGTACAGATGACAACGTTGTCAAAACAATCCCTGTTCACACGGATCCGCGAAAACAACTAAAAACATTATATAATATGCTGCCAGGCCAGTAGATGGCGATATCACTTTGTAAAGAAACACTACACACCTACAGAATATACACATGCACACAACATCACCGTTTTCACAAATTCACAATTTTGTACTTTACACAGAGACGACAACGCTATTATTTTCAAATCCCGTTTTCGAAAGTTTGCATTTTCAGGGCCTCAAAATGCCATTGTTGTGTAAATAAACAGCCAAAATGCATAAAATTTCCCATTTTACTTAAATAGAGTTGTGTAACCGGCCCCTTAAAGATCTGTTTTTTTGGATGAAGAATCAATATCGGTTCATCAAAATAAGAATCTATTAAAATTGAGAAATCAATATTTTCAACCCAGCCCTATAGTAGCTTATGTTTATTAGCTCTGTCGTCCTGTCATAATACATCGTTCATCTGTATTCGCAATCACATCATCATAGTCTACTGTGTGGCATCTGTCCCGGCACCAGACGGCGAGCACAGCGGACGGAGAGAGGAAACGGATTTATCCAATATTGTCTGTGAGCTCCACTGTCCCCGCATTGGACTTGTCCTGGCACGGAGTCCTCTATACACCACTGACAAGATAGAGGAGAATTGTTCAACAGGGACGGCAGATATTAGCCTTGATTGTTCAGTAACACGAGTCTTGTGTTCGTTGCAAACTGTTGACTAAATGTTATATTTTAGCCCAACTCTGTATTTTCAGAACACGTGTGTTAAATTTCTGTCATGACAACTTTTGGAGTGTTTGACATGGTAATGTATGAAACAATTTTGATATGTTTGGTCTTGGTGGAACAGATCTGCTGTTATTGCTGCAGAGGAAGTTAGACATGCTGCTGCTGTACAGTATAGTGTACATGTAATAGATCTATACAGGTGGAGCTGGGGAGGGTGGAGGGTTTCTGCAAGGAACATTGCAACTGCAAATTTGTAACACATTTCGTTACATTACTCAAGTTTAGTAACTTAATCTAAATACTTTAGAATACTTTGGAATACTAATAAGTGTGGAACAAACACAAAAAAGGTCATTGCAAGTTTTTATCTCACAATTCTGACTTTTTCCCTCAGAATTGCGTGATATAAAGTTGCAATTGCGAATTATAAAGTCAGAATTATGAGATATAAACTCACAATAATAACTGTAATTTGATTACCACCCATTTAAATTTGGAGGTTGTGCAGCGAGCTCATTGGTTCCCGCTGTATCAGCCAATCAGCTGTGCATTCTCTATGAATGATGTGGGAATAGAGTAATTTACAGAAAATAGCAATGCTGCTAATCTAACATTTTGTAGTAGGAAAGTTGAATTCATTGCAGTTTGGACGAGGCTATTTTTTTTCCAGTCTTAGCTTTTCCCAAAACTCATTTTGCTACCGTTTAAGACTGTTTGTTGTCCAGTTCAGTGATTTCAGTTATATTTAGTGTTAAGATACTTATTTTTTTTCCTGGAAAAAATAACACTGTCCTGGTGAAAAGTTTGGTAAGAAGTCTCTTCTGCTCACCAGGGCTGTGTTTATATATTCAAAATAGTGTCACGGTACCAAAATTTCAATATTCAGCACCAATAACAGTAAAAATCCTCAGTTCTCGGTACCAAAACATGCTAAATGAACAACACACTATTTTTAATAAAAAAAATTAAATGTACAAAAACCAATGCCATTCTTTTATACTTACTTAAAATTTGTGTTCCTTTATCCATACATATGAATTCCGCAACGGCTCGGTTCAGTTTTCTTGCTTCGGGGGAGTTTTGTCGTATTTCTGGTGTTGCCGAAAGCATCTGTAATTGTTGTCTGTTTTCTGAGGTGTCATTGTAGATGTTTCATGATCTTCCTCAGCCTGCAGCTGTAGAAGAAAATATGTACAATGATGGGCTTGATCTGACCAAATGCAACATTTGATCACTGACACCACTTTTCTGGAAATAACAAACCTCGGCTTTTATAATGAATTTCGATAAGATTACATATGTGTGTATCACTGTTACAAAGATGTAATTATTCTTAGGGTTAATTTCAAACTTTACCATTACATTTTTTAAAATCAAGACTTGTAACTATTAACTTTTTTTAATGCACAACACAGCCTGATCTTAGAATGGTACTAACTGTAAAGTTTTAGCACACTATGCAGAAGATAAACCATGTTTTATATTAATGTACTTTTATTTAATCTAAACTGCGTCATTCTGACACTCGGCATATGTGGTGCGGCTAACGCTAATATAATACGGATTTACTACGCAAACGGTTAACGTTTTGTTTATTTAAATCTGACGTTCTAATCAAAATATGGCGTATTATTCATAACACAAGCTCTAAATATGAAATGAAATTGAAATTTACCTGCTCTTTCCCGCTTTCATTAGATCCAGGAGTCGGTCTTTAAGGTGTTTTATTAGGTTTGACGTGTTTCCTCCTTTTGAGACTTCGATGACATCAGCTCCTTTTTTGTCAACATGTATATTTCCAGCCACCGCCGGTCACCATATCTCACTGCTTTTATGAAGACGACCTTTAGTTTAGCGCGGGTTTGGCTGGGTTTTCGGTACGTTTTAATATTTTTGGTACCATCTTGGTACCAAAGCACCAGGTCTTCTGACAACACTAATTCAAAAATACAGCAATATTCTGAAATATTATTACAATTTAATATATCTGTTTTCTATGTTAATAAATTTTAAAATGTAATTTATATCCAGAGATTAAAGCTGAATTTTCAGCATCATTACTCCAGTCTTCAGTGTCACATGATCCTTCAGAAATCATGATATGATGATTTGATGCTCAAGAAACATTTAATTTAATTTTTTATACATTTATATTAATGCTGTAACTCTAATTTAGATCCTTCCTTATTGTTTTTTGTCAGAAAAAAACTTGTGTATTAACGCGATATTGTGTTTTTAATGTTTTTCTTGTTTGTGTTTCATAATGTAAAGTAGAGCTGCAACTAACGATTATTTTTCTGTCGACTAATATAATGATTATTTTTCGATTAGTCGACTAATCTAATGATTATTTTTATTAAGGTTTTTTTTATTAATCTAGTGATCTTTTTTTACGTAAGAAGTTAGAACTAATTTAGCAGTTCATTGAGGTGTAGAAACACTGGGACACGCCATTATGTAATAATACGATTTGATTTTGATTAAAAATAAGCCACTTATGTGTGCTCGTCCAGTGGAAGACATTTGAACTTTAAAATGAAGAGTGTCAAAGACTTTCTATACAGTCTTAAAGGAACTTTGATAGTGTTCAAGCCATTGAACAAACGTCTCCTGAACCATGTGTTTTTCCTCTTGCGCTGTCTGTGATGCAGTGAGTCTTAGCGAGCGCGCACATGAAACCTTGCACGTGCAAAAGAGAACGTCCGCGCACATCCAAATAAACTTCTTTGAAATGCAAAACTGATTTTCGTTCGCTCGAAATATTTTCTTATTTGCGAGACGAAGATTTTCTCCTCAACTCAGTTCACGCGCGAAATGCCCTTTTGCACGCTCAAAATATGATCTTGCGTGTGCAAAAATTTGGCAGAGATCCAATTCCACAGGTGGTACGCCATTTCGGTTCTGCAAAGGGAACAAAGGACCGTTTTATTTGGCCTCTGTTTAAAGTATTCCCATACTTTTGATAATCGTGGTCTGGGTTTTTGTGATAGAATGGAACTTTCTCCGTTCCCTGGAGCAGAAGCCGCCATTACACGAGATGAATGTGTGACGCACGTTGACGTATTTTCGTAGTCGACGTGTCGTTGCAGCACTACTGTAAAGCCGTTTGTGCTCTGATATCATAGTTACCATTTATTTGTAACCAATAATCTGTTGGGTGATGAATTTGAATTTCCTTTATTATTTTAAAGCATTTAAACCACTAGACCAATCATTGGATCATCATTGCATTTCATTTCACAAAATATAAAACATTTTGAGGTTGATTTTGGCAAAAATAACTATCGTGATATTAAAATGACTCACACCGTAAGATTTTAGTCAGGCCACCCACTGGCTTGTACAGTTTCAAAGTAGCGTCTCCTGCACTGTTCAGCAGGCTAATAATACGCCGTTGAGCGTTATCGTCAGGCTTCATGAC
Source organism: Zacco platypus (assembly GCA_038088235.1). NCBI lineage: Eukaryota > Metazoa > Chordata > Actinopteri > Cypriniformes > Xenocyprididae > Zacco > Zacco platypus. Next base: position 8,412,338 of record CM076067.1, read on the forward strand.
ACGCCGTACAAAAAATGCGGTCCCGTCAGCAGATTGTGGCCCGTGTTTTGTGGGCGCAGCCCATCACATTCCTGACGCGGTCTGCCATCGGCCGGCATGAGAGGAATGCTGTCGAGATTTGAGTATGTAAATGCCTGTCTTTGTCTCTTCTCTTCCTGTTGCTACTGGGAGAAAATGTGACGTTCTGAAGAGACATTGTATTGGGGCTGTTTCTGGGTTGGTGAGAATTTCAGTAGTCCGTGCCAATGCCAGTAAAACTTCACGGTCCTCTGTACCAATTTCTCTAGCAACTTTATTTTAAATAAATGAAGTAAGAAGTTAGAGCGATAGTTCACCTGAAAATGAAAATGATCCCATGGTCTCCTCGCTCTCAAGCCATCCTAGGTGTATATGACTTTCTTCTTTCAGACGAACACAGAAATATTTACAAAAATCCTGGCTCTTCCAAGATTTATAACGGAAGTGAATGAAGCCCAAAAAATGCATCCATCCATCATAAAAATAATCCATACGGCTCCAGAGGGTTAATAAAGGCCTTCTGAAACCAAGCGATGAATTTTGTAAGAAAAATATCTATATTTAAAACTTAAACTGCAATAATCAGCTTACGCGGCCGCACGCATCGATTTTCATCGGAAGAGTGACCTCTGATATGACGCAATTATGAACGCGGAAATATGGATATTTTTCTTATAAAAACTTATCACTTTGCTTCAGAAGGCCTTTATTAACTTCCTGTATGGATTATTTTAATGATGGATGGATGCATTTTTTGGGCTTCAAAATCTCACCTCCTATTCACTGCCATTATAAAGCTTGGAAGAGTCAGGATATTTTTAAATAAAAAAAATCATACACCTAGAATGGCTTGAGGGCGAGTAAACCATGGGATAATTTTCATTTTCGGGTGAACTTTCCCTTTCATTATTAATGCGGTTTAAAAGTTAATAATACTTTAAAACTTGAAAAAGTATAGAAAAGCATAATAGGTACTGAAGTAAACACTATTGAGAACATTCTGACAGTCCATCTTCTTGTCTGTTTTAGTCTCCACGTGTACGGCCGTCTGTAAGAAGGCTCCTCCTCCTATTCCTCCACGCACCACCTCCAAACCCTACATCTCGGTTACGGTCCAGAGCAGCACCGAATCGGCCCAGGACACATACCTGGACAGCCAGGACCAGCGCAGCGAGGTCAACAGCCAGTCGGGACGCAGCAACTCCTCCGATAGCCTCGCCAGCTCTCGGACAGGAAGTCTGGTCAAGGGCGCCAAGCGGCCGCCCATCCCCGCCCCGCGGGAACCCGTGCATCTACCCAGCGCGAGAGTGACCACGCCTCCTCCCGCCATAGTCCCACCCTCTCCCGCCCCGGACGTCAGAAACGAGCCGACGAGTCTCACGGTGGTACCTGACGAACCGAAAGCTCTGCCCAAGAGAAAACTCTCATCGATTGGTATTCAGGTGCATGCATGAATATTTATGATGTTGTCGTGATGAACCGAAGTTCAGGTCATGTGACTTAACTTCCATTGGTAGTCACTGCTCAGTTTTGTTTCATCTCCAGTAGAGCACATTTTTAGAAGTAAAAAAGCTGTTATTGAACATTGAAGACGTTTTATAGATATTTAGGATTTTACAATTTATTATTGTAAACTAAAAGAAAAGAAATGCCTTACTATACTATGGAGGGCCATTTATTTTAATTAAATATTTGAAAGAAATCATTAAATAGTTAATAAACACATCA
>CM076067.1:8421583-8721583 GCA_038088235.1 Zacco platypus
AACATACAGAACATAACATAATATATATATATATATATGCACTGAAATTCTCACAATTATATATAATTCATCTTTTTATTAGCATCTTTGTAGCATTATTTCTATTAATTACTATTTAATTATTTTATAGTTATTTAATTATATTAAATATATTGATAAAAAATATTTTAATATGAAATTATGAAAACTGTGTGTATTTATATATATATGTATGTGTGTGTATAAAATTAAATTAATATTTATCGTATATATATATATATATATATATATATATATATATATATATATATATATATATATATAATATATTAGGGTGTTAGTAAGGTTCTTTGCAAAACTGTATTTGTAAAAAAAATACATTGAATTGAGTGTGCAAACATTTTTATTTGAGAACTGCAATTTCTATTAATAATGTCTAAAATTGAGGGAGGGAGAAAGGAGAAGATGTGAAATGAACAGACTGAGAACTTTATCATAATAGATAAAAATATATGTGGACAGAGTTTTCTTTTACAGACATTTGCAGTTAAAAATAAAAGGTAATAAATCGCAATGCATCACAATTTGTTACTCCAATACTTGGCATATCGTAACTGATTGTGGCTTTTTTCTGCTGATGTAACGCAGGAGAAATACCATCCATTAATATCTTGTCTTGCATGACAATTACGTCCAATCTATTGGATAAAATCTAGTCCCGCCATTCTTATTTCCTGCTAAATATGTTCTTTCACTTCACACAAATACTGCAGAAGTGGTGCTCATCAGCCGAGAACCGCTCATGTGACTCTCAGTCGTGAGGTTGGAGTTGATCAGTAGCGCCCTCTGCTGGCGCTCTGTCCACATGACTGAACGCTGGTGTTCTCGGTAGCTCACTCAGTTCATTCATCTGATGTGGAATGAAGATTTACACAGCAGGACTCTGAATCATCATTCTGCTGGTTTCTCTGTTGGTCATATTGCAAATATGTGTTGGTCAAAGTGTTTTAAAGTGCACTCAAGCTACAGAGTTTGATGTCTGTGTCCGTCAGGATGCAAACGCTCAGCCGCGGCCCACGGCGCAGGATCTGGCCGGATTCTGGGATCTGCTGCAGCTGTCCATCGAGGACATCAGCATGAAGTTCGACGAGCTCCACCTCCTCAGGTCCAACGACTGGAAGATGTCTGAGACCCAGGACAAAAAGGTCCAACTCATGTACCTTTCCAACATCCTATCGCTTCATTTTGCTTGTATAACCAGTGTGAAGGTAGAATGAAGTTCTGGTTTCTGGTTATACTTCGGATTTTAGATCTAGAGCTGTTCCCTTATTGGCGCTGCCCATCCTCGTAAGGTCATGTGATAAATCTAGTGCGTCAGATGGTACTTAAAATAAAATGGTGGGCGTAAATGGAAATATACTGTGCAGATGTAGTAAGAGATACTCTAGCATAATGTATTTAAATAAGAATTCATTTTAATGAATGTATTAATTTATTTGGTTGTTTTATTATTTTATGCATATTTAATATAGGTCATATTTATTTTATACACGAGTTTTGTTATTCTATATATATTTTATACATACTTTTTTTTAAATCTATGTATTTTATTTTGTAAATGTATTTTATATTTATCTTAAGATTTTAAGTAATGTAATTTCTATTTTAATGTTATAAGCTAGCATAGTGCGTTTTAATAGTTAAAATTAATTCTAATTATAAAATAAATATTAAATTTAATTTTTTATTAGTAAATTAATTTCATTCATTAAATATTTGCTTTACACAGTTTAATTTACATCGTTTTATAAATACATTATTAAATATTTAGTATTTATAGATCTATTATGTATTTTTGTGATTTTAATTTTTTCATTTCTAATGTAATATTAATAAATTAATATTATGATTTCAATTAATTTAATTTTTTTATTAATTTAATATAGTTAAAAAGTAAGGATTAATTATCGCAAAAAATATAAATATATAAAATATATATACCCATAATATTTTTTTTAAATTTATTAATATCATTTTTTTTCTTTTGTAACTGAGGCTGCAGGATATTTAATTTTAATGATTACTTATGAATTTTTATTTTATTACTTCTAATTATTTTAATAGTTAAAAATGAATATTAATAATTGAATTTAATATTTCTTTTGTAAATTCTTTATTTTAGAAATATATAATTGTCCATATTTTTTTATTATATCAGATTGTTTCTATAATATATAATTTATTCATATAAATAAATGTAATATTTATCATTATAATCATATTTTAATTGTGAAACGATTGTCCTCAGGAGGAGAAGAAGCCCGCTCCAGCCCACACACCAAAGAAGACTGTAAAGGTAAAATCCAGCGGCGGGAAGGAGAAGAGCGGCGACTCGGTGGCCGACAAGCAGCGGCAGGAGGCCAGAAAGCGACTGATGGCGGCCAAGCGGGCCGTGTCCGAGCGGCAGAACTCCGCCACCGAGAGCGCCGAAAGCATCGAGATCTACGTCCCCGAGGCTCAGACACGACTCTAATAAACCACAAACAATAAACTCCTCCCAATCCAAGAGAGGTTTTCTCGCGCTCACGGACACGCTCGCTCGTACGGAGCGCACCACGGTCGGATCTTAAGGCGAACGGCCGAAAACAACGAGCAAAAAAATACAATAAAAAGAGCGAAAAATTGAATTTGAACGCTGCCGCAGAAGAACCTCCTGTTGACGTTTGTTTATATGGTTTCCCCTTGTTATAATTATAAATGTTATAAAAGTTAACTATCTCATGGAATATATCAAGACTTTGTCTGTAAATTGTGCTAATATCTCTGATGAAAAGACGTTCTTTACCGCGTCAGATCTCAGACCCTTTACACGCGTCACATGACCCGCTTCACACGTCACATGACCCACGGACAGCATGCACTCAGGATCCTGCACGTGTGCACTTGTCTTTCATCAGCGCAGTCTTCCTGTTCTCACAAACACCTTTCTTTTCTTGGTCGGGAGCACGGACACGTGACCTCATCGTGTGAATGTTCGCTGCATCTGGAGTTCTGATGGTACTTGAAATCTGAAGCGAATCCGAAGCCGTAGGAAGTCGTAGAGTAGCACAGGAAGCAGATTTTAGCACTCCGCTAGTTTTTTTTCTTTTCGCTCCAGTAAAATTGAATGCAGAAACACATTTCAGCTTGATTTATTTTCCACGTCAATCCATTTATATTTAATAGGGTTAAAATATGACCACTCCACTTTCTTTTTATGATGAATGTTTTAAAACGTCAACAAGTGACAATGTCCAGATTTTTACTTGGACCAACTTCCTGTTTGTTTTGTAATATTATTATTATTATTATTATAATTATTTTAGTTGTGTTTTCTGTTGTCCCTTCATTCCATGTGTTCTTCAGCACGGTTTCCTGATGCTACGGTTCAAGCGATGACCGTACAACCGTGTCTTTGTGACCAATCAGAGCCCTTCATTTGTGATCAACTGTTTTTTTTTTTGTTTTGTTTTTTTTAATTATTTTTATTTCCTTTGACAGATATTAAAATTTTCCGTTACCCAAAACTCAGCTGATTTAGTTTGGAGAAGTTGTTTCATTGTGGGATTCGAGCCCGAAAGTGTCTCAGTATTTACTCTCTTCTATTAATCCAGGTTCAAATGTTTTAACACACTTCACCTTTCAGATCTCGGGAGAATCACTGCTGTGTTGTTCATGTGTCAATTCCACATAATCGTGACTCCGTTAGTTCACAGAAAAGTTTTTGGTGAGTGAATGTGTTTATGCGGGAGATTTGATGGCACTTTTATACTTTTTTCAGAGTTTGTATTCCATTAAGTGCATCAGATCTGAAGGATAAAGTCTTGTACTCGCTCTCTCTGAACTAGAAGATCCCTGCTGGTCCACGAGAATGTTTCAGAAGCTCGATTCTCATGGTTGGTGTGGTGTGTGAACTTCAGACCTGCTTTAATGCAAGTCGTCTTCATTAAAGGTGCAGTAAGCAATTTCTGAGAAATGCTGTTGAGATTTGAAATCACCAAACAAACACGCCCCCTAACCGAAAGGATCTTGATAGCTCCGCCCCCAAATTCGTAAACGCTATGCAAATGGACACGCCCCTTACAGCTGATTGGCTACGTGTGTTCTGGCGTTCAGAAATCACTTCCTGCACCTTCTATTTGTTCACACAGAGTTACTCGTCCTGAACACAAATGATTCGGTTTACTTTAGATCTGGATTTTATCCCCTCAAAACATTTATTTTAATTTTGTAATCATATTTTTGTGGATACTGTGATACTCTACCATTCTTTTAAATTTAGAATTTTTCATGTTTGGGAAATGAAATAAAAAAATAATAACTTGATCAAAAGTGACAGTAAAAACATTTATAATGTTACAAAAGATTTCCTTCAAAGAATCCTTCAGAAGTAACAAATGTTTCCTGAGCATCAAATCAACATATGAATGATTTCTGAAGGATCATGTGACACTGAAACTGCGGTAATGATGCTGAAAATTCAGCTTTGATCACTGGAATTCATTACATTCATATAGAAAAGTTATTTTTTAATAATAGGCCTAATAATAATTCACACTCTTACTGTTTTTACTGTATTTTTGATCAAGTAAATGCAGCGAAAGAGACTTCAAAAATGGCATGAGGGTGAGTAAAAGATGAGTTTATGGGAATGTTTACATGCGCTGATATTCCTCAGTCCGAATAAATCCAATGCAGTTCTGAAAGTACTATTTATATGTTCACTTCAAGCATTCGTTTGCTTCCATTCGAACAAAATTTCTGCGGGTATGTGAGCATTAATGCCATCTTTTTTTTTCGTCTTGATCATAAATAAAGAAAAAAGAAACTTCAGACATACTTTCATAAAGTAATCGGTAAGTAAACATACGAACCGCGACACTAATTTTGAATCCGATTGAGAAATTAGTTTGGCGTACAACTTTTTGCCACACTTGCCAATGTAAATTTACCGTCCATTAAAGTGTTATGGCAGTTATGACTCCAAAATTTTAGATACCAGTAAAGATTCACAATTTATATCAAATTAAACTGCACTGAATAAATTAAATACGGATTAAAGTAACAAAACTCAAGCAGTGAGTGATTTTAATGACGCAGACAGCAGGTTTATTAGGCTACTGTCACTTTAAGAGCTGCACAGATCCAATATACTGATACACATGCGTTTTATTTCTCAGCTGTTTATGCTCACTTAAGACACAACTGTGTTTACAAGGATACTCGCCAATACGCTTATTATCGAGCTCAATTCAGTATTTGCACGCGGAAAACTTCCCACACGGCGAGTAACAAGTTCTGTTTTGCGTCTTCTTGCGCTTGAATGTTTAAATTGGCAAGGATTAAACTTTCATGACGACACAACACTGACCCGTCAACTTTCCCGAGCGTCGTTCACATCGAGTTGCTAAAATTCATAAGAATATTACCAGCCAATCGCGTTTCATATACCGATTTTTATTGCCGAGTGTTGATTTTAGACTCGGTTGCAAGTCCAATATTTTCATGCTTAACGTTGCATAAGATCTAAACATCATCAGCTTTTGATCGGATCAAAATTTCAGGTTGATCGAGGTGTTTACATGAAAACGTGTCTGAGTCAATCCGATAATTAGATTGCAAAGCTTTTTTTGTAATTTAACAATTACTACGAATTGCTAATTTCTCATTCAAAATTCAGTTCTTTACCCTGTCTAATGCCGGCACAGGACGCATTTGAGGCAAAAAAATAAATAAATCCGAATAAAATCAATGTCAGAATAGATATTTAAACATGTATTTCTTACTTTTAACCTCCGATTGTTTACCAGAGCACATAAATTAGACCTAGTCGAAGCAATTCCAACCTACGAATTATTACAGTAATAATACAGTAAACAATACAATAAACTGATTTTAGCTCTAGTCAAAGTTCCACTGGAAAACTGAAGCTTTTTTCTTCACGTGCTATCGGAAATTTTTGCGCAACTTTTCCCCAAGGACGCTCGTATTTACGACGAGCACGTGACGGCAGCATCAGCCTTTGGTAAATATTATTAAACGTGATAATATTTGTTTAGTGGAGTCGAGCCATTCGCGTTCAGACTTTTTATTTTCTGACCGCAGTTCTTTTTTTTAACACGACAGGAATTGGCTTAATAAACGTCTGGACCAATCACAGCTCAGAATGCTCGGATTCATCAAACGTTTTTCCACAGTTGACTCGAGCAATAAAGTAGCATCTAATGTCACTGTTTGTTATTGATGAGAGGTCAGTTGTCCGGTCGTGTGAACGTCGACTTTACGTTCTTCTTGTATTATGTTCAACTTTGATTGTGTCTGTTCTCTAGTTTCCTCACCTGCTTTTCCAACAGATACTGATACTCAGCACAAATTTCTGAACTCTGCATGTCAGCAATATCAGAGTCTTGAAGCCTTTGTGTTCCTGCGGAAGGATTGATTATTTGCTTTTGATCGAGAATAAATGAACTCAAACCCATTGAATCTTAATAGGGCTAAACTGGACTGACACTTATGGACTTTCAATGGACATCTCGCCTGCCTTTGTATATTTTTATTTATTATTTTATTGTGTGTGTGTGTGTGTCAGATGCTAATGGACACGAATCAAATGTATTTCAAATTGTCATGTTGTTCTTATAACTTTGGAGAGGAATATTGTTGACGGAGAGGGCCGATACGGACGCTTTCATGCACATCATCTTGTATTTGTTCAAGCCATCAGGTTGTTTCTTGCACTTTTGTGTGTTTATAGTGAGTCACCAGGGTTAAATGAACTCTTTTAGTGGTAAATGGCACTTTCCATTAATAGGCTGCAAATTTGTTTTATTGTTAGTTCAATTCAAATGATAGACATGCTGAATTCAGTAGGCCTTAGATGAAAATATACATTTTAATGAGCTAAATTTTTCACATTTTTTATTGACTAATATTTAGCAGTGTAGCCAAAATTATTTCATGAAACCTATACTTAATCGATTAATCGATTTGACAGCTCGTGTGTATATATATACAGCTCTGGAAAAAATTAAGAGACCACTGCATATTTTTTGTTATTTTGACCAGTTGTTGCTTTTGGCAAATAAATGCTCTAAATTACAATATTTTTATTTGGAATTTGGGAAAAATGTCAGTAGTTTATAGAATAAAACAAAAATGTTAATTTTACCCAAACACATACCTATAAATAGTAAACGCAGAGAAACTGATAATTTTGCAGTGGTCTCTTAATTTTTTCCAGAGCTGTATATACGTGCTGTCAAATCGATTAATCGTATTTAATCATACATATGTGCTGTCAAATCAATGAATCGAGATTATCAAACACACATATGTGCTGTCAAATGATTAATCACGACTACTAATGCATACACGTGCTCTCAAATAAATTAATCGTGATTAATCATACACACACAAATAAGTGCTGCAAAACGATTAGTTGTGATTAATCATACATATGTCCTGTCAAGTCGATTAATTGTACATATACGTGCTGTCAAATCGATTGATCTCAATTGTACACACAAGCATGTCAAAATTAATCGTGATTAATCATACATACACAAGTCCTGTTGAATCGATTAATCATACATACGCAAATCCTGTCAGATTAATCGTGATAAACCATACATACAAACGTGCTGTCGAATGATTTATCGCCATTAATCATGCATACACGTGCTTTCGAATCAATTAATCGTGATTAATCATACACACACAAATAAGTGCTGTCAAAACTATTAATTGTGATTAATTATATGTCCGGTCAAGTCGATTAATTGTACATATACGTGCTGTCTAATTGATTAATCGCGATTAATCATACATGGGTGCTGTCAAATCGATTGATCAGTTATACACACAAGCGTGTCAAAATTAATCGCGATTAATCATATATACGCAAGTCCTGTTTAATTGGTTAATCATACATACGCAAATCCTGTCAAATTAATCGTGATAAACCATGCATAGAAACGTGCTGTCAAATGTTTTATCACGATTAAATCATGCATACACATGCTCTCAAATCAATTAATCGTGATTAATCATACACGCACAAATAAGTGCTGTCAAAACTATTAATTGTGATTAATCATACATATGTCCTGTCAAGTCGATTAATTGTACATATACGCGGTCAAATTGATTAATTGCGATTAATCATGCATAGGCACTGTCAAATCGATTGATCTCAATTATACACACAAGCGTGTCAAAATTAATCGCGTTTAATCATATATACGCGAGTCCTGTTAAATCGATTAATCGCGATTAATCATACATGCGCAAATCCTGTCAAATTAATTGCGATAAACCATACATACAAACGTGCTGTCAAATGATTTATCGCCATTAATCATGCATACACATGCTCTCGAATCAATTAATCGCGATTAATCATGCATAGGCGCTGTCAAATCGATTGATCTCAATTGTACACGCAAACGTGTCAAAATAATCGCGATATACTCATACATACACAAATCCTGTCAAATTAATCGCGATAAACCATACATACAAACGTGCTGTCACATGATTTATCACCATTAATCATGCATACACGTGCTCTCGAATCAATTAATCGTGATTAATCATACACACACAAATAAGTGCTGTCAAAACGATTAATTGTACATATACGCACTGTCAAATTGATTAATCGCGATTAATCATGCATAGGCGCTGTCAAATCGATTGATCTCAATTGTACACGCAAACGTGTCAAAATAAACATGATTAATCATACATACACAAGTCCTGTTGAATCAATTAATCGCGATTAATCATACATACAAACATGCTGTCAAATGATTTATCACCATTAATCATGCATACACATGCTCTCGAATCAATTAATCGTGATTAATCATACATACACAAGTCCTGTTGAATCAATTAATCGCGATTAATCATACATACAAACGTGCTGTCAAATGATTTATCACCATTAATCATGCATACACATGCTCTCGAATCAATTAATCGTGATTAATCATACATACACAAGTCCTGTTGAATCGATTAATCGTGATTAATCATACATACACAAGTCCTGTTGAATCGATTAATCGTGATTAATCATACATATGCAAATCCTTTTGAATCGATTAATCGCGATTAATCATACATATGCAAATCCTGTCAAATTAATTGCGATAAACCATACATACAAACGTGCGGTCAAATTATTTATCACCATTAATCATGTGTAAACATGCTCTCGAATCAATTAATTGTGATTAATCATACATACACACATATGTGTTGTCAAATCAATTGATCATACATGCACACAAGTGCTGTCAATCGATTAATCGTACATACACATGCTGTCAAATCAATTAATCACGATTAATCTTACATGCATACGTATATTTACATACTTTTATGTTGTAAATGCTATATATTTATATATAATGTAAGAGTTTCTAAAATACTTATTTGAAACCTCTTGTAGAATGAGTAGAAAACTGTAGTTTGTGAGTCTGAGCATCTTCTGAAGGTTAACCTCCTCCTTTCACTGAACATTCAGACAAAATAACTTCATTAAAGAGTTTTAAACATTTTTCACACCCTCTTTGTGGAAAGTGCCAAAATTCAATTAACTAGAATTCAGTTTAACACTGGTGAATTTCTCTGTGTGGTTTGATTCTGTTTTTAGAGCACCGGTATAATAATGAACACATGAAATCTGATCTTGGATCAGTAAATTCAATATGCATAAAAGGTCCAAATCCCATCCTTATGTCTCCAGAGTCCAGAGAAAGAGAGATTTACTATAGATATCTATCAGTGATGGTCATTATTTTTCAGAACTGACATGTTTTAAAGTAATATAGATATACAATGTTACACTCTAGATTGTAGGATTGTTGTGGGAACATTTCTTTTACAATCAAAATAAAGTTTTATTTAACAAGAACGGCAGAACGATGGATAGAGTATTGTTCTTTGAGTTCTATTGGGTGACATTGACTTTATATTGTTCATGTTCATTTTTTTTTTATTATTGTTCAGAAAGTTATGACAATATGTTTTTCCATATGTTCCATATATTTTTCCATACTCATCGAAATCATTTAACCAATCGCAACTTCGTTTTTTTTTTAAGTTATACAAGATTTTTTTTTTTTTTTTTTTTAAAGTTGAAATGACTTGAAGAGCCAATTTGATTGTACTTATAAAATTTAAGTCAGCAATTTAACTTATTAAGTTTTAAGTTTTTTTTCTTGTTTTTTTTTACAGTCTCATGACATCTTGGCTCATATTTCACCAATTTTGGTGTAAAATATTACCTGAATTTTTTGTTTTAAAAGCTGGATTGATTCATTTGTTGCTGAGTTTTGCATGAAACTTCTAAACAGTGAAGAAAGTGTAAAAACATCTTTGTATTTCTATTCAAATTAATCTCGTATACGTGAGGATCCATTTGCAGAACAAATAATGATTCATTCAGATTCTTATAGAACTTATTCTGAAATGTACAAACTTTATTCTCAATAGATAAATTCAGCAAAAAGATATTGTGGAGATTAGGCTTCTTGACATCATCTCGATAACTTCGTATCTTTATCTTCCTGTTAAGAATTGTTTTCGTCTTCTGTAATTTCAGTCCTTTATCTTACACAGGTGATTTTAACTGGAGAGACAAAGAAAGAAAACAAGTCAAACACTGGATCTTGATGTTGTGAAGTATGTTTGCCTGTGCAAAACTCGTGTTTTTGTTGTTAAAAACGGGAGACGCGGGGTGACGGATTACAAGTAATGCGAGTTTTGTAATCGGATTACTTTTTTAAAAGTAACGTGTTACTTTTAAATTTACAACAACATATCGGAGTTACTTTTTCAAGTTACGCAAATTACTTTATTTTCCCATTTATCGACTGACAGCTATCTTGTCTGGATGTTGAAAGAAATCGTAAGTGGCGTATTAAATATAAAAATCGTATTTAAATTTAAATATATTAAATGGTATTTAATAATATAACTCAGATTGTATTCATCAGAAAGAAGAAAGTCATATACACTCAGGATGGCTTGAGGGTGAGTAAAACTTAACTAATTTAATCTCACTTTTTTTTTTTTGCTGCTGACTGTCGATGGACCGATTCAACCGTATTATTAAGCAAAATTGACTTAGTTAAACATCACAGTTGTTAAATTTTTTTTTTGTTTTTATTGCTGAAGTAAAAGTGATGAATTTTCTTCTCCTGCACCCTATTCTTCTTTAATCCAGAATGGCAGCGTTTGTTTGAGCTGCGCCCTCTACTGTCGAGGAGTGAATTTGCATTTCCTTCAGCCTGAGGCTTATTCGCTTCACTTTTGATGTGAAAGAGCCTTTACATTTGTGAAAAACATAACTTTAGTTGTTTATAAAAACAAAAATGCAAGCCCAGCCATATGAGAAAAAGTGCAATGCATTACTTTCCATAAAACGTAACTTAACGCAATTAGTTACTTTTTAAATGGTAAGTAACTTTGTTACGTATTTAAAATACTAAATTTGAGTAACTGTATTTCATTACAGTTTCATTTTAAATGGGTGGTAATCAGATTACAGTTACATCTGAAAAGTGTTTTAGATTACCAAAGTGATTACTTTGAATTTTAATGTCATTTAAACAGCGATTGGTGATTCTCTGACTCTGACAGTCTGAAAAAGCGGAGTTAAGTTTCATCAGCATTTTAATACTTTTAAGAGGGATCATAAAAATTATTTAGTTCTGTCCTGAACAAGACAAAATGACTGAATTTATATAAAGAATTTGCCCAACTGTCAACTGAACTGTCCTGTCATGACCTGATGATCCACGACTGTTTTCATGTTTTGTGAGTCATTTTATAATTCACTCGTCACTGCAACTTTTTCTCACAATTTATTTTTTTCCCTCACAATTGTTAGTTTGCATTTCACAATTCGGACTTCTTTTTCTCAGAATTGCGAGATTTAAACTCAAAATTGCAAGTTATAAAGTCAGAATTGGGAGATATAAACTTGCAATACTGACTTTTTTTCTTGCAATTATGAATTTAGTATGTGAGTTTATACCTCATAATTTTGACTTTTCTCAATATTGTGAGTTTATATCTCATAATTCTGACTTTTCTCAATATTGTGAGTTTATATCTCATAATTCTGACTTTTCTCAATATTGCGAGTTTATATCTCATAATTCTGACTTTTCTCAATATTGCGAGTTTATATCTCATAATTTTGACTTTTCTCAATATTGCGAGTTTATATCTCATAATTCTGACTTTATAACTCACAATTGCAACTTTATATCACACAATTCTGAGGGAAAAAGTCAGAATTGTGAGATAAAAACTTGCAATTACCTTTTTTATGTTTGTTCCACACTTATTAGTATTCCAAAGTATTTAGATTAAGTTACTAAACTTGAGTAATGTAACAAAATACGTTACAAATTACTTTTTAAAGCATGTATTTTGTAATCTGTAGTGAAATACAATTTAAAAGTAACCCACCCAGCCCTGATTGTAATGCATTGCTTTTAAAAGTAACTTTCTGCAACACCGCAGGTTAGTAGAACGAAAGAAAGCGCATGGTTTAGAGACGCGAGCGCAACACCAAAAAGGTCGGAATTACACTGAAGATGAACATTTACATCAAAACATTTAAGACGGTTTCAAACACGCCGTCCACATTATAAACGCCATGCGCAAATTGTTTGATGCTTTTTACATCGTTTGCCTTGCCATGAGATGCAGTAAAAAAAAAAAAATGCTGTTTTAATTTAGTGCGTTTTTACGCCGTTTTCCACGTGGTATGATAAGCCACGCCCACTGATTTCCACAACCAATAAGTTTAAACTGTTTTCACCCAATCAATGATGGCCTGAGTCTGACCAGACCAATTTAATGTAGATCGTTTAGTGTTTTTACCAATTGGTGCATGTTTTTACACTGTTTGGAAAGAGGACGGCGCTAAAACCATCTTAAATGGCGTCAAATAAGCCATTTTGGATGTAAACATGATTCATCTTCACCGTAATTCTGACCCTTTTGGCTTGCCATATAAAGACATCTGTCTAGTCCAAGTTATGTTTACCACACAGATCTTATTTTACTCATATATTGAAAACCCCAATTCTAAATATAAAAATGTCGAAATTGTCTGAAATGGCAAGACTGAACTATTGGACCATCAATATCAGTAGATATTAAGGATCTGCACACACATAATAAGATGCTGAATGAATCCAGCCGCTGGTTTTTAGATGTCGTCCTTGTCTTTGGCGCCGTGTTTGAGGATGCGAGTGAACTCTACGTAGTTGAAGTTTCCTTTCTTGTCAATCGGCGCCTCACGGAAGAGCTCGTCCACTTCTTCATCTGTGAAACGATCCCCCATGGTGGTCAGCAGCTCTCGGAGATGATCCTCGTGTATGAAACCTGTCAGAGACGGCAGATTATAGGCTGTCTGGCTACTTTCATGTCAAGATTACAACAATTTAAGAGCTCTATTTAAAAAAAAAAAAAAAAGTTTTTAAAATACTTTTAAAATCCAATAACTTTACTTTTAATTTTTTTTTCTCTTGATTTTTTTTCAGTGTGATTTTAGTATTATTAAGATACTATTAATATTTTGAATTAGTATTTATTTTTATCATTTCCATTTTAGTTGGAGTTTATGATGTCTATATAGTTTTTATTCATTATTTCAGTTTTAGCTATTTTAGTACCTCATGTTAAACTAAATGAAAATGCAACTTACATTTTTATATTTTATATTATTTCATATTTATTTCATTATACATGTATCGTTATTTTAGTATATCAAGTTAGTACAGTTTTATTTTATTTTATTTCATTTAAATTAACATTTGCATTTTATAAAGAAATTAATTATGGTTTTAGTTTGAATTTTAGTTAACTATAATAATCCTATTTAAGATATTAAAATCTCCTGCATTTGTTTAAGGTATACGGTTAAGAAATAATAGCACAATATTTATATAAAATATTAATATAATATACAAAAAAGGCACAACATTTTATATATATATATATATATAAAATTTTGTGCCTTTTTTGCTATTATTTATTAACTGTATACCTTAAACAAATGCTGCATATTTTAATGCAACAAACTATTTGACTAATAATAATAATTATTATTATTATTATTAATAATAATTAAAATAATAAAATGCAAAATGTTTTGCTTTGGGAACTAGCTGAAATGAAATCAAGTATTTTTATATTTTATTTTATTTCGGTTAACATTTGTTTCATGTAACAATTTTTTATGCTTTTAGTTTTAATTAACTATAATAACCCTGTTTAAGGTTAAGAAATAAATAAATTAGACATTTTGCTATTATTTCTAATGTTTTCATTTCTAAGAAGGTCATTTTAAACTGTAAAACTGTCCATCCTGTATCCTTTATGAGGGAATAATTATACCTCAACGCATATTAAAATGTATTCATTTATATTGATATGTGCAATGCAGTTTATTAGCACTCGAACACATGATTTGTCTGATGGATTAAAGTCCTCGCTGTACCAGAAGCATCTTCGTCGAAGCATGTGAAGGCGTTTCGAATGACGTCTTCAGGGTCGGTTCCGTTCAGACGTTCTCCAAACATGGTGAGGAACATGGTGAAGTTGATGGGACCTGGAGCTTCGCTCATCATTCCCTCCAGGTACTCGTCAGACGGGTTCTTCCCTGGATCAGACAACCACAGGAGTAAACCCTCCGATGCACACCCTCACGTCAGCTTCACTGCTCTAATCTTTTGTTTCGAATCGCGTATCAAAAAGTCACGTGAACCATTGAAATTTCGTAACACTAATGACGTAACGAAGCCTCGTTCACTGAAATCATGTGACTTTGGTGCTCCGAACCACTGAGATAAAAGATTTGTGATCAGGGTTGGGGAGTAACGAAATACAAGTAACTTTGTTACGCATTTAAAATACAAAATTTGAGTAACTGTATTTCATTACAGTTACATTTTAAATGGGTGGTAATCAGATTACAGTTACATCTGAAGAGTGTTTTAGATTACCAAAGCGATTACTTTGAATTTTAATGTCATTTAAACAGCGATTGGTGATTCTCTGACTCTGACAGTCTGAAAAAGAGGAGTTAAGTTTCACCGACATTTTAATACTTTTAAGAGGATCATAAAAATTATTTAGTTCTGTCCTGAACAAGACTGACTGAACTGTCCTGTCATGACCTGATGATCCACGACTGTTTTCATGTTTTGTGAGTCATTTTATAATTCACTCGTCACTGCAACTTTTTCTCACAATTTGTTTTTTTCCCTCACAATTGTGAGTTTGCATTTCACAATTCTGACTTCTTTTTCTCAGAATTGTGAGATTTAAACTCACAATTGCAAGTTATAAAGTCAGAATTGGGAGATATAAACTTGCAATACTGACTTTTTTTCTTGCAATTGTGAATTTAGTATGAGTTTATATCTCATAATTCTGACTTTTCTCAATATTGTGAGTTTATATCTCATAATTCTGACTTTTCTCAATATTGTGAGTTTATATCTCATAATTCTGACTTTTCTCAATATTGCGAGTTTATATCTCATAATTCTGACTTTTCTCAATATTGCGAGTTTATATCTCATAATTCTGACTTTTCTCAATATTGCGAGTTTATATCTCATAATTCTGACTTTTCTCAATATTGTGAGTTTATATCTCATAATTCTGACTTTTCTCAATATTGCGAGTTTATATCTCATAATTCTGACTTTTCTCAATATTGCGAGTTTATATCTCATAATTCTGACTTTTCTCAATATTGTGAGTTTATATCTCATAATTCTGACTTTTCTCAATATTGCGAGTTTATATCTCATAATTCTGACTTTTCTCAATATTGTGAGTTTATATCTCATAATTCTGACTTTTCTCAATATTGTGAGTTTATATCTCATAATTCTGACTTTTCTCAATATTTTCAGTTTATATCTCATAATTCTGACTTTTCTCAATATTGCGAGTTTATTTTTCATAATTCTGACTTTTCTCAATATTGTGAGTTTATATCTCATAATTCTGACTTTTCTCAATATCGCGAGTTTATATCTCATAATTCTGACGTTTCTCAATATTGTGAGTTTATATCTCATAATTCTGACGTTTCTCAATATTTTGAGTTTATACCTCATAATTCTGACTTTTCTCAATATTGTGAGTTTATATCTCATAATTCTGACTTTTCTCAATATTGCGAGTTTATATCTCATAATTCTGACTTTTCTCAATATTGCGAGTTTATATCTCATAATTCTGACTTTTCTCAATATTGCGAGATTATATCTCATAATTCTGACTTCTCTCAATATTTTCAGTTTATATCTCATAATTCTGACTTTTCTCAATATTGCGAGTTTATATCTCATAATTCTGACTTTTCTCAATATTGCGAGTTTATATCTCATAATTCTGACATTATAACTCGCGATTGCAACTTTATATCACACAATTCTGAGGGAAAAAGTCAGAATTGTGAGATAAAAACTTGCAATGACCTTTTTTGTGTTTGTTTCACACTTATTAGTATTCCAAAGTATTCTAAAGTATTTAGATTAAGTTACTAAACTTGAGTAATGTAACAAAATACGTTACAAATTACTTTTTAAAGCATGTATTTTGTAATCTGTAGTGAAATACAATTTAAAAGTAACCGACCCAGCCCTGATTACAAAGCTTCGAAGCGGTGCTTTGTTGAATAAAGTCGCTATTTTGTTTTTTTGGTGCACAAAAAGTATTCTCATCGTTTTATACCATTAATGTTGAACCACTGTAGTCACATGACCTGTTTTAAATATGTTTTAGTATCTTTCTGGACATTGAAAGTGTTCATTATCTGTCAATAGAGACTCACTGAACCATCGGATTTCATCAAAAAGATCTTCATTTGTGTTCTGAAGATGAACGAAGGTGTTACGGGTGTCGAACGACACGAGAAACTAATGACAGAATTTCATTTTCAGGTGAATTGGAAGGTGTTTAAATACCTAAATATTTCTTGTTTGTTCATTTTATGTTTATTTTGAGCTGAATTATAATATATAATACCAAGAGAGGCCAACATGTCGTGCAGATCCTCCTTATCGATGAAGCCGTCTCTGTTCTGATCGATCATATTGAAGGCCTCTTTGAACTCCTGGATCTGAGACTGGTCGAACATGGCGAAGACGTTGGAAGTGGCCCTCTGCGGGCGCTTCTTCGTCGTCTTTCCTTTGGCACGCTTGGCCGCAGACATTTTGACCGCAGGGTTTGGCTCTGCAGAAGGAAGAGATAAGAGATTAAATTCATTAGAGTCGTCTTATCGCAGTCTGGAGGAAAACGCACAACGCAAACAGAGCAATGGCATCGACTCAAGTATGTTTTACATCTCTTTCTGTGTACGTAAAAACACAATATATGTGTTTTCTTAATAGTATTAAGTACTATTAACTATTTCTTAATAGTTTCTTAATGTGTTTTCTACTATCTTAATGTTAAAGGGACATTTGATGCTGTCGACATGAATTTTCAACATGCTATAATTCATCTAATTCTTCTATAAATACTGCATGGAATATTATACTGAGAAGAAATTGATTTATCACACCACAGGATCAATCAAATCAACCCAGTAAACACTGAAAAAAGTGAAACCGGAGATATAATTTCACTTATTCGTGTATATTTGAACCCAAAACGTGCATTATTTCAGACTATACATATTTCAAATGCCTATTTGAAACTATGACACATGTTCTCGTACTTATCTGAAACTGTATTATATCTGTTAACCATTAACAAAAGCGACAACCGTTAAAAGTTCAAGAGAAAGTGTACCTTGTTTTCCTGTTGGAAAAGGTGGAGACGGGTTGTGTGCGTCGGGTCTGATCGTCTGTTGGGCTGAAGGGAAGTGTGTTTGGTTTTTCAGACGTTTCTCCACACCTCCCTGTTCCTGAACGGCCAATAAGGTCAGCCTCCCGTCTGGAGCCTTTAGCCATACAAGGCAAAGGAATCTGTGAGCCGCAGACCTCGCATATCCTGAGAAACAGCAGAGCCTTTTCACAATGGCTTGGGTCTGGCCAGAAGGAGGCCTTATTTAGCAAATAAATGACAAAGTGTGCGGCACAAAAGAAACATTTCCTTTGGCAGTCGGTGCAGATGAAGACGGCTTTCGAAAAGCATTTCGGGCCCTGTTGAGGGATTTGCATTGTAGGAAAAAAAGATGCAAATTTATGAGCTGCTGGCTTGGCGACGGAGCGATATCTTCTTCTTCTTCTCAAATATTTAGATACACAAATGAATGGATTTTATCAATTCAGAGCTATAAAAAGTGTCTAAGTTGTCTTGTTTTAAAAAGTAAATAAACCATAAGACAATGTGCTAATGCATAAATTGCATAAATAAAACAACTAGGACGTGACTGGATAATGTTGGAAAAGGTCACTATAAGCAAGTAAGTTTTGGTAAGCCAATATTGAGCCTATAAAACATTTTTTGTCTTTTTTTAGGGCTGCTTTACAGTAGAATTGAACTCTGTTGGCATCATTATTAATCACTGAAACAATCTGTATTGTATTAACCCTTGTGCATTGTTCAAATTCACTACCCTTTCATTCGCTGTTGGGGATGTTTTCATCCACTATGGGGAATTTTTGAGTCTTAATTTGGCCATAACTTTCTCTGTGTTTCAGCAAATGGAATGATTTTTGGTGACTTAATCTTATTTTGACACATATTTTGGGAAAATGCTTTGAAAATGCTTTCAAAAACTCAACAGTACTCTGTGGGCAAATTCACGACCCTGAAAACAGCCACTACTTTTAACTGCTTTAAAAATGTATGAGATAAATATTTTTTTCAAATTTTTTTGCTTAAATCTATTAATCAACCTCAGTCCTGATCAAAACTACTAAATTTAAAAAAAAAAATTCAGGATTTTAACTCTTTAAAACGTTAAAATCTGATGCTGCACAAAAACTAACAACGCATCAAAGCCAATGTTGTTTCTAATCTTTGACACGTTTTTTTTCCCAAATCAGTGACATCATTTATGAATTTGGCAATTAAAGAGTTAAAATCCTGAATTTTTTTTATTTTTTAAATTTAGTAGTTTTGATCAGGACTGAGGTTGATTAATAGATTTAAGCAAAAAAATTTGAAAAAAATATTTATCTGATACATTTTTCAAGCAGTTAAAAGTAGTGGCTGTTTTCAGGGTAGTGAATTTGCCCACAGAGTACTGTTGAGTTTTTGAAAGCATTTTCCCAAAATATGTGTCAAAATAAGATTTGCCACCAAAAATCATTCCATTTGCTGAAACACGGAGAAAGTTATGGCCAAATTAAGACTCAAAAATTCCCCATAGTGGATGAAAACATCCCGAACAGCACATAAGGGTTAAATGCTAACGTCATAAATTAAGGTGGCTTGATTTGACTTGACAAAGTCTTTATCATATTTGACTAAATAATATGACACAGCCTACTCACTATAGAGCAAATATTTTACATAAAGCCTTAGGTTTTCGATGCTTTAAAATCAAATATACCAAAAATAATCAATATACTATTATTAACCGCTAGATATTTTCCCGCCTCACTGGCGCCTCTGAGTGATGTTAGTGTCCAATCAGATTAGTGCAATAAACTCACACGTTCTGATTGATGTTAAGAGCATCGAATCAGATTAGCGCACTAAACCCCGCCCCCAGCATTTTCATCACAGTGATTGGTTCAGACCGTCGAGCGGCAAAATGAGCTACAGAGATGTGCTTCCTGCAGAGGGCGCTTTACGGCTCTCCGATCTGCAATGCTCATCTCTGCTGATTAAATAATGTCTTACTGAAGACTTTTGTAAACCAAAACTTAAAGAATTATAATAAAACGTTAATTTCGTCTACTCATACCTGACATATATAAAAAAAGAAAAGCGCACCATTCCCAAATACAACATTTTAAAAGCCTCATCTGGTTAATCAGCGCTGTGAAAAGTAACAAGTATCACGAGACATTGTTTTCCCCCCCAGAACAGTTGTAGACATTTTTTGTGCAGCTAAATAACACTGAAAAACATTAATATTGTCGAATTGAAAAACAAAAACACAATGAAATGTAAAAATAAAAGTTATTATTTAAACCTATCGTGCCATAAAGCTAACTCCGCCCATTCTGTCACTCACTCTGTGCTAATGGCCGCTCTAGCGTTTAATCTTCTTCTATGGTTTTTTTTTGTTGCCGTGAGCTGAGCACCTCCAGACACAAAACACTTCCTGAAACGCAGCGGTCACATCAAATCTTCTCTATTCCAGAGCTTTCAAAGGAAAAACATTTTTAGTTTGAATGGAAAATGGGCCGTGCGTTTGAGTTCTCTCCAATTCACGGTGAGTAAATGCAGCTTTGGTTTTTAATCACTCTCGGTGACTAATAAATCAGTAAATGTGGAATGATGCCAGGCCGTTAATGATCTAATCTCGAGTCGTGCGATACCTGCGCAGGTGGACTGACCTCTAATGACCTCTGATGACCTGCGCTGACCCTCACACCTGACCCTCAAGATCCTCAACCTACATCTAAAAGTCATGGACAGCTCAAATGACAGCAGGAAGTTGGAGCCCAGGGTCAACGAGAAGAAATGCTGTGAGATATTATTATTATTATCATCATATGTGCTCATTTTAGCTCAATGGTGGATCAACTTTTGTGGGGATTCAAACTAACCTTTTGTTTACTACCCAATTATTAGATGTTATAATGAATGCAAACTTTTTTATGTCACAAATGCTTGCTAAATGACTCATTTAGAGTGCATTGATGTGGTTATGAGAGTGAAAACATCATTTATGTCCTTGTACAGTGCGTCAAGATCCCCTAGTTTCAGTTTGCAGTGGCTGTGATGACAGACTTTGCACTTCAAGACTTCTCAAAATAAGCCCGTCTCAAAAGAGTTGAGCTTTAACATGTTCGTTCAAGCCGAAAGTAAATGTAAATCAGATTGGAATTTGAGCTTTGGGTCCAGACAGGGTTATTATGGAATGTAAATCTCAGTCGAATTGCGTGTCGGGTCCCGTTTCTGCAGTGTAAATGATGATGAATAGTCAAGAATAATATCGTAAAGGCTTGGCCAATAATTATTACAACCAGCCTGAACAACCTAACAAAGCCCTTGCGATCGTACCGAACACCTTATGACAGTAAAGCTCGCTTTCTTTATGAAATGTGATTATGTAATTGATTATTGTTAGCTAAAACTGTTAAAAATAGAGTGAAATAAAATACAGTTGAATGGAAAAACTAAAACTGCAGTTCAACAAAAATTAAGTTGAAGTACTAAAATGACTAAAACTGAAATAAAAAAAACAAAATGAAATCAAAGTGTTCATAAATTATACTATTATAGGATATACTGTATATAATACTTGATTTGCAGAAGTATGGATGGTTGGTATGTGGGTTTGCTGTTGAGTTCTCAGATTTTTATCCTGTTTTTCCAGGACAAATATCTAAACGTTCTTAAATCAAGATACGCTTATTTGAGAAGCAAAATGATTTTAGATGTTAAGTCTTGTTTTGTGCGAAATTCATCAAAATTAAGCGAGTTTATGCTTAAAGCAAGAGAGAAAATCTTCCAATTTAAGTTTATTTTTCTGACCCTGTTGACAGACATTTGTTCTTTTTTTTTTAAGCATCATCATTTTGATAATTTATCAGAAAACAAGGCTTAAACGGCACCTATTATGCCTCTTTCACAAGATGTAATATCAGTCTCTGGTGTCTCCAGAATGTGTCTGAAGTTTCAGCTCAAAATCCTCCACAGATCATTTATTATAGCTTGTCAAATTTGCCCATATTTGGGTGTGAGGAAGAACACACAGTTTTTGTGTCTGTCTCTTTAAATTCAAATGAGCTGCTGCTCCCCGCCCACTTTCCAGAAAAGTGCGGAGCTTTAACAGCTCAACAACAACAAAGCTGGAGAATCTCACGCAGACAAAATGAGGAAAGTGTTCAAACCGGAGTCGACACTGATGGAGAGACTCAGGAAGAAGTTCCAACTTTTAGACGTTTGTGAACGGTTAGTGGATAAATTGATGTAGTTGCTGTGGAGTTGATCAACTCATCACTAGCATGTGTCGTCATGTTCTTCTTTTTTCATTGAATCGACCCTCGTTTGTGAAGCAGTCCGGCGTAAAATGACGGCATCATCAACACTCGACTACAACAACTCTTCCTCTTCTCTAAAGCAGCACAACATGGCCACGCCCCCTTTGATGTGTGTTCTCGGGGGGCGGGGTTTATGTAAATTGAGGTTAGTGATGTCATCAATCCAGGAAGAAGCTCGTTGTAGTCCTACAAGCGATTTCTGTGAAAGAAAATATCTCCTTTGCATTGAACTTTTCAGATGTTGTTTCTGCTCAAACATCAACATTACACACTAACTAAAGCTAAAAAAGAGAATCACCGCTTTAATATCTTAAGACATTTTGCTTCTCAAGTAAATGTATCATGATTTGAGAATGTTTCTAGAACAATACTCAGTTGGATATTGATTTTTTTTTGCAGTGTTGCCGTTTCATTCTCAGAAAACATGTGATGATCATTAAATACAAGAAGCCTCGAGCTCCTCTAATGCATAATTGATAAGGCAAAAAATGTCAATAACTTGACATTAAGCAGCATGAAAGCTTAGTGCCCTCAGTGCAGTGAAATCCTCATGAACGTCACGGATGAGAACCAGTGTTAGGAGTATAAATATGGTGAACAGAACATTCATCTGACGTCGTCATACTGGTTTGTGCCGCATTGAGAAGAAAATAGTTGGAAACGAATCATGTATGTTTGTTTTGTTTCACAGCATGGGCGTCGTACATGACCAACTCGCCCACCGTGATCGTATTGATCGGCCTTCCCGCCAGAGGAAAGACGTACATATCTAAGAAGCTGACGCGCTACCTCAACTGGATCGGGGTTCCTACGAAAGGTGAGAGAGTTCAGCGTACTTCTGAACTGATTCTGCCAATGAAATATAATTATTCCTGGGGTTGGTACAGCACAATGTTTTCTTGAATTGAACCAGGAGGCATTAAAAATCATTAACCCTTGTGCATTGTTCAAATTCACTACCCTGAAAACAGCCACGATTTTAACTGCTTTAAAAATGTATCAGATAAATATTTTTTTCAAATTTTTTTGCTTAAATCTATTAATCAACCTCAGTCCTGATCAAAACTACTAAATTTAAAAAAAAAAATCAGGATTTTAACTCTTTAAAACGTTAAAATCTGATGCTGCACAAAAACTAACAACGCATCAAAGCCAATGTTGTTTCTAATCTTTGACACGTTTTTTCCCAAATCAGTGACATCATTTATGAATTTGGCAATTAAAGAGTTAAAATCCTGATTTTTTTTTTTTTTTAAATTATTAGTTTAAATAGATTTAAGCAAAAAAATTTGAAAAAAATATTTATCTGATACATTTTTAAAGCAGTTAAAAGTAGTGGCTGTTTTCAGGGTAGTGAATTTGCCCACAGAGTACTGTTGAGTTTTTGAATATTTTCAAAGCATTTTCCCAAAATATGTGTCAAAATAAGATTAAGTCACCAAAAATCATTCCATTTGCTGAAACACGGAGAAAGTTATGGCCAAAATTAAGACTCAAAAATTCCCCATAGTGGATGAAAACATCCCGAACAGCACATAAGGGTTAAATGAATACAAATACATTTTTTTAAAAAACGTTAAAGCGATAGTTCACCCAAAAATTAAAACGATCCCATGATTTATTCACCCTCTAGCCATCCCAGCTGTCTTCTATCAGACGAACACAATCAGAGTTACATTTAAAAATGTGGATTGGCTTCAGAAGGCCTTTATTAACCCCCTGGATTACTTTTATGATGGATGGATGTGCTTTTTTTTGGGCTTCAAAATCTTGGTCACCATTCACTTCCATTATAAAGCTGGGAAGAGTTTGGATACTAATATAACTCCCATTGTGTTTGACTGAAAGAAGATGGTCATGTACACCTAATGTTTCCTAAAAAGACTGATGCTTTCCCTGTATGTTCGTAACAGTTGTGTGTTTCTGTCAGTTTTTAACCTGGGCGTTTATAGACGTGAGGCGGTACAGTCGTACAAGTCTTACGACTTCTTCCGTCACGACAATGAAGAGGCCATGAAGATCAGGAAGTAAGTATCCACACGATCTGTGTACGGTTTAAACACGGCATACACTCGGCCAAACATGACGCAAACACCTCGCACACGAGAGGATGTTTCTGCTGCAGATTCACTCTTATTTCAGGAAGTGTTCAGGAGAGGAAGTTTTGAGTTGTACTAAATGTAATATTCATATTAAACTATGTTTGGGGATCTTTTATGCCAAGTCTTGATTTTTGTTTTTGGGCTCTACTAGAATAAGTTTTCATGCTTGAATGTTCAAAAAACACATTTTTCATAGATTTGACAATCTATATGCACATCAATACTCTGATAACTCACAAAAATTAGCTTACCAGGAACCTGGTAACGCAAGTAAACCGTGTTTACAAGACTTTATTAAAGGGGTCCTTGATTATGATTTCACTTTTTTAACTTCAGTTAGTGTGTAATGTTGCTGTTTGATCATAAACAACATCTGCAAAGTTACGACAGTCAAAGTTCAATGCAAAGGGAGATATTTTCTGTTTAAGGACTACAACAAACAAGGGACTACTAGGTTGGTGACATCACTAACCTCAATTTACATAAACCCCGCCCCCAAGAACACACAACAAAGGGGGCGGGGCCATGTTGGGCTGCTTTAGAGAAGAGGAAGAGTTGTTGTAGTCGAGTGTTGATGATGCCGTCATTTTACGCCGGACTGCTTCACGAGGGTCAATTCAAGGAAAAAAGATGAACATGACGACACATGCTAGTGATGAGTTGATCAACTCCACAGCAACTACATCAATTTATCCACTAACCGTTCAGAAACGTCTAAAAGTTGGAACTTCTTCCTGAGTCTCTCCATCAGTGTCGACTCCGGTTTGAACAATGTAAGGATGAACACTTTCCTCATTTTGTCTGCGTGAGATTCTCCAGCTTTGTTGTTGTTGAGCTGTTAAAGCTCCGCCCTCTTCTGGAAAGGGAGCTGCTCATTTGCATTTAAAGGGACACACACAGAAACGGCATGTCTTTGCTCACACCCAAATAGGGCCAAATTTGTCTCTGTCTGTCTCTATGAAGCCCCGCCTTCTGAAAAGCACAGTGGCCTCTGATTGGCCGGCTGGAGCAGTGTGTTGTGATTGGTCAAGCGCTTCGAGCGTGTTTGGGAAATGTCATAACCGCCAGTTTCAATACACTATTAACTAACTCAACCAGGCCACGCCCCTTTATTGTGCAAATGAAATATTTAAATGAGGAATATTGTGACGTGTTTGTTCCCGGAAGAAAACTCAAGACTACAACGGAGGCGTTTCAGGGAGTTCAGAAACGGTGACACTGATCCAGAGAAGAACTCCCGCTGGAGCAGATTACACTCTAAAGAAAGATGAACATGGAAAAAAAAAAGCATAAATAGGTCCTCTTTAAATGATTGGACACAACGTGCTTCCTCAGACTGCTGCGTATGAGTTGGGTTTAATGTGGTTCTGGTTCTGACGATGTGTTTTCCTCTCAGACAGTGTGCCATCGTGGCTCTACAGGATGTGAAGTCATATCTGAATGAGGAGGGAGGGCAGATCGCTGTAAGTTCTGCTCTTTGGACTTTACATACTGAAAATATAATTTCTCCCTCTTTTAGATCAGATATTATTCATCAATAAAAACACTGATCTGATGCCGCTAATACTGTGAAACAACTCCAGATATTATGCGACACAAATAACAATACAACTAAAACATTTTAATTGTTTATTGAAACAGATGAAATAATATAAAAAGTTATTCAAATGATTAATATACACATCATAAATATATAAATGATACTAAAATATCACTTCATCTGATGATGATTGACATCATTAGATCATTTTGCATTAGATCGAATGTCTTTATTTTATTCAGATGGTGTTTTTAGTGACTGTTTATGGATGCATGAAGTTAAATTTATGCATTTTGGATGAATTTGAGATGTTCTCTATACTTCTGCGATCACATTTTCATCAGAAATGCTCAATCCATATGTTTGCTGTCATTTTGGGGTTTTACAATTAATAAAATAATTATTTTTGTTATCATCTAATTGCAGTTGTGTCATAAAGTAATGTGATCGTTTGTCTCTGGCAGGTTTTTGATGCCACAAACACAACCAGAGAGAGAAGGGACCTCATCCTGAGTTTTGCGCAGGAGAACTCGTATAAGGTCAGAGCGTCTGTGAATATGAAATATCAGCAGGTTACGCTGGAGAAACATGCACAGATCAATAGAGAATCACCATCTGCTTAGTTTGGTCTTTATAAACCTGTGTAGAAACGTTGGTAGTCTTTGGGTGATAAACGATCGCAAAAACATTGAAAAGCACTGGACACTTTTACTCTATGGATTATCACACTGCAATAAAATAAATGTCGCTAATATGTGGTTTCTGCATCTGTCATCTCTATATATGAGGACATGAAGTTCATCTCCAGAGCCGCTTTGACACAAGCTTTTCACGGTTTCATTTCAGAAAACTACCGTTAAATACTAGGACTCGTCAAAATAAAAGTTAGTTTTTAACTTCAAAATTCTGACAGAATTATTTTATTACTGTGTATTAAAATGTACTTCTCAAAGTTATAATATTATTATTTATTCCGTCAAATCCACACTGAAACTAAAAGATCTTCACGACAGATCGTCAAAATAAAAGTTCGTTTTTAACTTCACGAAATTCTGACTGAAATATATCATTACCGTATACTAAAATGTATTTCTCAAAGTAATAATATTATTATTTATATCATCAAATCCACACTGAAAATAAAAGATCTTCATGACAAATCGTCAAAATAAAAGTTCGGTTTTAACTTCACGAAATTCTGACTTAAATATATCATTACCGTATACTAAAATGTATTTCTCAAAGTAATAATATTTATACCGTCAAATCCACACTGAAACTAAAAGATCTTCATGGCAAATTGTCAAATTAAAAGTTTGGTTTTAACTTCAAAATTCTGACAGAATTATTTTACTACTGTGTATTAAAATGTACTTCTCAAAGTAATAATATTTATTCCGTCAAATCCACAGTAAAAATAAAAGATCTTCACGACAGATCGTCAAAATAAAAGTTCAGTTTTAACTTCATATATTAATGATATAATTGTCATAATTTTATGTTAAAATGTACTTCTCAAAGTAATAATTTTATTATTTATATCGTCAAATCCACACTGAAAATAAAAGATCTTCACGACAAATCGTCAAAATAAAAGTTCAGTTTTAACTTCACGAAATTCTGACTGAAATTTATCATTACCGTATACAAAAATGTACTTCTCAAAGTAATAATATTATTATTTATATCGTCAAATCCACACTGAATCTAAAAGATCTTCATGACAGATCGTCAAAATAAAAGTTCAGTTTTAACTTCATAAAATTATGACAATTATATCATTACTATGTTAAAATGTACTTCTCGAAGTAATAATATTTATACCGTCAAATCCACGCTGAAACTAAAAGATCTTCACGACAAATCGTCAAAATAAAAGTTTGGTTTTAACTTCATGAAATTCTGACTGAAATATATCATTACTGTATACTAAAATGTACTTCTTAAAGTAATAATATTATTATTGATACGTCAAATCCACAGTGAAAATAAAAGATCTTCACGACAGATCGTCAAAATAAAAGTTCAGTTTTAACTTCACGAAATTCTGACTGAAATAAATCATTACTGTATACTAAAATGTATTTCTCAAAGTAATAATATTATTTATATTGTCAAATCCACACTGAAACTAAAAGATCTTCACGACAGATCGTCAAAATAAAAGTTCAGTTTTAACGTCATGAAATTATGACAATTATATCATTACTATGTTAAAATGTACTTCTCAAAGTAATATTTATATCGTCAAATCCACACTGAAAATAAAAGATCTTCACGACAGATCGTCAAAATAAAAGTTCGGTTTTAACTTAACGAAATTCTGACTGAAATATATCATTACCGTATACTAAAATGTACTTCTTAAAAAAACATGGATTTTTTAAATCCGTGTTTTAAATGAATACAGTTCTGTTGTGCGGCATCTTATTTGACTAAAAATAAAAATGCCAAGTTTTTTTGCGAATTAATTGTTATATTTTCATTTGATTACATTTTTAAAAGCTCAGTTAAATTGTTGAAGTTTATAGACATTTTTATTAAATCATAAAACACAGAATCCCCCAAAATAAAATGGAAAACACAGAATTTAAGGAAAAATAAAATGTATATCACTTTATTAAAATCTACTCTGTGGAGTTTAATTGTAGTTTAAAAGTTTACATGTTTACATTCCTTCTAACAAATGTGTGCAAAACATTTCCTTCCCCGTTAATAGTAAATGAATATTGTGATAATTATTGTATGATATGGAAGAAAATATTGTGATAATATATTTGGCACGTATCACCCAGCATAACTTTAATGTGATTATTTTTGCTTTTGTTTCCAGGTGTTTTTTGTCGAGTCACTATGTGACGACCCAGAAGTCATTGCAGCCAACATACTGGTGAGTGTCGAAGCAGAAAATATTCATATACTGCTGTGTTTTTGAAGTTTAGTTGTCATTTTATTATAATTAGGCAGCTTTTATGAGCTCCTATTAATTGAAACTATATGGAAATATTATTACATTTAAAAAAAATATACTAATCAGTCTGCAAGACTATTTCAAATGATTGTTATTGATTAAAAATGTTAAACAAATTCAAAGTAAGACCTAAAATATACACGCATTCCACCATGTATTCATGTAAACAATACATAACCTGTAATCTTGATGATGGTCAAATAAAGTTAATTTCAGTGATCCGCAGTGTTTGTCATCGACTGTGGCATCGCTGGCATAACATTTAATTAATTTGGGAACAGGATGTGAAGGTTTCCAGTCCTGATTATCCCGAGAGACACAGAGAGAGCGTGATGGAGGATTTCCTGAAGAGAATCGAGTGCTACAAAGTCACATATCAGCCGTTAGACCCAGATGAACATGACAAGTAAGATTACAGTTTCATTTCAAAAGTAGCTTTTCATCCAGTTATTATTTTTCCAAAACATAATCTAGGAGCTCTGTGGAGACCTTCATTTTCTCATGTTTTTTAATGAAATTATCGCTTCTTTTTGTATTATAAAAATCAGGGCAACTACGCGATGATGATTTTATCATTTCTGTGTTAAAGGATTAGTTCACTTCAGGATTAAAATTTCCTGATAATTTACTCACCCTCATGTCATCCAAGATGTTTGTCTTTCTTTCTTTAGGAATAATAATTTCCTTATTAATTAAGGTTTTTGAGGAAAACATTCCAGGTGTTTTCTCCATATAGTGTCGCAGAGCAGTGCAAGATGAGCATTTGTGGTTAAAAAGTATATAATTGTTATTTTGTTTATAAAATGTGCGATGCTTTCTCTAGATCAGACTCTTATTCCTCGTCTGGGATCATGTAGAGTCTTTTAAGCTGCACTGAAACTCACATTTGGACCCGTTGAACCCCATTGAAGTCCACTATGTGGAGAAAAATCCTGGAATGTTTTCCTCAAAATCCTTCATTTATTTTCAACCAAAGAAAGAAAGACATAAACATGTTGGATGACATGGAGGTGTCTTTAAACACTGTCTTTTCTGTTATGTCAGAAAGCCTCCAGCAGAGAGCAGTACAGTTTCACTATAGTTTGTTGAGTTTATTTTGTAAGCATGAGGTTTTTTTTTTTTAATGGTGATAATAATATATCATAATTACCTGTAAATACCTTCGAGTAGATTAGGTTATGTTAAAATGATGTGGTTATTCAAATATTAACTTAGAATCTGTGAAAAACCTTCAAGGATAGTTTGGACATTTCTGTAATTGCTTAGCTGTAGCTTTTGGTGTCATCGTGGAATAATCTTGCCTGACATCTTTTATTCTCTGCTGTAAAAGTGCTTAAAAGTTTTCAGGATGCTGTATTTAAAGGGACAGTTCACCCAAAAATGAAAATTCTGTCATCACTCACCCTCAAGTTGAATGCAAAAGAAGATATTTTGAAGAATATGGGTAACCAAACAGTTGATGGACCCCATTGACTTCCATTGTATGGATAAAAATGACTGAATTTTCATTTTTGGGTGAACTGTCCCTTTAAATACAGCATGCTGAAAATTATTCAATTCAATTTATAACCTACAGCCATTTATTCCTGACATCTATTTGTAGTAATTAACTATTGTCAGCCATATTCTTTAAAAATATAAAAAGATTAAATTTGTTTTTAATCAACAGCATTGTTGTTTCAGTAATTCAGTTGTTGTTAAAGTTTCAGTATTTTTGTGTTCATAATATTTTATAAATGTTCAACTTGAGCTCATTTTATTTCAGTTAAACGCCAAGGCGTCATTTCTAAATCGTCATTCGTTTCTAAGATGTTAATAAATGCTTCTCAGGTCTGTAAAGATATTTGACGCGCGTTGCTTTTTCAAATGTACATTATAAGTAACTCAAACTCGCAGTGCTTTCAGGTGGATTAGCATTTGGAGCCGGACTTCACTGACAAGCTGCGCATAAAATAATAATCGCAGCGTTTAAGCGATAATCGCATGTCATTTTTCGTATCATGCGATAAATCGTGCAGCACTACTATATTAGCGTCCACACCAGCGGAAGATATCGTTCTTTTTGTTATAAGCGTTTCAGTTTATGTCGTCTGTCACTTTAAATGCTCGCGCTCTTAAAGCAGGATGGATTCTGATTGGCTGTCAATGTTTTTATAGCTCATCAGTTGTTTTGAAAGTGATTCCGACGATATTGTTTCTCTGAACTCTGTTATTCTTTTAGATTTAGAGCAATTTTTAAAAACTCAATCTTTATTGTTATCATTATAGTTAATGTCCATCCAGCAATCTTTGTGAGGTACTAAACAAGTCAAGTTTTTATTGACTTTTATTAATTGACCGTTCGCAAAGACCCGCCCCCTTTAGTTACTGTTACTACGTCATTTATTTGATAGCATCAAATAAACATGAATGAACATCAGAAGGAATGTTGTTCATTTCTTAAAAGCGCAGAAAGACGTGAGGACACACAATTTTTCAAGTTCAAGTTCACCAACGTTAATCTACTAACTCCCCTGTCTGCTTTGACGGACAAAATGGCAGATTCAGGGTTATGATTGGTCAGATCACCTGTCAATCAAACTGCCGGTGAAGGATAGTGTACAGATCACTCAAACACAAACGGACTACTTTATAAACAACAGAAGGGATTGTTATAGGTAATTAAATACAAGTTAATCTTAAGATTATACTTCCTGTAGATAATTAAATGCAAAAACTGTGGACAATAATGATGACACAGCTGTGATTACAGAAACTGTCTTTCTGTGTATATCTCAAAATCACAGTTTAACAGTGTGATTATTGTTTATCACGGATCTTTTTCGGGCCGTTTCAGGGACCTGTCCTTCATCCAGGTGATTAACGTGGGTCAGCGTTTCCTGGTGAACCGTGTTCAGGATTATATCCAGAGTAAGATCGTCTACTACCTCATGAATATTCACGTTCAGAAACACTCCATCTACCTCTGCCGCCACGGCGAGTGCCAACACAACGTCCAGGGCTGCATCGGCGGCGACTCTGAGCTCTCCACCAGAGGAAAAGAGGTATTCCTTTCGTTTCTCTTCATGGATGAATAGAATATGGATCTTTTAAAGGATGTTTGTTTTGTTATGAATCAATACTGAGAGATTTTTCCATGTGTGCATTTGGTAATTACTGTATGTATTTCATTGTGGGTTCCTGTGGCTCATTAAAAAGCCTTATAATGAAAATATACCATTTAAGAGGTTTGAAATTTGGGAACTGAAAACAGGAGTTGTGATGCGGCTGATGCGATTTATTAAACTTCGGAAGACGATTATTGAATTAAAGAAATGTGAGTGCTGCATGTTCAAAGGCAAAATACGGATAAATCTTTAGTAATAAAAAATGCTGCAATATTCCATAAAAAAGAGTTTTTGAAAATTTCGATGAAATGTTTACTTTATGGTTTTTATATTGTAATGACTTGTAGTGCAAATGTCAGGGCTTGTTTATAATTAAAAGTACCAAATTATGCATAAAATATTTTTATTCTGGATATTATTGGTATTTTGGTTACATAATAAACTGTATCTGGCATTTAATTCAATGTAAATTCTTGTGGCCGCCTCGTCACAGTAAAGAAAGACCAGAACATTGTTCATTATAAAGATTTTACAAGGATTGGCACAATCTATTTATTGCCTTTCTCTAAATGAATTATTATTGTATCAACAAAATCTGGTGTCGATCGACTTCTAATTGACTGTTTACGAAGACCCGCCCCCTTTAGTTACTGTTGCTATGCGCTCTCGTGCCACACATCATGTTCTCACGGAGTGAAAAATACATCCTGGAGCAAAGAGGACACTGACAACACGTCGACAGACATATGATACAGTTTCATATTTCAAATATAGTAATTTTTTAAAGAAGTTTAATCAATAAATAGCGTCTAGTGTGTGTTTAATGTGTGGTGACAGATCGCTGTAGCTCCTCGTGAAGCGATCATCTCTTCATACTAGTTCATTTATAGCATCAAATAAACATGAATGAACATCAGAAGGAATGTTGTTTCAAGCGCGGAAAGACGTGAGGACACACAATTTTTCGTCAATGTTAAACTAAAATGGCTGATTTTGGGTTATGATTGGTCAAATCACCTGTCAATCAAACTGCCGGCGAAGGGTCAAGTGGCATGTATTGATATATTAGTATATAAACCAATTTTAGCACATACTGTGTGTATATACTGAATAAAACATGTCTTGAGTATTTTAAAGTCGGCATGAAACGGAAGTTGTGATGTTATTTGTGACGTACAGAGTGAAAAGATTTCGCAAACGTGAACAAATGTAGGCGGGGCTTAATTTTGTCCATGGGAATTGATTGGATGATTGTGGTTTGGTGGCTCTCATGTGAGTGACGGGTTACCCCGCCCTCATGCCAATAAACGTCATCAGAGAAGAAGCAAGAGGTTATTTTGATTCAAGAGGATCTATTATACCCTTTTTAGAAAGTCTTGATGTGTTTTGGCTCTACTAGAACAGGTTTTCATGCTTTAATGTTCACTGTTGTTGCAGCTCCTCTCTTCTCAGTCTGTCAGTAACGCTCTGTTTACTTCCTGTCTCTATGAAGCCCCTCCTTCTGAAAGCACAATGTGCTCTGATTGGTCGGCTGGAGCGGTGTGTTGCGATTGGTCAAGCGCTTCGAGCGTGTTTGGGAAATGTCTCGCCTAAAATACGCTGTAGTCACTCTGTTGATTCCCAGCATGCTCTTTTTCAGACCTTTACCACAAACAATGTTTGCTTGTTAACTTATCTTTCCCGCTCTGTGTCAGTTTTCTAGAGCCCTGCGTGGGTTCCTGGAAACCCAGAAGATCCCAGACCTGAAGGTGTGGACCAGTCAGCTCAGACGCACCATCCAGACGGCGGAGGAGTTGGGCGTCCCGTACGAGCAGTGGAAAATACTCAATGAGATCGACGCCGTGAGTTTTTATTAGAGAAGCCGGTCTTCCTGTTTTCACATGAACACTGGGCTGTTCTTCATTCTTACTTACTGTGATGAAACACAGGTGTTTTCTGTTTAGTCCATTTGAGTCAGAGGTTTAATGGTCCTATGTAACTTGTGTACCACACCAAAACTAATGAAGCCGTATAATCCTGTGCCGTGAGTGCTTCCAGATCACTAGACGTAAAAGCGAAAGAGAAAACAGAATCACGTTTTTACAAAACATCTGAGTTGATAATGGAGAAATGTTTGTGTTGTTAATGTGTTTGTGTTCTGTGTCAGGGCATTTGTGAGGAAATGACATATGAAAAGATAAAAGAAACGTACCCGGATGAATATTCCCTCAGAGACCAGGACAAGTACCATTACAGATACCCAGGAGGAGAGGTACGACACTGTGGACACAAGTTGTAAATAAAATCCTCAAAAATTATTAGAATATGTTTTGCATTTCAGTGTTTCTAGCTCAAAATTTCATGTTTAATTCAACATTACTCGTCATTATTTGTGAAATTAACTAGCGATTTTTGAGTGAAGGTTGTTTCAAAGTTAATCCTGCACAATTTTTGCTAATGAAGTTACATAATTTTTCATGACCTTTCCAGTTGTTTGTCAATTATTTTTTTTAATTAATAATTAAAAATTATTTTTGTGAGCAAGTTTTACTTTTTGAAATATACACTGAACGTTCAAAAGTTTGGGGTTTTTGAAAGTCTCTTCAAGGCTGCATGTATTTGATCAAAAATACAGTAAAATTGTTTAATATTATTACAGTTTCTAATTTTCTATGTGAATGTGTTATAAAATGTAATTTATATCCAGTGATCAAAGCTGAATTTTCATCATTACTCCAGTCTTCAGTGTCACATGATCCTTCAGAAATCATTCTGATGTGATGATTTGATGAAACATTTATGATTATCACTTTTTGTGGAAACGGTGATACATTTTTTTTTTTCAGGATTCTTTGCTGAATAGAAAGTTCAACAGCATTTATTTAAAATAGAAATCATTTGTAACATTATAAAGGTCTTTAATGTCGCTTTTAATCAATTGAATGTGTCTTTGCTTAATAAAGTACTAATTTCATCTTCAAAAAAAAAAAAAATCTTACTGACCCCAAACTTTTAGAACAAAGTCTAAAAGAAGTGGCGATACTGAACTTTAAGCTGAAGTGTGCGTTTTTTAATATTATAATACTTCCCGCTTAATGTCAACTACATATAAGCCATTCGTGTCCCTCTTCTCTTGCCGTAGTCCTACCAGGACCTGGTGCAGCGGTTGGAGCCGGTTATCATGGAGCTGGAGAGACAAGGCAATGTGCTGGTCATCTGTCACCAGGCCGTCATGCGCTGCCTCCTCGCCTACTTCCTGGACAAGAGCGCTGGTGCGTCACACACACACACACACTCGAATCATGTCAGAGCTCTTGTGATTTACTGATGACCACAATCAGATAATGAGAGACACGAGGACGTCTGACTGCTGATGTTTAAGAAATAAGCATCCAAGGAAGTGATTTTTACTGAGCGAAACCCACGACCCCTCTGACTCAGTTTTGTGTTCTAATCAGCGTATCTTCTCATATTTAAATGTGCTTGAATTGTACAGATGATTTACCATATCTGAAGTGCCCCCTCCATGCTGTCCTGAAGCTGACCCCGGTGGCTTATGGTACGTGTTGATTTTCATTCGCATAGACCTAAAAACATAAATAAATAAGAATACATTATTAAAAAAAAAAAAAAAAAAAAAAAAAAAATATATATATATATATATATATATATATATAAATAAAATATATAATATAAATGATATATAAAAAATTATATATATATAAAATAAATAATATATATAAAATATTATTATATATTTTTTTAAATAATATATTCTTATTTATTTTTATTTTTTTATGTCATATATATATATATATATATATATATGTGTGTGTGTATATATAAATATAATATAATATATGTGTGTGTAAATATTCCACTTTTTATTTACATTTTATTTACATTTTAAATATTTTTTTCTAAACTGCTTCCATGTTAAAATAACTATCAATAAAATTAACTTAATATTAGATAATTATAAATTATTATTTCTTGACTTTACATTAGACACACACATATATATATATATTTAAATCAATATATTTTACTTATTTTTTTACATTTTTAAAATTGTATTAAATTAAATATTTGATTTAAATTGTTTCATTATTAAAATACAGATTAATTTAATTTAAATAATTATTAATCAAAGCATTATTATTAGAAACTGCCATATTTTTCTGTAATGTTTTTATAATATTATATAATATGTATTATTTTAGATTTAAATCCTGTAGCAAACTTTCTATTTTTCAATATTGTGTTTTTTTTCCATTACAGGGTGTAAAGTCGACACGTTTGACCTGAAAGTGGAAGCGGTGAACACACACCGGGACAGACCGCTCGTAAGCACACATATAACATTTACCTGATGTTTTTGTGTGTTTGCGAAAGCAGCTTTACTGTTATTACAGCCGTTTACTAGCATGCTGTTTCTCGTCTTCGGGGAAGATTAGTTCTGTTTGTTGGTTTTTAATATCATTTCATCTAAGTTTTGTGTGTGTGTGTGTGTCATGATTTTGCATGTTTATTTTGTTGATATTTTTGGACTCACATCCGTATGTGATCGAGTGGTCTATCCAACACAAACACAGCTTCAGTAAATCAGCAGCTGGAAGGAGCCCTCAAACCAGAATAACCTCTTGAACTCTTGTCATGTTCCTCCAATGAAACACTAAAGGCTGACAGTCAGCGCGTCAGTCCAGAGCTCAGATCGTGGTGTTTTTGCAGTGTAAGTCTGTAGGTGTGAGTTTGACACCCTCACAGTGAGGCTGAAAAACACAGACCACAGCTCTGCGGTCAGAGAGACAATATAGCACTGAGATTCTCTCAGTATTTCTGGCTTGTTTTTGTTCTTTACTCAGTTGTGGATGAGATCAGCATGCTATTTCGTTCCATGTGATTATGGGCGGTTGTCCGGTACAGACGACACAGGGAGTTTCCCTGCCAGTCTGAGCTTTAATTTAACCGCTGTATGTGCATCAACATGTTTAGTTTCCGTTTGGATTTTTTTAAAGGTCTTATGATGAAAAACTTTCAAACTAACCGAGTTTGATGTAATATGTTGTATTTTCCAATCCACCCAGAAGATTTAAAGGTGAACCTCATACTGTCTGGATATGAGCATTTTAATTAATTAATTGGTTTGTTTATTTAAATCAATACATTTCACATTTTTATTATTTTCATTTTATTATTTACGTTTATTTGATCTAAATTGATTCCATATTACAATAACTATTAATACATTAATCGTTAATATTAAATTAAGAAATAATAATTAAATATTTCAAATATGTGTATATATCTAAAACAATTTATAAAAAAAATATTTTTTATTATTAAAATAACTATGAATAAAATTTAAATTGAATAATAAAAATTTAAATATTTAAAAATTGGCCTATTTGTTTTATAATTTTTAAGTACTGAAATAAAATGTATTTTGCTAATTTCCTATTTTTATTTAATGATTTATTTAAAATAAGCGTAAATTAAATTCAATACATACCGCCACACTGTATACTTATACTTAATGTACTTAAATCTTAATAGTACTGAAAATAAGCTTTGTTTTCTTCAACCAAAATATAATTTCTCATTCTTTTCTTTAGCTTTTTGTGTGTAATATGTCCCAGACATTTTTTTTATTTTGTGAGACACTAATAGAAGCTTCAAAAATGTCTCATTCTGAGATGGTTATGATATCAAAACCATGAGCACATTATTATGACCGCCCACATTTACACGTCAACACCTTCATTTCTCATGCAAAGATGTTAGCCAATCACAACAGATGTCATCAACATACCTAACCCCTACATTATGTGTTATCAGAGAAGCACCAGACAACAATTGCCGCCCACTCTCCTGAGGAGAAACAGCTTTACGCCACTGTCTAGTCAGGATCAAGTCAAGCGGCCCCGCCTCTTCAGCGTTGGCAGCCCGCCCCGGATAGCAAGCGTTCCTGCCTTATCAAACACACGATTCCCTGAGGCGCAGGGGAGCGAGGAACTGAACGAGAGCCGGGTTAGTTGTGAGTGTGTGTGTGTGTGCTTGTTTTCATGATTTATGAGGACACAAATGTGTATAATGACATGGGTATTACACTGGTATTGACGTAAACATGGTTTATGAGGACATTACATGAGTCGTCATATTTAAAATAGATTTAAAAACATACTAAATGTTTTATTAAAAATGTGAAATGCAGAATGTTTTAGAGTTAGCGTAGGGGGACAGAATGTACAGTTCGGACAGTATAAAAACCATTACGCCTCTCATTAAGATAGCAAAACAAACCTGTGTGTGTGTGTACAGATATGGCTATACGTGTGAGGCCAGATGTCCTCTCTTACATAGTGAAATGTTATGACAACCGAGGACACTTCCTGTGTCCTCGTAAACAAAATTGCTTTTTTTTTTAAAAAAGTGTCTCTTTGAAATTCAAATAAATGCAGAAAGTTTTCTGGGATGGAGTCCCCATAAACCACATACATGTGTGTTTCTGAGCTCCTTCAAGGGTCTCTCACACACACACACACACACACACACACTCAGGTTTGTTTTGCTATCTTAGTGAGGACATTGTATAGACTTCCACTGATTTTATATCAGGTCAATGATAGTTTCTATCATCTAACCCAATCCCTACTCCTGAACCTACCATCACAGAAACATGTGACCATCACTAGATTTAAATAAACACATATTTTGGCTCTTATTTAACTAGTGAGGCCCAGTCAATGTAGGTTGAGAAAGTACTTCACAATATAAGTGAGGACATTTGGTCCTCACAAGTAGGCAAAACAACTACACACACACACACACAATCAATCAATCAATCAATCAATCATAAATACCTGAAATACCTGCTGCATGATAAATTGAGTTAATTTAAAAAAAAAACAACAACAATATAAACTCTACCTTTTACCTGTTGAGATTAAGTCTCTTCTGCTCTTCTTCGGCTGCATTTATTTGATCAAAAACAGTAAAAACTGTAATATTGTGAAATATTATTACAATTTAAAATAGCTGTTTTCTATGTGAGTATATATTGTGATCAAATCTGAATTTTCAGCATCATTACTCCAGTCTTCAGTGTCACATGATCCTTCAGAAATCATTCTGATATGATGATTCAAGAAACATTTATGATTATTATCAATGTTGAAAACAGTTGTGCTGCTTCATATTTTTGTGAAAACTGTGATACACCACCATGCAACAGTAACATTTACTACTTTTATTCAGCAAGGTATTAATGAAATTGATCAAAAGTGACAGTAAAGACATTTTATAATGTTACAAAAGATTCTATTTCAAATAAAATCATTTTTTTTAAGTTTCTATTCATCAAAGAATCCTGAAAAATAAAATGTTTTTCTGTTTCCACAAAAATATCACCGTTTACAGTGAATATTTTGTGTGGAAACTGACATCTTTGTGGAAAAGGTTGTCTCTCCAAACCTGTTGAGCTGCCTACTGTCAAATATGCCTTCTATATATTTTTTATATTTTCCATACTTACAAATTGGTAGCTTATTTTTAGCTTAGCCACATGCTAATGTCTGAATCAAACACAAGTGGCGTTGTTTATGTGGTGACGTCAACAAAGTAACCTGTGTGCTCTGTCTTCTAGGAAATGCTCAGCTGCTTCAGACCGGCCGACTCCATCCAAGAGTGAGAACACAAACCACACGTTGTGTGACACAAATTAAACTAATTGAAAGCTTTTCTCCAGACGTGATTCAACTGACGCCCGCTCAAAATCGGCAGCATGAACACGGCTTTAAGTAACGCACAAGTGAATGCGGTTTAATAGCGACAGCTTCATCCATCCGTCCTTTTTAAGCTTCATCCGTCCACAAGCGCTTGGAAGTACGGTAAAATCACAACAGCTACAATTAGATTAAATCTCCTTGCATTAATTAAGTATTTCAATCTCACTGTTGAAAAGATTGACAACTTGTGGGGCCAATTAGAGCACAGTTGAACTGATTGAGTGGGCGTGTCTTATGGCCCTCCAGGATCAGAATTTTTAAAGACACAGAGCACTTCCTGAAACGGATCTAAATGAGAATATTTAAGCACTCCTTTTGTTTTCGTAGCTTATATTTTGCGTCGTCTTCTTAATAATGCCTTAGTTTTGTGACTGATTGACCAAATTCGACTGGATAATCGTGTAAATATTTGTCAATTTTAGCTGTTGATTGTCTGTGATGTTCTTGCTGTTGTTATTTTCTCATACAGACTCGCTTTCTTATGGTTTTGATGTTGTGCAGAATGTTTTATTGAATGAAATTTATGTTCCGATGCTTTTTCTCCCATCAGACTTTCTGTAATTTTGGAAAGGAACATCAGGGTAGTTCTCTTAATAGAAAAGCAGATCGTTTTAGTTGTTATAAATTACTCATATCCAAGGAAAACTTCATTCTGTCTTGAACGAATGTGTCCGTTCATACACAAAGAATTGGTAAATATAGAGTTTTTAGTTTTTCAAATGGATCTGATTTAAAACTACTGAGAATGTGGCAAGCCATACTGTTATATTAGTTTTCATGTCATTGGTTATGAAAAGATATTTATACATGCTGATATTTTGCCTCATATCTGGAAGGATGTTCTTAAAATATTTTATAATTATTACGTTTTATAATTTCAGTTCATGTGGTCTGATTTTATGATGCACGAAGTATGTTCTTAAAGTGCTTGATATGTGTTGAATGTTGTGATGGCCGGTTAAGATCATAATCCTATCAATCAAAGGTCATTGAATGTGGCTGCATTGTAGTTGCTTCTTGCAGCTTATTTATTAATAATGTTAGCATGATTGGATATTATCCGATTTGTAAGTGCCTTTGCTTCGCAACCAAAGTGTAACCCATCAAAGTCTAAACAACACAACTGATATAACTCAGACTGCAGATTCTTGGATGCAAAAAGACACATTTACCTCGGAGCCGAGTCCTTTATTTTAATGTAATAGTGTTACAGAACGTATGTTGTGTTCTGGCTTCATTGTGACATGATAGCATTACAATATCAAGATCAGTGGTGACTAACTATGTAATGTCATGCTAATGTATTGATAAAACTTTTGTGATTTAATAAACCTGTCTGTGATGCAAGTACTTTTTTTGTCAATATATTAGCAATCAAAATGCAATAATTCGGTAATCATACATGCATTATTTTACATGCTTTGCATTACTTCTTTTTTTCTTATTTTTGTGAAAGTATAAAAAGAAATCATCTGTTTGCTTTGCGCAATGATATCTCCCAATGGTAGCATGTACAGGGAGTGCAGAATTATTAGGCAAATGAGTATTTTGACCACATCATCCTCGTTATGCATGTTGTCTTACTCCAAGCTGTATAGGCTGGAAAGCCTACTACCAATTAAGCATATTAGGTGATGTGCATCTCTGTAATGAGAAGGGGTGTGGTCTAATGACATCAACACCCTATATCAGGTGTGCATAATTATTAGGCAACTTCCTTTCCTTTGGCAAAATGGGTTAAAAGAAGGACTTGACAGGCTCAGAAAAGTCAAAAATAGTGAGATATATTGCAGAGGGATGCAGAAGTCTTAAAATAGCCAAGCTTCTGAAGCGTGATCATCGAGCAATCAAGCGTTTCATTCAAAATAGTCAACAGGGTCGCAAGAAGCGTGTGGAAAAACCAAGGTGCAAAATAACTGCCCGTGAACTGAGAAAAGTCAAGCGTGCTGCTGCCAAGATGCCACTTGCCACCAGTTTGGCCATATTTCAGAGCTGCAACATCACTGGAGTGCCCAAAAGCACAAGGTGTGCAATACTCAGAGACATGGCCAAGGTAAGAAAGGCAGAAAGTCGACCACCACTGAACAAGACACACAAGCTGAAACGTCAAGACTGGGCCAAGAAATATCTCAAGACTGATTTTTCTAAGGTTTTATGGACTGATGAAATGAGAGTGAGTCTTGATGGGCCAGATGGATGGGCCCGTGGCTGGATTGGTAAAGGGCAGAGAGCTCCAGTCCGACTCAGACGCCAGCAAGGTGGAGGTGGAGTACTGGTTTGGGCTGGTATCATCAAAGATGAGCTTGTGGGGCCTTTTCGGGTTGAGGATGGAGTCAAGCTCAACTCCCAGTCCTACTGCCAGTTTCTGGAAGACACCTTCTTCAAGCAGTGGTACAGGAAGAAGTCTACATCCTTCAAGAAAAACATGATTTTCATGCAGGCCAATGCTCCATCACACGCGTCCAAGTACTCCACAGTGTGGCTGGAAAGAAAGGGTATAAAAGAAGAAAATCTAATGATATGGCCTCCTTGTTCACCTGATCTGAACCCCGTTGAGAACCTGTGGTCCATCATCAAATGTGCGATTTACAAGGAGGGAAAACAGTACACCTCTCTGAACAGTGTCTGGGAGGCTGTGGTTGCTGCTGCACGCAATGTTGA
The DNA here is from genome assembly GCA_038088235.1 of Zacco platypus. Taxonomy (NCBI): domain Eukaryota; kingdom Metazoa; phylum Chordata; class Actinopteri; order Cypriniformes; family Xenocyprididae; genus Zacco; species Zacco platypus. The sequence continues at coordinate 8,463,912 of CM076067.1, forward strand.
TGGTGAACAGATCAAAACACTGACAGAATCTATGGATGACAGGCTTTTGAGTGTCCTTGCAAAGAAAGGTGGCTATATTGGTCACTGATTTGTTTTTGTTTGGTTTTTGAATGTCAGAAATGTATATTTGTGAATGTTGAGATGTTATATTGGTTTCACTGGTAAAAATAAATAATTGAAATGGGTATAAATTTGTTTTTTGTTAAGGTGCCTAATAATTATGCACAGTAATAGTCACCTGCACACACAGATATCCCCCTAAAATAGCTAAAACTAAAAACTAAAACTTCCAAAAATATTCAGCTTTGATATTAATGAGTTTTTTGTGTTCATTGAGAACATGGTTGTTGTTCAATAATAAAATTAATCCTCAAAAATACAACTTGCCTAATAATTCTGCACTCCCTGTATAGAGTGAAAAGCAACGGTCCTAGTACTGAGCCTTGTGGTACTCCATACTGAACTTGTGATTGATATGATGCCTTAGACTCGTCATTTAAATATATTATCAATCATAATGTGCAATATTTCAGTGATTATCCATGCATTTAGTTTACATGATTTGTCAAGTCAAGCCACCTTTATTTCTATAGTGCTTTATACAATACATATTGCTTTACATTGATAAATAGGAAAATAATGATTCAATGATGCAAAAACTCTCTAAAAAGACAGTAGTGTCAGTGTCCAGCTGAAATCAGTTCAATGTTGCTTAATTTTGGTTCAATAACTGTATAAAGTGAATCAATTATCCAGCCATCAAGTGTTAGATATTTTTCTAGGTTGCTTTGTGTGGTAATAACGTCTTGGTCAATTAAAACCTCTGTTAGTAGGAAATTACTAGTCATCAACTATGGATTGCATTGTTTTGTGAATTGGTATGTTTCGTAAGGCCATGAAGAAATATAGCGCTGAGCATCATCAGCGTAATGATATCTCCCAAGGGTAGCATGTATAGGGTGAAAAGTAACGGTCCTGGTACTGAGCCTTGTGGTACTCCATACTGATCTTGTGATTGATATGATGCCTTAGACTCGGCATTTAAATATATTATCAATCATAATGTGCAATATTTCAGTGATCATCCATGCATTTAGTTTACATGATTTGTCAAGTCAAGCCACCTTTATTTCTATAGTGCTTTATACAATACATATTGCTTTACATTGATAAATATGAAAATAATGATTCAATGATGCAAAAACTCTCTAAAAAGACAGTAGTGTCAGTGTCCAGCTGAAATCAGTTCAATGTTGCTTAATTTTGGTTCAGTAACTGTATAAAGTGAATCAATTATCCAGCCATCAAGTGTTAGATATTTTTCTAGGTTGCTACGTGTGGTAATAACGTCTTGGTCAATTAAAACCTCTGTTAGTAGGAAATTACTATGGATTCCGTTGTTTTGTGAATTATGTTTCGTAAGGCCATGAAGAAATATGGCGCTGAGCATCATCAGCGTAATGATATCTCCCAAGGGTAGCATGTATAGGGTGAAAAGTAACGGTCCTAGTACTGAGCCTTGTGGTACTCCATACTGAACTTGTGATTGATTTGATGCCTCTTCATTTACTGTTACGAATTGATGACGGTCAGATTAGTACAATTTGAGCCATGCCAATGCAATTTCACTAATGCCATAAAGTTATTTATATTACATATTTTTCTTAATGATGCCAATCATTTTTCTGTCATTTAAATATATTGGCAATCAAAAAATTGCAGTAATCATACATGCATTTATATAAAATATTATATAAAACCATCTTTTTGCTGTGGTTAATGACTTATGTTTTAATTTCCTTCATACTGCCCACAGTTGCACAAACAGCTCTGGTTCAGACTGGTCTGCCATGTGGAAAAGGGTAGGTTGTTTAAGCCATCGCCTTGAGCATGGCCACAACATTGGACAGTTTTGTTCACATAGCTCTGGGGAAAAAAAAAAAAGGCTCTCCTTTTTTGGTAGAACATTTATAGCTTGTCCTGAAATAACATCACGCAAGCGAGCCATAAATATTGTTAAAAAATAATACTTAAGAATGTGATAAACGGTTAAATAAACATCATAATTTAGTTTTTTGTGTGTATTTTTTAGTGCAATGATTAGAAGACGTTGATTTCTTGGGAAAATCTTTCCAGTTATTTCCTGCCATTTTGATCCAATCACATACTTGGCAAAACAAGGGTAGCGTGTACACTGATGGATTTTTTTTCATCTTCTGAACTTTAGAGTTTTACAACAGAAACTGTGACACCACCATGTATTAACACAGTGCCTCACCCATAGCATATGGAGTAACAATTATGTCTTTCTCAAGGTGGAGTTTCTGTGATTTGTCCTGCTTGAATACGCATTCATGAATCTTCTTTTGAGCCTCACCTCAAACCGCCTCTTTGATTTACTGGAACAGAGGTTGTTAGAATAATAACAACATCCATATCATTGGGATGTGTCCTTAAACAGTACAGACATATCAGATGTTTAACTTGACCGGGAATATTTTGTGCCTCTGTTAGGACCGCTCGATCAAGGATGACGCTAATAAACAATCTCGTCTATTGCAGAGATATTTTTGAATCCAAAATGTCTCAAGGACTACGAAAGATAACCATGAATGTTTAGGCTGTTGCAAGTGAAGTAAAATTTCCCTTTAACATTTTGAAACTCTGTTTGAGAACATGGATTCAGTTGCTCTTATTTTCTCCAAGTCTGCCAGATCTTATTTTACCATCTTGTCCGAAGATACAATCTATGATTTATGATGGAATGATAATTCCTCAGACATTAAAAACACGTGTACGAGCTTGTTTTGAAAGATCTCTTCTGAATCGCAGTAGCTACTGCTGTCAAAGAAAAAGAAAGCATTTAAAACTGAGACTGCATATGTGTGGTATAATTATAACTGCACACACCAGATGAAAGTATGGCATTAACATTAATGGAGTACAGGGGAACACTTTCTATGAAGCCTGAATGTACTGTAATGCAGTATAAATGATTCTTGAAATGAACTTTTATTCCTTTATTATCTGTTAATAATGAATTTACATAGGCCTATTATTGATTTATTCATAAATGGTACGTGACCGAGTAATGACTAGCAGACTATTTTCAATTAGTCACTTCTGGCATCTTTTCATTACTTATTGATTGGCTGGATCCGGGCCGTGTCCGGGTCGGATGGGGAACCAGCAGCGTGGCCCTGGGGTGTCGGCGGAGACTGTGTGAACTAGCTCATCCCTTGTGAGGGCCTTACCGACACATCAGCCAGTGGCACAGATCCCCAACAAACCGTCCCATACCGGCGTGATGAAAAAGATCTTAAACTAGATGGAACTGGATTGAATATTTTGACTGTTGCGATTCCAAATCGGACTTATGACCTGTAACTCTGCCTGAGTATCGGGCAAGTGTTCACTGTTGGCCAGAGGAGAACTGGCCCCCCGACTAAGCCTGGTTTCTCCCAAGGTTTTTTTCTCCATTTTGTTGGAGTTTTGGTTCCTTGCCGATGTTGCCTTTGGCTTGCTTGGTTGGGGACACTTGCTTGATATTTAGCAGTTTTTTTGGTATGCCGGCATTGGCGCCATTGTACGCGAACTGAGCTGAGCCGGACGATTACATCACTGTTTTCTCCAGTGCTGATATACATAAATTAACTAGACTAATAACTATTGATCTTTGCAACGGAATGAATCAATAATATATAAAATAATCTGGACAATGACACCATTTTCTTTGGGAGCTGCTGTGCAGCCAAAAATTATTCGCCAATTATTAATGTAAAGCTGCTTTGCCACAATTTGCGTTGTAAAAAGTGCTATATAAGTAAAGGCAACTTGACTTATTCATTTGCTAGGCTAGTCAGTCTCCTAATCAAAACTAGCAGGCTAGCAAAGGGAAAAGAAGGCTATGTAATGTAAATAGTTGTTAATAATCAAGTACTAATAGGCCTAACTGATTAATACTTGAGAAACTTGAGCTAGTCACTATTATTAGGCTAGTTAAAAAAGGTGCTAGTTGCATAACAATAGATACTAGCCTAGTTTAGTTGGTTTTAATGGATAAATGTAAAACGGTTTGCCATAGTGGGTCGAAAGCACGACCTGTTGCATTCAGAAACGCTATTTTTTGAAACTCAATTTTGATATTATTTGAATGAGTCGTTTATTGTTGTTTTACAAGAACCATACCGAATGTAGAAGTGTGGATTTACACTGAAATGAGGGCAGGGTTTGAGCTTTCGTGACGACACCGCGCGTATAAGCCTTTGCGTGTGTAATTTGAACGCAATGTTTTTCCCCTTCAGACAGACTCTTTCACTTCGTCTGTAGATGTCCGTGAATATGGCGATTGTTTGGGGGAATTTACTCATACTTGTGTTTGCGCACTTTGTAGGTGAGTATCTTTTCAATGTAAGATTATATTAAATGTCTACGCGACAAAACCAGATCGCTTCATTAGAGTTAACAACTTTAAGACGTAGCAGAGATCGATATGGCAAGCTGCCTATTCCTTTAAGGTGTCAAGTTTAAATATTTGACACGTCGCACCGTTATTCTAGCCGCTTTATTAATACAACTATATATTTTTCACGTATAATATGTCAAATTATGGATTGATTTTACTGGTAATATATTTTAACAACTTTAATTGTCAAGTTTGATGGACACCTGTCAGATCAACAAGCTGGCTAAGCTCATTTAAATAACCAAAATCTGTATTCAAGACTACTGGAAGATTCTGCTGTGTCATTAATAGGCATAACCATAAACGTAAAGGTAAACATAAGGTCATATAAGCTGCCGCTATAGGTGTAGGTGCTTTCTTGTGCATACCTTAGATATTTTTTTTCTTAACCACACGTTTAAAATAGGTTGATTTACTGCCATCTAGAGTCATGCATTGCATAATCTCTTCCAGTTGCAGGTCATTTGCTACTACATTCACAGTCTAAACACTTGATATTAATTGTTGAACTTAACACAGACTATCAGTATTTACATCATGTTAGTGATTAAGTGATTCAATAGCAAGAATTTTGTTCTTTTCGGTATGGCAGCCAACATGCATAATAATAAACAACTGCATTACCTAATCATATGACCGTATTTTTCATCACTATAATTTTTGTGCTTTGAAACTCTTCATTTCAGTGTCTCAAAGATATCAGTGTGGCAAACCAACCAGATATCAGGACAAGCAGCTGGACGACAAATTTCTTGCCCGATCAGTGTTCAATGACGAGGACAAAGTGTTTTATAAATGTCCTCTGGGACATTTGCCGTCATCTGGAAGTCGAGTGTCACAGTGTAAAGGAGGAAGCTGGAAACCCTCGACCTTGAAATGCCAAAGTAAAATGGACCTGTATATCTATGTCTCTAAAATATCAATTATTTATTCATTGCACGCCACCTTTTCATATTTTCTAATTCATTCTCGCAGAGAAAAAGTGCAATGCGCTGGGTGACATAGAGAATGGGCAATACCATCGAGAAGGACAATCGTTCGGTGATAAAGCCATTGCTGTGTGTAATGAAGGGTACTGAAACCTTATTTTCATTGTTTATGTCGGGGGGTATTCCAGAAAGCAGGTTATGTGACATAGCCAGGTATGTTTAAGAGTAAGTAAGCTGATAACCTCAACTTTCGGTTCCAAAAACAGAGATAACTTCGGAGCAGGTTATGTTTGAGGGTTAGTTTTCTTAAGAGGTATTCAGATGCGTGTTATTTAATTAATATAGTTTTATTACGGTAACTACATTTCTAAATTTGTTACATGGTTACTGTTTATATATACAGCTCTGGAAAAAATTAAGAGACCACTGCAAAATTATCAGTTTCTCTGCGTTTACTATTTATAGGTATGTGTTTGGGTAAAATTAACATTTTTGTTTTATTCTATAAACTACTGACATTTTTCCCAAATTCCAAATAAAAATATTGTAATTTAGAGCATTTATTTGCCAAAAGCAACAACTGGTCAAAATAACAAAAAATATGCAGTGGTCTCTTAATTTTTTCCAGAGCTGTACTTATATATATATATAATATTATACACACATATATGTATAAAAGTGCTTTATATATATGTATGTATATATATATATATATATATATATATATATATATATAGTATAAAGCACTATTATAATGTTTAAACGTTTATTCAATTTATATATAATATAATTTATGTAATAATTTTATTGTAATCACACACATTGATCTGCTTTTTTTTCTTTTATTACAGGATGTTTTCTATTCTATAATTTCTATAATAAAATACGTATGTGAGATCTTAAATATTTAGCATCAAACAAACAATATAAGTCTTATTCTCAGTGAATAAAGATAGATTGAATAAAAAGATTGAAAAAATTATTACACAACCACCAAATAGGTGGCGATGTGCACAGAGTAGGTTATGTAAATCGCCATTAAACAAAAGAAGAAGGAGGAAGTAGAATGGCGCGCTTTTTCGTAGCGTCTGTTTCCATGGTGAATCATGGATTCGTCGCTCGGTTGGGAATATCTTGCGTGTTAACCGGGAACATACTCTGGGTTGGCTGAACTTACTCCCTGATGCGTTTTTGGAACCAACATACCTCGAGTAAGCAAGGTTTGGGTTAATCAAGCTTTAGTTCAGGATATATGTTAGGGTAAGTTAACCTTGCTTTCTGGAATACCCCCTGAAGTCCATAGTTGTATTAGAATAAATAGAGCAGGCAGAATAAGGGAAGAGTCTTGGTTAAGCATCAACTATTTGGTTAAGGTATGAATGGTTTTTTAACCCAGGTCAATGATGTTTCCCTTTCATGATGTTTTATGTATTTTTTCTGCCATTAATGTATTTGTTTTCTCATCCAGATATGTTTTGAGAGGAGAAAGAGTCCGCATGTGTCTGCACTTAGGTTGGAACGGGACAGACCCCATCTGTGAGGGTGAGTTTAACCCTTTGTCATGTTAAAATCATCAAAACCCTTTGATTAACACTCTAAAAACCACAAACTATGAAAAAGCATGGCGTTTCAACAGACCTTTACAGTGCATTAGATGTAAGAGGATTGTATGGCAGTAAATCCCCTTTAATCTATTAAGTTTGAGTCAAATAACAGGTGGGTTTTCCAAGATTTGTAGAAAGTAAACTGGCGTCCTCTAGTGGTGTAAACTGGTAATTCATCATCAAAAGCTTTGGGGGAAATTTTTGGCTCAAGGAATTGTTTTTTTTCTTCTGGTTTAGTATCAAAGAGCATCTGTTCAGCACCTGATGTGGCAAACAGATGGATTAAACCTGGAGAAAGGACACAGTACACAGTCCAAGACACTGTAACCATCACCTGCAGTGAGGGCTTTGATCTGATTGGCTCGTCAGTGGTCACATGTGGACCAGATGGCCAATGGCTGAACTTGCCTCAGTGTCGTTCTAAAGGTAATTTAAGCTTTTTTTACACTTGGGCTGCATTCAAAATCACATATTCCCTAATATATAGTAGGCAAAAAACAGTATGCGACAAAAGAAGTTCAACTCCACCCATTTCCTCCAATGATTCATTGATGCGAAGAATGCATGCAGCTTTCTTGCTCTAAACTTCTAACTCAATTGAACGTCGAAATCAGGTTGATGTCAAAACCAAACGTTGGCTTGATGTCAGCCTCCAAAATTGGATAGACAATGAAGTTTGGTTAGAAATGAAAATAGAAAATCAAGTTGGTGTCAAAACCCACCGTTGGCTTGACACCAACCTTCAACACTACGCTGAATTTTGGTTGGAAATGAGAATCGTGTTGATGTCAAAACACAACGTTGGACTCCAATATTGGACAGATGTTAAATTTTGGGGAAATCAGGTCGTTGTCAAAACCCGCCATTGGCTTGACGCCAAACACTAGCGTTAGACAGACGTTGAATTTTGGTTGTAAATGCAATATGGGTTGACGTCAAAACCCAACGTTGGATTTATGTCAACTTCCAACATTGGACAGATATTAAATTTGATCATTTAACACTGTGTGGATGTTGACATTATGATATTCAGCAGATATTTGGGTTTTGCTAAAATTTCGATCTTTGACGTTAATATGACGTTGCCATGAGATGTTTGAAAGATAATGAACTTTTGGTTACATAATACTACGACTTAAAACCAGTAAAGTATCGACATCTAATGATGTTAGAATTTAACTTTGTGGTTGTAAACATTATGACGATTATCAGATGTTGGGTTTTGGTGAACATACCTAAAATGTTGGTCTTTGACATTAATATGATGTTGGCATCAGATATTTGGTAGATGTTAAATTTGACGTTGATGTAAAACCAGTAAAATATCAACGTCAGCTGTTGTCAGTGTTCAACATAAGGTTATTATTATTGTTCTGACATTAAATTTTGGTCACCCATCATCAAAACCTGTATGTGTGGAATGACGTTGGTGGCCCGCTGTTGCTCTTTTTTTATGTAAATTTGTATTTTTATGAGTTCAGGATTTTACCTAGTAGGTGATAAAATGGGTGAAAAAGGAGAACTTTAGTATTATTTAATTCATTTAATTGTTTAATTATTATAACGATCCCCCCTGAGATCCTCTTATCATCTTGGTGATTTTTTTTTTTTTTTTTGATGCCAAAAACATTTAAATTTTTCATGACCTTGAATGGTCTGTTTTTTGATGCTGCTCCTTTAAAAAACACCCGTTCACATGTGAAATAAGCAACGGCGCTGAAATGTTTGTACAACTATGTTTCAATAAATGCTCTTTTTTGAGTTTTGAGTTCTTGTATGTGTTCTTAAAACATTAAGCAACATTGATTTGACCTTGACCTTTTTAAATGTATAAATAATATTCAGTCTTTCTCTTCTTTTTTTTTTCCATTGGCCGATGATCTCAAAAGGTCATGTCTCAAGAGTTTTAATTCCAAGTGTTCTCAAAACATGTCCTACTCCTGATTTGGGAAAAAGTGGTACAGTGAAAGAGCTGAAGTCCGTTTACGTTCCGGGAGAGTCCTTATCCATCATCTGCAATGAGGGATTCATCGGATCTGGAGATTTCATGTGCCACACAAGCGAGAAATGGATCCCAAAGGAGCCGAAGTGTCAAAGTAAGTACAGATGATTGAATGTTTTGGGAAAAATTGTATTGTGTCACAGGAAATGGGATGATCGTCTTTAATATTGTGCCTGAAGTCATATTATCCTGACGTTTCTAAGCAAGCTGGTAAACGAATATAAATTTTAAAACCTTGCATGTCAAATGAGTTGTGAATTCACATGCTTTGGATAGAAATGTCTGCTAAATGCATAAATATGAATGGAAATTGTTCTTCACTGCAAATGAAAGCAGTACGAGTGTTTTGTACTCTTGTTTATTATCAGCGATCAACTGTTCAACACCTACTGTGGTAAACGGAAGGATTCGTGGAGTTAGATTTCAGTACAAATATGAAGACACTGTGGACGTCATTTGCAATGAGGGCTTTGATCTGATTGGCTCGTCAGTGGTCACATGTGGACCAGATGGCCAATGGCTGAACTTGCCTCAGTGTCGTTCTAAAGGTAATTTAAGCTTTTTTCACACTTGGGCTGCATCCAAAATCACATATTCATTGATGCGAAGAATGCATGCAGCTTTCTTGCTCTAAACTTCTAACTCAATTGAACGTCGAAATCAGGTTGATGTCAAAACCCAACGTTGGCTTGATGTCAGCCTCCAAAATTGGATAGACAATGAAGTTTGGTTAGAAATGGAAAATGGAAATGAAAATCAAGTTGATGTCAAAACCCGCCGTTGGCTTGACACCAACCTTCAACACTACGCTGAATTTTGGTTGGAAATGAGAATCGAGTTGATGTCAAAACACAACGTTGGACCTCAATATTGGACAGATGTTAAATTTTGGGGAAATCAGGTTGATGTCAAAACCCGCCATTGGCTTGACGCCAAACACTAGCGTTAGATAGACGTTGAATTTTGGTTGTAAATGCAATATGGGTTGACGTCAAAACCCAACGTTGGATTTATGTCAACTTCCAACATTGGACAGATATTAAATTTGATCATTTAACACTGTGTGGATGTTGACATTATGATAATCAGCAGATATTTGGGTTTTGCTAAAATTTCGATCTTTGACGTTAATATGACGTTGCCATGAGATGTTTGAAAGATAATGAACTTTTGGTTACATAATACTACGACTTAAAACCAGTAAAGTATCGACATCTAATGATGTTAGAATTTAACTTTGTGGTTGTAAACATTATGACGATTATCAGATGTTGGGTTTTGGTGAACATACCTAAAATGTTGGTCTTTGACATTAATATGATGTTGGCATCAGATATTTGGTAGATCTTAAATTTGACGTTGATGTAAAACCAGTAAAATATCAACGTCAGCTGTTGTCAGTGTTCAACATAAGGTTATTATTATTGTTCTGACATTAAATTTTGGTCACCCATCATCAAAACCTGTATGTGTGGAATGACGTTGGTGGCCCGCTGTTGCTCTTTTTTTATGTAAATTTGTATTTTTATGAGTTCAGGATTTTACCTAGTAGGTGATAAAATGGGTGAAAAAGGAGAACTTTAGTATTATTTAATTCATTTAATTGTTTAATTATTATAACGATCCCCCCTGAGATCCTCTTATCATCTTGGTGATTTTTTTTTTTTTTTTTGATGCCAAAAACATTTAAATTTTTCATGACCTTGAATGGTCTGTTTTTTGATGCTGCTCCTTTAAAAAACACCCGTTCACATGTGAAATAAGCAACGGCGCTGAAATGTTTGTACAACTATGTTTCAATAAATGCTCTTTTTTGAGTTTTGAGTTCTTGTATGTGTTCTTAAAACATTAAGCAACATTGATTTGACCTTGACCTTTTTAAATGTATAAATAATATTCAGTCTTTCTCTTTTTTTTTTTTCCATTGGCCGATGATCTCAAAAGGTCATGTCTCAAGAGTTTTAATTCCAAGTGTTCTCAAAACATGTCCTACTCCTGATTTGGGAAAAAGTGGTACAGTGAAAGAGCTGAAGTCCGTTTACGTTCCGGGAGAGTCCTTATCCATCATCTGCAATGAGGGATTCATCGGATCTGGAGATTTCATGTGCCACACAAGCGAGAAATGGATCCCAAAGGAGCCGAAGTGTCAAAGTAAGTACAGATTATTGAATGTTTTGGGAAAAATTGTATTGTGTCACAGGAAATGGGATGATCGTCTTTAATATTGTGCCTGAAGTCATATTATCCTGACGTTTCTAAGCAAGCTGGTAAACGAATATAAATTTTAAAACCTTGCATGTCAAATGAGTTGTGAATTCACATGCTTTGGATAGAAATGTCTGCTAAATGCATAAATATGAATGGAAATTGTTCTTCACTGCAAATGAAAGCAGTACGAGTGTTTTGTACCCTTGTTTATTATCAGTGATCAACTGTTCAACACCTACTGTGGTAAACGGAAGGATTCGTGGAGTTAGATTTCAGTACAAATATGAAGACACTGTGGACGTCATTTGCAATGAGGGCTTTGATCTGATTGGCTCGTCAGTGGTCACATGTGGACCAGGCGGCCAATGGCTGAACTTGCCTCAGTGTCGCCCTAAAAGGATTTCATCTACTGGTGGGTGCATTAATTTGTCGAAACTGTTTCAAACAGTAGTATACATTGTGAGGCCAACTTTCTTTTAGTCTTCTTTCTGTTGTTGAGATCAGTGAATAATATAGGCGAGATTCAGCGCTTAAACTCACATTTCCCACAGGTAAATGTGGTCCAGCTCCGTCACACCCCAACTTTGAGGTCAGAGATGGGACCTCCATGCTTCAAGAGTACCCATCTGGGTTTCGCATTCGTTACAGATGTGGTGTAGGACACCGCAGGACCAGAGGGAGAGACAGCATAAGCTGTCTAGGTGGCCAGTGGACAAAACTGCATCTCCAATGTGAACGTATGTCGTAGGACCTTTAACTGCATTTGCTCCCACTTATTATATTGAAGGATCTAAGGATTCTTTGGAGCAGCCTGTGTGTGTGTGTGTGTGTGTGTGTGTGTGTGTGTACTTGTTTTGACTATACTTGTGAGGACCAAATGTCCTCACCAGGGCTGGGTCGGTTACTTTTAAAATGTATTTCACTACAGATTACAAAATACATGCTTTAAAAAGTCATTTGTAACGTATTTCGTTACATTACTCAAGTTTAGTAACTTAATCTAAATACTTTAGAATACTTTGGAATACTAATAAGTGTGGAACAAACACAAAAAAGGTCATTGTGAGTTTTTATCTCACAATTCTGACTTTTTCCCTCAGAATTGCGTGATATAAAGTTGCAATTGTGAGTTATAAAGTCAGAATTATGAGATATAAACTCACAATATTGAGAAAAGTCAGAATTATGAGATATAAACTCGCAATATTGAGAAAAGTCAGAATTATGAGATATAAACTCGCAATATTGAGAAAAGTCAAAATTATGACATTTAACTCGCATACTAAATTCACAATTGCAAGAAAAAAAGTCAGTATTGCAAGTTTATATCTCCCAATTCTGACTTTATAACTTACATATAACTTGCATTTCACAATTCTGACTTCTTTTTTTCAGAATTGCGAGATTTAAACTCACAATTGTGAGGGGAAAAAACAAATTGTGAGAAAAAAATGCAGTGACGGGTGAATTATAAAATGACTCACAAACATGAAAACAGTCGAAAACATGAAACTTAACTCCGCTTTTCTCCTCACTTATATTTTGAAATACTTTCTCAATCCACTAGTGAGGACATTTGACTGGTCCTCACTAGATAAAAAAGCTTATAAATCAACCAAAAGAAGCTTTTATTTAAATTTAATGATGTGCATGTTTCTGTGATGGTAGGTTTAGGTTAGGTGATAGAAAATATCATTGACCTGATATAAAATCAGTGGAAGTCTATGTAATGTCCTCACTAAGATAGCTATACAGGTGTGTGTGTGTGTGTGTGTGTAACTTCAGGAGAGCAGCCATACATCTTTTTGTTATTCATATATAATAATGTAATTATATAATCATTTATCATATTATACTTTTTTTATTGCATTCGCTTTGATATAATAACTTGTTGGATTTGTGCTGGTCAGACCGACATTCAATAAATCATGCTCATTTATTCACTGCGAAACTGATTTTCTTCCTCAGTATTTTTGTCTTGTTTCCCAGCACAAATATCTAAACGTTCTTAAATCAAGATACATTTACTTGAGAAGCAAAATATCTAAACCCTTTATCCGGGGAAGAACCATATATGGTAACTTAATCGAATATTCACAATCGCGTTTACATGCCTCTCCGTGAGCTCATAAGCGCATGCATATCTCTCAGCCAATCAACGGGTATCAGTCTACGTCACAGATAGTGACATCATTCCATCTGACCAATCAGGAGTTCCCCGGGGCGTTTCAAACTTCAGCGTCATTCCAAAATTTGTGAAGTCGCCTGAATACTCCCACAAATACTGAAATAGCATCGAAACGAACAATGGTAAGTTTATGAAACTCACACATTATATGGTTGAATAGTTAAATGTTGAGATAGATGTTGTTTACGTAGGATTTCTAGAAATTAGTGAACGTTGTGGCATGAAAAATTAAGCCATACTTAGATTATTATTATTTTTATTTTATTTTATTTATTTATTTATTTATTTTTTACAAATAATGCATTATAACGTAGGACAGTAGTATTTAATAGTACATTGAATGTTGCCACAGGTTTTATAACAATATTCGGTGATCCAGTGGGAAACTTGAACCATTTATTGAAATGATCAAGCCACAAATAGTTAAATATGTGTAAGTTTGGTCAGTTTTATGAACTTATAACAGTTTTATTATACTTAAATAGCATATATTGGTGTTTATTTTTTACTGTGAGCCTCATTACTGCTAAAATACTGCTATTTTTCACTAAATGCATTATAATTTAGGACAAAAGTACTCAATATTGCATTGGATGTTGCCACAGGTTTGTTTAACATTATACAGTGATCCAGAGGGAAACCATTTATTAAAATTATCAGTCCATAAATAGTCAAATATGTTTAACTTGTAACAGTTTTATTATTATTAGAATTATTACTGCTAACCCAGTTTATATTATTATGGCATATATTGGCGTTTATTTTTTCTGTGGGCCTTAATACTGCTAAAGTCAGTGGTACCATCAGAACGTAGTGCTATTTTTCACTTCTTATTATATATTTATAATTTATATGTCACGATTGTTTGTTTTTAGTAGATCTGGACTTCATTGTTACAGTTGTCCTTCACAAATAACTCAAAGTGGGCTTGAAATTGATTCAAAAATGTATTCACTTTTCTTTTGCAGCTGTCTGCTCGGCTCTTCTATGGAAAGACGCCGATTGTTCAATCTGGACACTCCATCCCCGAGTGACATGGGCCCCTTATATTTATATATATATATATATATATATATATATATATATATATATATATATATATATACACTTTTTGGAAAACAAATTATCCTAGTTTGTCGAAGAAGTAGTTCCCTAAGTGACTTTGACACATGAAAAAGAAGAAATGTTCATAATATAAAAGAGAACATGTTACTAAATAAATATTCTATGAAGTTTTTTATGTATTTATTTATATTTTATATATGTGTCTTATATTTTGAATATATACTCTGGTGACTTCATTGTATGGAAGCCCGTTCCTGCCACTGTTGAGAAAAAAAAAAATTCCGTAAGTCATAATAATGAGAAACTATCTCATAATAATGACTGAACATCTCATAATAATGACTTAGTATCTCATAATAATGACTTAACATCTCATAATAATGACTTAACATCTTTAACTTAATAAAAAAATTTAAAAAATAAAGTTTTTTTTATTAAGTTAAAGATACTAAGTCATTATTATGAGATGTTAAGTCATTATTATGAGAAAGTTTCTAAAAAAAAATTTGATTAAGTTAAAGATGCTAAGTCATTATTATGAGATACTAAGTCATTATTATGAGATACTAAGTCATTATTATGAGATACTAACTCATTATTATGAGATACTAACTCATTATTATGAGATAGTAAGTCATTATTATGAGATCTTAAGTCATTATTATGAGATCTTAAGTCATTATTATGAGATACTAAGTCATTATTATGAGAAAGTTTCTCATTATTATGAGATACTAACTCATTATTATGAGAAAGTTTCTAAAAAAAAAATTTGATTAAGTTAAAGATGCTAAGTCATTATGAGATACTAAGTCATTATTATGAGATACTAACTCATTATTATGAGATACTAAGTCATTATTATAGGTACTAACTCATTATTATGAGAAACTAAGTCATTATTATGAGAAAGTTTCTCATTATTATGAGATCTTAAGTCATTATTATGAGATACTAAGTCATTATTATGAGATACTAAGTCATTATTATGAGATACTAACTCATTATTATGAGATACTAAGTCATTATTATGAGATACTAAGTCATTATTATGAGAAAGTTTCTCATTATTATGAGATACTAACTCATTATTATGAGAAAGTTTCTAAAAAAAAAATTTGATTAAGTTAAAGATGCTAAGTCATTATGAGATACTAAGTCATTATTATGAGATACTAACTCATTATTATGAGATACTAAGTCATTATTATAGGTACTAACTCATTATTATGAGAAACTAAGTCATTATTATGAGAAAGTTTCTCATTATTATGAGATACTAAGTCATTATTATGAGAAAGTTTCTCATTATTATGAGATACTAAGTCATTATTATGAGAAAGTTTCTCATTATTATGACTTGCGGAATTTTTTTTTTTCTCAACAGTGGCGGGAACGGGCTTCCATATTATTGACCTTGATTTGTAACATAAAAATGATTTTTTATGTCACAAAAGTCATTGTAATAAATTTCAACTCCAAGGTTGAAATTTTGAATT
This sequence comes from Zacco platypus, assembly GCA_038088235.1. NCBI lineage: Eukaryota > Metazoa > Chordata > Actinopteri > Cypriniformes > Xenocyprididae > Zacco > Zacco platypus. Next base: position 8,479,872 of record CM076067.1, read on the forward strand.
TACAAGTATTTTACAAGTTTCCACGAGTGCCCGATAAAGGGTTAATTATTCAGTTTTGTTCACTGAAAAAAAATTTACAAAATGAAGTGACTTTATGCTGAATACAAGCAAAAATATCTGCCAGGGGAGTCAGAAAAATCAACTTAATTCAAAGGGAAAACAAGTTTATTTTTCCACTAGCAAACATTTTTTCTTGTTTTAATCATAAGTTCACTTCATTCTGATCATTTTTTTCCAGAAAAGATCATTTTGCTTCTCAAGTAAGTGTATCTTGATTTAAGAATTTATCCTAAAAAACAAGGCAAAAATACAGAGAAAGACGATCATTCTTTGCAGTGCGTCACTTCATCTAATGCTTTCTGCTTTCAGAGTCAGTTTTAGATACCAGGCAGAATGCACATTCTTGACTTTCCTATGTGTTTGGAATAATCTAACAGTATGTTTGTATCAAAAGGGAAAAGATGCGGATCTGCTGGAGAGATTTCCTTTGGCCGCTTTGAGTACACGGGTGTGTTATTCGGGGATTCAGCTAAAGCCATCTGTCAAGAAGGGTGAGATACAGCAGCAGTTATGACGCTGCGTTTTGTGTTTTGTGGAAGTTACATAAGACACTAAAACCAGGGCTCTGCTCCAAAAGCTAATGGATTCCCATAATAGGCAGAATTTTTAAGGTATGTAAAGAGGTAGGCGTCTACAAGACCTTATTTTGGGCACATTTGAAGACAGCATTGTATGTATCTGTTCTAGAGAAGAAAGTCCCATAATGACTTTGGTAAAATAAAATATGATGACATCAAGGTTTCTAACCTGGGAGGAAACTGAGGGAAAATGATTCCCCAGCTCCTTAACTTAGGGCGACCAAAAACAATTATTTCCATTTTGTTGGATAAAGTTATTTGATAACCATTTCTTAACGTCCCAGATGCATTCCAACAAAAGCTGAATGGAATCGCTAGCTTTCAACGGCAGGTCCACCTGTGTATCATCGGCTTAAAAATGAAATGAAACATCGTGCTTCTTAATAATATCCCCCAGTGGACGCATATATAAGTTAAAAAAGAAGCGGACCAAAAATAGAGCCCTGAGGTACTCCACTAATAATAGGAGCAGAAGATGAAGAGAACTCTACAGATAAAGACCTGTTTTTAAGATATGAAATAAATGACCATAAGGCTTGATACCAAATAAATGTTCTAAACGCTAAATAATAACATTATAGTTTCCAGTAGCAAAGGCAGCCGTAAGATCAAGGAGGATCAATACGGCATTTTTACCGTAAAATGTCATTGAACACTTTTTTTTTTGCAGTGAAACCAGATTGAAAAGGGTTCTAATAATTTGGCTGCATTTAAAAACGGGATCAATTGAGTCCGCACAACTTTTTCTAGAAGTTTTTATGAAAATGATAGCTTAGCGACAGGCCAACAATTATTAAATATAATTATTGTTTCTTAAGCAAAGGCTGAACAACAGCATGGTTAAAACTGTTCGTGACCACCTCAGTGTCCAGAGATAAATTAATAAAAACTTGGATACTGGGGCTAATTATAGGAAAAGCGGCTGAGGGAATGCTATAATGTCTGCGGGAATAACATGGAGTGAGGTGGTAGTTGTCTTATAATTAAAATGATTTTATCAAAATTAGAGGGATCATACAAAATTCATGTTATTTTTTATTTAGTACTGTCCTGAATGAGATATTTTACATAAAAGATGTTTACAGAAAGTCCACAAGACAAAAGAATTTGTCCCAGTTCTTGATTCTTAATATTGTGTGTTGCTTCCTGGATCATCCATGACTGTTTTTTTTTAATTTTGTGATGGTTGTTCATGTGTCCCTTGTTTGTCCTGAGGCCAAATCTTCCAGTTTCCCCAAATTCTTTGATTTTCCAGCACCTTTTGCATATTTGAACCCTTTCCAGCTGTGAATGTATGATTTTGAGATTCATCTTTTCACAATCAGGACAACTAAGGGACTCGTACGCAAGTATTACAAAAGGTTCAAACATTCATTGATACTCCAAAAGGAAAAAAAATAAACCTTTCAGTGAGCCGTTCTTAAAAGAACCATTATTTTATTAATCTAAAGAAGCTTTTTCCACTATAAAGAACCTTTTGTGGAATGAAAAGGGTGGAGAAAAGGTTCTCCATGATGCCAAAAAATAAAGCTGCTTTATAATAGTGAAGGCGGCTCTAGTGTTTGGAACAGAGCCGTGATCTCATGAGACATTCGTCCATCTTTAATTCGTTTCTTTTTTCTGATCGCTCTCATTAGGTATGAGCTGGTTGGCCCAAAAATGCGGACCTGCCGAGATGGAGGCTGGGACGGGAGGATCCCTGACTGCGAACGTATGATGGTTTTATGAGATTAGCTTGATTTCAAATATCTGAATCTCAATCCATTAATCAACAAAATTGCAAACCAAATGAGTATTTCAGATACAAACACAGTCAACAACAAGGGTTGATTCTTATGCTCAAGTCGAAACTGAATCAATCGCTAATCGAGGATTCGATTCTTTTGGAGTCGACTCCATCACTGATGACCGTGTGTGTTTTGCAGCGGTCCACTGTCCTCCACCCCCAGAGGTCAACAATGCTGAGATGTCTAACCCCATAAATGACCACGTTCCCTTCGGTCAAGTGGTGTCCTATCGCTGCCGCACTGGCGTTCTGATTGGTGCGAGAGAGATACACTGCACACAGAGAGGCACCTGGAGCGCCCCGCCTCCTGAGTGTAAAGGTACAGACAAACTAAGACTGTGTATTTTATGAATGTTTTAGGTTTTCAGGTTGGATGTTTCAGAGTCTCCTAGAACAGGTTTACATGCATCCAAGGTCAAAACTTTCAAGGACTTTTATTTTCTCATAATATACACTGCAGCATCACTTCTTTTATCAGTATCTCAATTGATCCTTCGCAAACAGTTTGATTGACAGGCGATCTGACCAATCATAACCCAGAATCCACCATTTTAGCCGACAAAGCAGTCAGGGGAGTTAGTAGATTAACGTTGGTGAACTTGATAAATTGTGTGTCCTCACGTCTTTCCGCGCTTGAAACAACATTCCTTCTGATGTTCATTCATGTTTATTCAACATGGTCTCATCCCTATTCGTCACATGCGAATTTTGCGAAGTTTGCGCCAAAATATTTATATTTTATATCCTTGCTCGAACATTTAAAAGAATCAGCATGATTAAATTATAATATAAAATCTTAATATAAAATATTAAGACTGTACTTTTTCATTATGACTGATATTTTGGCGCAATTTTGTGCCACGCGTCACACTGTGTGCGACGATCGCAGAAACCATTGCCCAACGCGATTCCACTACGGTAAGAAGCCTACAACAGTCAAATAGAGTGACATTATATTTATTTTATATATCATATTTTATTTTTGAGCTCCTGTAACACAGAAATTTCCCCAGTGTGGGATTAATAAAGTATATCAAATCAAATCAAATTGTTTGTTGAATCACAATGAGATATAAAATATCTCACCTAAATTAAGACACGTTTAAGCCTACAGCAAATATGCAGTCCTGTAAGTCCTGTAATTATGCCTTTTTAATGTAGGCCAAAATGATATATATTATATATATGAAATTATATATAAAAGTCGTGGTATCGATTCAGACAAGGGTTTCTGCCCCACGAAAATGTATGGTGACCGCACCAACAGTCCATGCGACGACGCACGCTACTGCAAAATACACATTTGCAGCACAAAATCAATCGCCTGAAGCAATACTTTCCAGCGCAGGAAAACGGCTGGATGCCTAAACCCCTTTCGTCAAAATCAGACGATGAGGGATTTGCATTCAAATCTACTGAAAGACCTTAAACGTCGGCTTATTGACGAATAGGGGGTACCCTCGACGTCGGAGTGTTGACGTGAAGGGGAAATGACCAAACGGCAGCATGTGACAAATAGGGATGAGACCGTGTTGGTTTATTTGATGCTATAAATCAGTAATTCTTAAAGTGTGGTCCGCCATCGCCCCCTAGTGGTCCGCGAAAAGATGACCTAAACTAGGCAAGCTCTTAACCCGCACCGGGTTTAATAACGAAAAAATTGATCATATCATTGCATTTGTGTTTGAATAATTAGTTTTTGACTTGAAACAGTTGCATATTAAACTTGAATTTAGTTTATCCTTCCTATTTTGTTGTGTTTTTTTTTGGGGGGGGGGGGGTGTTAGAGTGGGATTCTGTTAGGAGGTCCTCAGAAAAAAATTGGAAGATAAAGTGGTCCTTGGGCTGAAAAAGTTTGAGAAACACTGCTATAAATGAACTAGTATGAAGAGATGATCGGTTCACGAGGAGCTACAGCGATCTGTCACCACACATTAAACACACACTAGACGCTATTTATTGATGAAACAATATTTTAAATATGAAACTGTTTCATACATTGTCCTCAAGTATTTTTCACTGCGTGACAACATGATGTGTGGCGTGAAAGCTTCTTCGCGAAGGGTCAATTGGTCTCTCTAAACCACTCTTTTCCCAGCACCTGCTCTGCTCTGATTGGTCAAATGGCTCAGTCTGTTGTGATTGGTCAGAAACCAAACATACCCCACCATATCTCAATTTCACAGCATTTGGACAGTAACGAAGGCGTCAGTTTTACTGTATGAGAGCCTTTGGCAGCAGAAAACGTCATCTTCTCAATATGAAGAACACGAACCAAACTCTTCCAGTCTCAGCTGCAGCTACAGTGTTTGAGGGCGGGGCAAAGTTGTTCGCAGACAGCCAATGAAAACCGTAGGATGGCATTATGCAAATGTGTTACAAACCTACGCAGGTTTAGCAGGAAGTGAGACTGGACGACTCGTTTCAGGCTGTTCAGAATCAATTCTTTTTTTTGGGGAGACTTGTGCATTTTGTTTCTGTGGCCCCTCATTGTTTTAGTATTTTGATACTACAAACGTTTAATTTGAATACATGAATTAACAGACTGTTTCCTGTGATTTTCAGACAATATCTGTCCTCACCCACGTGTGCCATATGGATCAAGAATGAGGGGAGTTAGGTCTGTCTATAAAGCGGGGAACACGCTGATAATCGCCTGTGATCCTAGTTTTAGACTGATTGGAGAGAATTTCATCACCTGTGGCCCGGACGGGGAGTGGAAACCAAAACTTCCAGAATGTGAGCGATGGAACAGAAGAGGCTACTGAACGTACGATACAGCCGGCTGTGTCAGAGTCTAATCGAAGCTCTTTTCTATGAAGCTTGTTTCTGTCACAGAATGAAACAATTTAAAAGATAATTGTGACTTTTCTGACGCAATTGCAAGTTATAAAGTCAGAATTGCAAAAATTAAATTCTCATTTGCGAGGTATAAAGTCAGAATTGCGGGATATAAACTCGTAATTGCGGAAAAGAGTCAAAATTGTAAGTTAAACTTGTAATTCTGACTTTTTTCTCACAATTGCGAGAAATATCTCGCAATATTAATATATATAATATATTACATAAATTAAATTAAATTATTTATTATATTATATATAATATATATATATATATATATATATATATCTTTGCTATTCTGCAATTGCTTGTTATAAAATCAGAATTATGTGTTAAAAAGTAAAAAAAAAAAGTCAGGATTGTGAGATAAATTCGCAGTTACCTTTTTTATTTTTTCTTCAGTGGCGGTAACAAGCTTTCATACTTTATGACTCTCATAACTGTATTTCATTAAAATGAAACGATATTTAAGAACAATATTTAATATTTACTCCAGAGTATTTATCGTCATAAAAGAAGTATTCTGAGTAAAAAATAAAGCACTCTGATTTTTTTTTTCAATTCGTGACTTTATGTATTTTAATCTACATCATTATGGATTCTGTTTTTATAACTTGTTTTCATTTTTTTGTTGTTTTTTAACTTTAGTAAATCAAATGAATAGGTGTAAATTAAAATGAGAGAACACTCAATATAAAGTCGGAATTGGAATAAATAAACTCAACTGTGAGTTTAAAGTCAGATTTAAACTTGCAGTTGCAAGAAAAAGTCAGAATTACGAGAAAAGTCAGAATTGTGTGATACAAACTCGTAATTATGAGGTTTAGTCAAAATTCTGACTTTTTCCTCAATATTCTGACTTTTAACTCGTTATTGCGAGTTTATATCACGCAATTCTGACTTCTTGTTTCAGAAATGATATAAACACGCAATTACGTGTTACAAAGTCAGAATTATGTTAAAAAGTCAGGATTGCGAGATATAAACTCGTAATTGCGAGATTTAGTCAAAATTTCGAGATATAAAGTCAGAATGTAACTGCAAGTTTATATCTTCCAATTCTGACTTTTTTTCAGAATTGACATATAAACTCACAATTACGTGTTAAAAAGTCAGGATTGCGAGAAAAAGTCAGAATTGAGAAAAAAAGTCAGAATTATGTTAAAAAGTCAGAACTGTGTGATATAAACTCGTAATTGTGAGATTTAGTCAAATTGCGAGATATAAAGTCAGAATGCGCGTGCAAGTTTATATGTCGCAATTCTGACTTTTTTATCAGAATTGTGATATAAACGAACAAAAACGTGTTAAAAAGTCAGGATTGCGAGAAAAAGTCAGAATTGAGAAAAAAGTCAGAATTATGTTAAAAAGTCAGGATTGCGAGATATAAACTCATAATTGTGAGATTTAGTCAAAATAATATAAAGTCAGAATGTAACTGCAAGTTTATATCTTCCAATTCTGACTTTTTTTCAGAATTGACATATAAACTCACAATTACGTGTTAAAAAGTCAGGATTGTGAGAAAAAGTCAGAATTGAGAAAAAAATTCAGAATTATGTTAAAAAGTCAGGATTGCGAGATATAAACTCATAATTGTGAGATTTAGTCAAATTGCGAGATATAAAGTCAGAATGCGCGTGCAAGTTTATATGTCGCAATTCTGACTTTTTAATCAGAATTGTGATATAAACGAACAAAAACGTGTTAAAAAGTCAGGATTACGAGAAAAAGTCAGAATTGAGAAAAAAGTCAGAACTGCGTGATATAAACTCGTAATTGCGAGATTTAGTCAAAATTTCGAGATATAAAGTCAGAATGTAACTGCAAGTTTATATCTTCCAATTCTGACTTTTTTTCAGAATTGACATATAAACTCACAATTACGTGTTAAAAAGTCAGGATTGCGAGAAAAAGTCAGAATTGAGAAAAAAAGTCAGAACTGCGTGAGATAAACTCGTAATTATGAGGTTTAGTCAAAATTCTGACTTTTTCCTCAATATTCTGACTTTTAACTCGTTATTGCGAGTTTATATCACGCAATTCTGACTTCTTGTTTCAGAAATGATATAAACACGCAATTACGTGTTACAAAGTCAGAATTATGTTAAAAAGTCAGGATTGCGAGATATAAACTCGTAATTGCGAGATTTAGTCAAAATTTCGAGATATAAAGTCAGAATGCGCCTGCAAGTTTATATCTTCCAATTCTGACTTTTTTTCAGAATTGACATATAAACTCACAATTACGTGTTAAAAAGTCAGGATTGCGAGAAAAAGTCAGAATTGAGAAAAAAAGTCAGAATTATGTTAAAAAGTCAGAACTGTGTGATATAAACTCGTAATTGTGAGATTTAGTCAAATTGCGAGATATAAAGTCAGAATGCGCGTGCAAGTTTATATGTCGCAATTCTGACTTTTTTATCAGAATTGTGATATAAACGAACAAAAACGTGTTAAAAAGTCAGGATTGCGAGAAAAAGTCAGAATTGAGAAAAAAGTCAGAACTGCGTGATATAAACTCGTAATTGCGAGATTTAGTCAAAATTTCGAGATATAAAGTCAGAATGTAACTGCAAGTTTATATGTCGCAATATTGACTTTTTCTTCCAATTCTGACTTTTTTTCAGAATTGACATATAAACTCACAATTACGTGTTAAAAAGTCAGGATTGCGAGAAAAAGTCAGAATTGAGAAAAAAAGTCAGAATTATGTTAAAAAGTCAGAACTGTGTGATATAAACTCGTAATTGTGAGATTTAGTCAAATTGCGAGATATAAAGTCAGAATGCGCGTGCAAGTTTATATGTCGCAATTCTAACTTTTTAATCAGAATTGTGATATAAACGAACAAAAACGTGTTAAAAAGTCAGGATTACGAGAAAAAGTCAGAATTGAGAAAAAAGTCAGAACTGCGTGATATAAACTCGTAATTGCGAGATTTAGTCAAAATTTCGAGATATAAAGTCAGAATGTAACTGCAAGTTTATATCTTCCAATTCTGACTTTTTTTCAGAATTGACATATAAACTCACAATTACGTGTTAAAAAGTCAGGATTGCGAGAAAAAGTCAGAATTGAGAAAAAAAGTCAGAACTGCGTGAGATAAACTCGTAATTATGAGGTTTAGTCAAAATTCTGACTTTTTCCTCAATATTCTGACTTTTAACTTGTTATTGCGAGTTTATATAACGCAATTCTGACTTCTTGTTTCAGAAATGATATAAACGCGCAATTACGTGTTACAAAGTCAGAATTATGTTAAAAAGTCAGAACTGCGTGATATAAACTCGTAATTGTGAGATTTAGTAAAATTGCGAGATATAAAGTCAGAATCCGCCTGCAAGTTTATATGTCGCAATATTGACTTTTTCTTGCAATTCTGACTTTTTTATCAGAATTGTGATATAAACTAACAATTACGTGTTAAAAAGTCAGAATTGAGAAAAAAAGTCAGAACTGCGTGATATAAACTCGTAATTGTGAGATTTAGTCAAATTGCGAGATATAAAGTCAGAATGCGCCTGCAAGTTTATATGTCGCAATTCTGACTTTTTCCTCGCAATTCTGACTTTTTCCTCGCAATTCTGACTTTTTCTTGCAATTTTGACGTTTTTATCAGAATTGACATATAAACTCACAATAACGTGTTAAAAAGTCAGGATTGCGAGAAAAAGTCAGAATTGCAAGAAAAAGTCAGAATTGAGAAAAAAAGTCAGAACTGTGTGATATAAACTCGTAATTGTGAGATTTAGTCAAATTGCGAGATATAAAGTCAGAATGCGCCTGCAAGTTTATATGTCGCAATTCTGACTTTTTCCTCGCAATTCTGACTTTTTCCTCGCAATTCTGACTTTTTCTTGCAATTTTGACGTTTTTATCAGAATTGACATATAAACTCACAATAACGTGTTAAAAAGTCAGGATTGCGAGAAAAAGTCAGAATTGCAAGAAAAAGTCAGAATTGAGAAAAAAAGTCAGAACTGTGTGATATAAACTCGTAATTGTGAGATTTAGTCAAATTGCGAGATATAAAGTCAGAATGCGCCTGCAAGTTTATATGTCGCAATATTGACTTTTTCTTGCAATTCTGACTTTTTTTTATCAGAATTGACATATAAACTCACAATAACGTGTTAAAAAGTCAGGATTGCGAGAAAAAGTCAGAATTGCAAGAAAAAGTCAGAATTGAGAAAAAAAGTCAGAACTGTGTGATATAAACTCGTAATTGTGAGATTTAGTCAAATTGCGAGATATAAAAAGTCAGAATGCGCCTGCAAGTTTATATGTCGCAATATTGACTTTTTCTTGCAATTCTGACTTTTTTTTATCAGAATTGACATATAAACTCACAATTACGTGTTAAAAAGTCAGGATTGTGAGAAAAAGTCAGAATTGCAAGAAAAAGTCAGAATTGAGAAAAAAAGTCCGAACTGTGTGATATAAACTCGTAATTGCGAGATTTAATCAAACTGCGAGATATAAAGTCAGAATTTTTTATCAGAATTGACATATAAACTCACAATTATGTGTTAAAAAAGTCAGGATTGCGAGAAAGTAAATTACCTTTTTTTATCACAACTGTATTTCATTAAAATGAGCAGAACACTGTTTAATATTTACTCAAGTATTTATGGTCATAAAAGTATTCTGAGTAAAAATAAAGCACAATTTTTTTTCAATTCATGACATGTATTCTGCTCATCTACAGCATTATGGATTCTATTTTTATAACTTGTATTCATGTTTTTTTTGTTTTTTTTTAATTCAACATAAATTAAAACGAGTCAATTTCTTTAAAAAAACAACAACAACAACAGATTGAGAGCAGAAATGCATGGTTATTTAATCAGCACAAAATGTTACAGTAACACTTTACAATAAGCTTCCAGCTGTTATATTAGATCTAGCAGAGGCTGATTTAAATGGGACAAAAATCTACGAAAAATCTTATCAGCTTCCAAATATATGATGATATGCAGCATGTTTGAATAGTGTGGATCAAGACGAACACAATCTGCCTCCCGCTGAAGTTGTAAATGTCTTGAGAGTGTAGAAGTTTGCGCTTCATTAGATGGTCAAGGTTTCTCTTTGACCGAGACGTTTGCGACTCCGTGAACCTGAGTGAGCTGAGGACAGTCGAGCGTCGCTAGAAGCTTCTGAGAGCCGGACCGCTTGGGAACAAATGTCTCGGTCACAGATATCCCGGCTTGGCCTGCGATATCACTGCGGAAAAAGATGGAGGATGGTTATTTTATGGTTATGTTGTAAATACAGCAGTGGCCGATATTGGTCATCACTCTTTCCAAAAATGAAATATTTTGTAGGCATGTCCCTCGAGTCAATATGTTTGTGATATGTGCAATGAAACGTGCCGAATTGTGCCGAAATTATGAACACATGCAAATGAAATATTGTTGAAGTCGATGTATGCGTTTCGCTCTGAGCTTTTTGTTTTTATACAGTATGCTTTTTTTTTTGTTTTTACATAATAAAACAATACCTGTAGCTGTAGTTTGTCTTTTTTTACATTTAAATAATTTCAGTTTAGCATTGTGTACTTCCCTCATATTTAAAATATTTAGGAACTATATTAAAAAAATTCTTCATTTTGATGGTTTAATTAAACTTGCAGGGTCATTAAAAACAAATATCCACCACTGTATATTAATAGTAAAAATATTATATATTTTTTAATAATATATATATATTATACAGTATATGTATATATTTACCAACATATAATTTTATTAAATTTTTTGGTAACACAACTACTTTAGTTAATATGATCTAAAAATGAACAATTCAGCATATATTAATCAATGTTGGGTTAAAAACAATCCAAGTTGGGTTAAATCTGGACAAACAGAGATTGGGTTGTTTTATTTAACTCAACTATGGATTAAAATGAACCCAAAATAGGTTAGAAATTAAAAATCATATAATTACTAGAGGCAGCAATAATATTCAAAAGGCGACAATTTATTAATAAGCAATTTAATTATTATTTATTAATAATTATTAATCTATTAAACATGTTAATAAATGTTAATTTCCAACCTATTTTGTGTTTATTAAGCAATGTTACAATATAGTAATTTTTAAACAATAGCTGAGTTAAATAAAACGACCCAACAGGTTTGTCCAAATTAATTTTTAACCCATAATTTTTTTTTTTAAAGTGTAGAATAAAATGTATTTATTTTTTAACCAGCAAAATCACTGTGAACATTCACTATGATAAAAACCCCTTCATCAGAAAATAATTGGATTCAAACGAAAGTCTCACCCATAGTGAACGGTTCTGACTTGCTCCATTCCCAGTCCCTCGATCCGGAAGATGACGTTCTTCAGCATGCGGGGCAGTGGGTTCTGGAAACTGATCTTGACCTTCAGCTCTCTTCCCAGCACCGCATCGCTTAGTGGCTGAGAGAGAAAATCACACGAGCCGCATTAACGCCACACGGCCGGACGGACGGTATCGTCAGCGGGTGGAGCCGCGTCACTCACCGTGATGACGAGGTCAGGTGTGCGCAGTCTGAAGTTGAACTGCTTGGCCAGGGTTTGTTTGGTCTCAGCGACCCGTCCAGAGAGAGTGAGCACCAGAGCCGACTGACCCCGCAGCTGGTCCTTGTAGTCCTCATAAGGCAGGCTCCACTCCAGAGACCGGACTACAGCCAAAACATTCACACGATCAACACTCGCAACACAACACTGTTCAACATAGCAATGATAGTGCTGAGAAAGTGATTAATCGCTTCTGACATTAAAAGTGTGTAAATATATCATGTGTGTGTATATATTGTCATTTTTGATATTTCTATATAGGTTTAAGTTAATTAATATTTTTTAATTGAATTAATTCATTTGATTGCAGTTGTAGTTTTAGTACTTAAACTTATTTCAGTTAGTTGCCAACATTTCTAATAATCATTTAAAGTTTTTTTTTTTTAAGTTTATCATCTAATATTTATATTGTATGAATAATAATACTATTAAAAAATATTTGGTTACAGGTACCATATGCATTATTGAATTAAACTGAATTTAAATAGAATTAAATTGGTTTAGTCTTTTTTGACAAGTACAAAACACTATGGCAGTATTATTTAAGTATTATTAATATATTATTATAGCATTTATTATTTTTTATTAATTAACTTGTATTTTTTTTTTGCAAGTTTTTAAATTTAAATTTACTTTATGTTTTATTAATTTTGTTGTGTGCTTTGTCATTATTATATATATAATATATCTTTAAGTGTTACTGCATATATTTAGATTTTATAATTAATATTACTATTTAGTTACAGATACAATCTGAGGTATTGAATTAAAATAGAATTAATTTGGTTATGTCTTATTTTATTTAACTATTATTTATATACTATTTTTTTACAGTATTTATTATTTCAGTTAGCCACCAAGGCAACATTTCCCATTTTTTTAAGTTTATGTTTTATTATTATTATTATTATTATCATTATTAACAATATTTGCTTACAAGTACCACAAGTTATTAAATTAAAAGGAATTAAAACAGAATTAAATTGGTTTTAGTATAGAACACTTTACTTTATTTGATGAAATTTACTTAATTATTAATTATATGCTTTTATATTTATTAATATATTGAATTAGCTTTTATTTTTATATTTCCGGTTTTCAGTTTAATTTTAGTTTTTTTATATATATATTATTATAGCATTTATTATTTTTTATTAATTAACTTGTATTTTTTTGCAAGTTTTTAAATTTAATTTTACTTTGTTTTATTAATTTTGTTGTGTGCTTTGTCATTATTATATATAATATATCTTTAAGTGTTACTGCATATATTTAGATTTTATAATTAATATTACTATTTAATTACAGATACAATCTGAGGTATTGAATTAAAATAGAATTAATTTGGTTATGTCTTATTTTATTTTACTATTATTTATATACTATTTTTTTACAGTATTTATTATTTCAGTTAGCCACCAAGGCAACATTTCCCATTTTTTAAGTTTATTATTATTAGTATTATTATTAATAACAATATTTGCTTACAAGTACCACAAGTTATTAAATTAAAAGGAATTAAAACAGAATTAAATTGGTTTTAGTATACAACACTTTACTTTATTTGATGAAATTTACTTTATTATTAATTTTATACTATTATATTTATTAATATATTGAATTAGCTTTTATTTTTATATTTCCGGTTTTCAGTTTAATTTTAGTTTTTATATATATATATATATATATATATTTCTATATAACTCTTATAGTAATTTTAGTGCTTCAACTTACATGATTTATTTCAGTAAGTTGCCAAAGCAGCATTTCTAATTATCATTTAAGTTAGTTATGTTTTCATCTAATGTTCCTGAGCTCTGACGTCTCACCCTCTCGGGGCTTGAGCTCCACAGTGGTCCTGTCCTTCTTCAGGAAGGTCCCGTTGGCTTCAGAGTTGCGCGTGGCTTTCACCTGGCTGTAGAGATCCACGCTGCGAGGTGCGCCGCTGCTGTTCTTCAGAACGACGCCCAGCACAGCGTCCTGACCCACACGCGGTCCATCACCCTCCATGGCAACTTCAACAGTCACGTCACCGGCACCGGCACCGGTGGGAGGGTAGATGGTCCGCTTGGATCCGTAGCTGCAGGCCGTTTCTACAGCGGTGCGCTCCTCCACCGAATCTGACAAATGAGGGAGAAACGAGATTTTTATCCCCGCGCAAATGCATTTTGATTTTATTCAAACAAAATAAAATGCATTTTTTTATTTTCGTCACATGTAAGTGCAAACATGATCACAACTGACACAACATTATTTAACGTGGGCTCTCACCTTCAGGGTGTTTGTAGAGGTGTGTGATATCTACGCGTTTATCTGAGCCAACAGCTTTGGTGCTGATGCAGCGACCTACTGCGTTCTTGTCAACCCGAATCACAGAGAAAGTCCCGTCAGTTTTGCGCTGCCAGTAGACTTTATCGCTGTTCACCTACAAAACAAAGAGCCAAATATTTAGTACTAGCACATATAGATATATCACTATAATGAAAATGCACGATACTGTTATCGTGGTCACTTCAAAATATCATGAATAATTATTTATTATGACTTATTTCGATTTTTAGAATGCATTTTAAGAACACTTTTCCCATCAACCGGTGCAGATGGGGCTGAAGGTACAGCATAAATGCAGCGGTTACCCCGGTAATAAATGCTACTTTCTGTTTCTATACAGTATTTAAATGTTTTAAACATCTAAAATCAAGTTTTTAATGTTGTTTATATGTATATGTAGTGCTTTTAATAAGCTTTAAGACAAACCATGTGCAAATTCACAAGTCAACACCAACACCATCTCTCTGTAAAACTGCATTGAACCAAAAACAGTGTCACCAACCATGTCAGTGTTTCTGACATCACAAACTACCTTGTAACCAATCACGTCAATGTGCCGGCGAGCTTAAGCATATCATTAACTGACCGCGCAAGGGAGTCTCAAAAGAAGGTTATCTCTGTATATTTTTATGTTGATATGAAAAATCGGGTAGATTTAGAAATATGGCGGGTGTATGATGTATGTTATGATGTTATGATGAACTTTCTCCACTGATGTTATGAGTTGTTCAAAGCGTTTGTAAGGATAATGGTTTGTGTAACATTAGCAACACATTATTAGCTGTTTGATAACGTAGTCAAACAAGCATATTAATTACCGTTAAGCGATTTTGTAAGAGCGATTTCACTGTGCAGCGTTTACCAAAGTTGACCAAGTGGATCTCTGAGCTCATGCAAGTGAGTGGAGGCGGGGCTAATTATCATATTCATAGATACATGTATATTAAATGATGTTACATTCAAGCTGTTTTAAGGCATTAAGAATTTTTTTTCAAAGCAAAAAACATTTAAATACGCAATTTTAGCGATCCAAGTTGAATTTTAAGGGATAATAATTTTAGTCCCCAATAGTCAATAATTTTAACATTAAATGACGATAAAAAGTTATTAAACCTGTTATAGTACGACAACACATTTTTTTTCCAAAAATGGAAATTCTGTCATTTATTACTCATTTCGCAATTTCAATAGTTCACGTGACTTTGGCAGTTTGATACACGAACGAATCACTGATTCGAAACAAATAATTCGTAAAGCTTCAAAGCAGTGTTTTATTTTAGGTTTTTTTGGCGCACAAAAAGTATTCTCGTCGCTTTATAACATTGCGGTTGAACCACTGTAGTCACATGACCTGTTTTAAATATGTTTTAGTATCTTTCTGTTCATCTGAAAGTGTTCATTATCTGTCAATAGAGACTCACTGAACCATCGGATTTCATCAAAAATATCTTCATTTGTGTTCTGAAGATGAATGAAGGTCTTACGGGTGTAGAACCACATGAGGGAGAGGAATTAATGACAGAAATTTCATTTTTGGGTGAACGAACCTTTCAATACCATGAGAAAAGCTTGAGCAATTATTGCAACATGTAAATTTGATACTGTCTCATGCCTACTAACACAATATATTGTAAATACATGTAGTGAGATTATGAGTGACACTCAAAAATCATTAAAAATGAAACTCTTTTCAAACGGAATCTTAAATGATAGGAAAGTAATTAGCATACTTCAGCGAAAACGAAGGGCGTGTCATATTTGTGGTAGACCAGTCCGCTGCGGACCGCATTAACAGAGGTGGGACCGCAGCGGAAGACGCCCTGGCTGGTCTCCTGAGGAGTCGAATCGACCACCTGCCAACCTCCAAAACCGGACGGCAGGTCTGGACGGGACATCCAGGCCTCATTCCACACGTGGAAGTTCCTACATAGAGAAAAACAGCAACGTTAATGTTGTCAATGTATTAAAACAATGAACGTTCAGCTTTTATGAAATAAAAAATGCACTTGCATTATGCATGCTAATGTAAACAAAGTTGCTTAAAATAAAATAAAAAATGTTAAGCTTATTTTATTTCAGCTAGATGCCACATTTCCCATTTTCATGTAGTTAAAATTGATCTACTTAAAGGTGCAATATGTAAATTTTAGAAGGATCTATTGACAGAAATGCAAAATGATATACATAACTATGTTTATTGCAATTCGCAACCTCACCACTAGATGCTGCTAAAATTTACACACTGCACCTTTGACTAAAACTGAAATAAAAAAATTAATAAAAACTGTATAGACATTTAGAAAATGAATAAAAATAACTTCTTTAATTTAACTAAAATGAAAGCAAAAAATATAAAAATAAAAACTAATTAAAAAAATACATTTAGCATCGCAACGAATACAAGTGAAGACATGATCTTACCAGATTGAATCACGGTTAAGGTGTTTAATCTCTTCATGTTTCTCGTCTAAATAAACGTCTGTTGTCAAGGAAACGTCAGTGTCATGAGCAGAACTGAAGTTTGAGACCGGACGTGTGGGAATGCCAAAACACCGCAATACTGAGAGAAAAAGAGAGAAACATTAACAGAGTGTCCAAGATTTCATTCCCAACCTGTCTGGTCCCATTTCCATTTGTATCTGGATGTCCATAAGCATAGAAAAAACAATGTAAACGCGTTTGTGAACTGGATTCTGATCCTGCGAGAGGTCTTGCGAGAGGTTTTTAAAAGAAAAAGCGACAAGAATGCTTTTGTGCGCAAAAACAAAACAAAAATAACGACTTTATTCAATAATTTGAACCGATGTCATACATAGTTGACGTAGTGAACTCAGTGCAGGCTTCCTTGTTTACGTCCGAACGCCAACTCAGGATTGGCCCGAAGCTGATCACATGAGCACCATGACGCAGTAGCCGGCCAATAATGAGCCGGCATTCGGATATAAACAAGGAAGCGCTCACTACGTAATAACAACGGTTCAAATTGTTGAATAAAGTCGTTATTTTTATTGTCTTTTTAGAACAAAAATATTCTCGTCACTTCATAAAATTAAAGCTGCACTATGTAGTTTTTCGTCCACTAGAGGTCGCCTTTTCAAAACAAAGGTGAAACTTGATGGCGAGGAAGTTTGAGCGAGGAATCTTGGGACATGCGGTCTTCACCTCACAGCCGGTGGAAAAGAATCGGGACGGGACTCGGGCAGAAATCACGTTCACGGATGTGATTATTAACGTTACTGTCGTGTGAAGCAGAGCAGGAGCGAGTGTTGTGGAGCTGAACGAGACGAACGATAATGAGAGACGAACGACACACGCCTCGAGAGCAGCGGGACTTTTATTATGACACAGTCGCCGCTTCCGCTTTTCCGGTCATGAGTGTGAGGAAACGCAGCTCTGTTTATCATATTATTTGAGTGTGTTGAAGATGATGTTATAACGTTACTCTGAGCGTTCGCTCGTGGTGCTGTGAGACACTTGAAAAATCTTACATATGGCAGCTTTCAGGTTGAACCACTGTAGTCACGTTGACTATTCTGACCATGTTTTTACTACTTTTCTGGACATCAAAAGGTGCAATGATGTTGCAGCCTATGTGTGATTCAGATACCCTCGGATTTCATCAAAAATATCTTAATTTGTGTTCTGAAGATGAACGAAGGACATGAGGGTGAGTAGTTAATGACAGAAATTTCATTTTTGGGTGAAATTAACCCTTTAATGCCCAACTGTAAACAGAGCCTCTTTTAATGGAGTAAGTATTTGCTCTGACAACAATTTATTATAATATAACCCGGAAGACCCGGGTTCGAGTTCCGCTCGGAGCGGGTCGAGTAGGACCCGGGTGGAGGGGATACATTGGTGCCGTGACCCGGATGGGAGTGAGGTTTAGGGGGGTGATTGTAAACCTCACTCGTCTGACCTCAAGAGACGCTCTAGTTTGCAGCCTTTAGTCTCCTTGTTAGAGCGTCCGATTCCCATGCAGGAAGACCCGGGTTCGAGGCCCGTTCAGAGCGGGTCGAGTAGGACCCGGGTGGAGGGGATACATTGGTGCCGTGACCCGGATGGCAGTGAGGTTTAGGGGGGTGAGTGTAACAGAGGCCAGCTAGTAATTGCTCTAATTTGCAGCCTTTAGTCTCCTTGTTAGAGCGTCCGATTCCCATGCAGGAATCGCTCGGAGCGGGTCGAGTAGGACCCGGGTAGAGGGGTTACATATGTATAATTGCTAAGATATAAATACGTAATTGATGTTATTAAAAATCCTTGTGTTATTTAGCCTAAACTCAATTGCAGCACTTGTAGGAAAGCCAGCTCTTTCCTCACATTAATTTTAGGCCTGTCACTATAATGCTCAATGTATTACTTGTGTTGGTGACTCCAGCAAAGACCCAGCACTGCCCAAATTTGACAGGTGTTCCTCCACTGCTGTGGTACTGTTTCAGGATGGCACTGCTTCCACTCCAGACTGTAGGAGAGAGTCCTCCCTCAAAGGTATTTTGCCAGTTACCCATCAGCACACCTTGATCATCATTGGAATTAACCTGACACATTGACAAAATGATGTTATCTATCTCACTTGATCATCACTGACCTTATCAGACGTCCTAACACAACAACAGAGCATGGAAAAATGTGGATGTTGGTAAAAAGAGAGTCAAGACTCACCAAGGCAGATACAACTCTGACTATGTTAATGGGGTCTCCCCATCCTGAGCAAGGACTGCGACTCTTCTCCAACACGAAGAAACACGCCGCCAACACTCCTTCGTCAAACTATGAATCACAGATCAGAGGTTGGAGATTGAAACACGCGCATTACAGAAAAGAAATGTTTGAAATGTTGTCTTGAAAATAATGGTTTTCTGCTTCATGGAAATACAGCTCAGGGGCCGGTTGCACCAGCTGGACGTAAAAAAGTTGGGTGTAAGCTCTACTCTGGACTTCGTTCAGCTTTCAGATAAATATTTACACCTGTTGCACCATCGAAAACTACGACTAGGCGCAGCTACGCTCAGCATAGACGATGATATGTTCTACCGCACTGTTAGTCGAGACACCGTTCGCGTTACTATGGTTACAAATGTGAATTTATTGGCTCCAACGAATAGATGAAAAATTACTGTTGAGCCGAAAAACGAAAAATTATTGAGCAATTCAGTAAGTTTATGCATATTTTGGTATGCAAGCAAAACATTTCAGAAACAAATAAAACAAAGATTTTTATCTGGCAAAAGATAACAGCTGTTTACACGAATTTAGGGAACAAATTGTAGGCTAGACCTGTTTACAGAATAGAGTACACAAATTTTTGGAGCAAGTTATACTTTAATAACGCTTTCAAATTTAGCAGATAATCCCGACCCGCCTTTAGTACCGAGGACAGCTCTGAAAAACATGACGACAGCTGATCGTGGAGCCCGTACACCAGACTCGCCATCATCTCAACGTTTATTTTCATCATGGAAACAAGGCAAGACTTCTCACTTTACACCTGCCTTTGACTAGGCGTAAGATATAGTCTCAGACGTGCGCTACGCCCAGATGGTGCAACGGGTATTAATTCTACGCAGGACTTAAAACGCATTTTACGTTAAGCTTAGTCTTACGACCGGGTGTACGTCCAGGTGGTGCAACCGGCCCCAGGTGTCTAATGTGAAATATATCCCAACTAACATGTTTCAGTTCCCAGAACGTTCTAGGAATATCCAATGTTCCATGTAGTCTTTCTACAACCATGTTTCAATGTTACAACAGCTGAAGATTCATGTCTTGTATTGATCCACTGTTAAATTAATCTTTTTTGCATTTGGCGCCACTTATATTCAAAGTACTTTGCATTCGAGCTATACATTTTGCATTCTCTGATAATCAAACCCATGATCTTTCCATTTTTAATGCAACGCTCTACTGTCTAACCTTCTTAAAACAAGTCAAATTTACATTTACATTTATTCATTTAGCAGACGCTTTTATCCAAAGCGACTTACAAGTGAGGCAATTAGGGGTTAGGTGTCTTGCTCAAGGTCACTTTAGTCATGGTATCAAAGGTGGAGAGAATGCTGTTCATTCACCATCCCCACCTTCAATTCCTGCCGGCGTGGGAATCGAACCGGCAACCTTCAGGTTACAAGCCCGACTCCCTCACCATTAGGCCACGACTACCCAAATTCATTTGAAATATATAAAAAGAATTGATTAGCTGAACAAAATTAAGAATAATTCCCAAAAGCAACCATTTGAAATCATTCTTAAGTCACATCAAAAACGTACATAATGTTCTGGAAAATGGTTATAAGAATTAAAGTATAAGGATTGCCTTTCTTCTTTCTGATGAACACAATCGCAAATGAGCTTGTGACTCCACATCCATCCATCATAAACGTACTCCACACAGCTCCAGGGATTAATAGACGCCTTCTGAAGCGAAGCGATGCGTTTGTGTAAAAAATATATCATTATTTAACAAATTACGAAGTAAAATATCTATCTTCCGCCAGACTACCTTCCGTATTCAACCGAAAGTGTAAAACTCCTGCAGCTCAAAAAGTTTACGGTACGTCCTACGCCTTCCCTATTCAACTTGAGGAAAAAGCTTAGCTGACGCGACACTAGTTTATGCTTTCTTCGTAAGTTGAATATGGAAGGCGGTCTGGCGGACTTCATAATTTGTTAAATAAGGATATAATTTTACACAAATGCACCGCTTCGTTTCGCTATTAACCCCCGGAGCCGGGTGGAGTACGTTTATGATGGATGGATGTGGAAGTTCAGTTGATCCCGCCCACTGCCATTATAAAGCTCGGATGCGTCAGGATATTTATTAATATATCTCAGATTGTGTTCATCAGAAAGAAGAAAGTCATATACACCTGGGGTTGCTTGAGGGTGAGAAAAGCTTGAGGTAATTTTCATTTGAAAGTGAACTAATCCTTGAAAATTCCAAAAATGATGAGAATTTTTGAAAAGATAACCAGATAATAACAGCAAACCGATACATTTTACCGACACGTTGAAAGAACTAATGGATACATTCCGTTTTTGAAATTTGAAATCTTACCTGACCAAAATTCCAGGTTCTGGTAGCAATCTGTTGCTCTGTTCCATAGTACAGTTTGCCCATATCATTCAGTACATATTCAGTCCTCTCAGCGTTGTCATTCATGTACACAGAGTCGTCTGTTAAGAACAGAAAGAGAGAGAAAGTTGACATTTTAATGCTTTAGCTTCATTAACATTTAAGTGTATCTTCATTTTAGGTCACATTGTCCCCTGATTTTATCTCTCGCCAAATAATACCTTTGCACCAAGGGTTGAACAGCATGTAAATGTCATTTTCAGGTGTGGCTGGTGAAGTGGCCTTTCCCGCCGGGCAGTTTGTCACCACAGTGAGTTTGTACCGTCCAATACAAGCAGTTGGCAGGGAGTAAACTGACAATTTCATTGTGGTCTTTGCCTGTTCAACAATCTTTGCCTCCCAGGCATTTTTCTTAAATTCTGACACTAACGGAACAATCACAAAACTGTCCTTGTGTACTGGTACGTCATTACCTGCAAAACACACATACAAAAATCATTTTTGATCAGGCAATCCAAGACAGCTTGTGTAAACAGGATCGTCGTCTGACTGACCAAGTCTCAGCTCCAGGTGGAGTTCGTCTCTGTTTGGAACAAAAGGTCTGGAGAGCTCAATAGACATCTGGAAACATTGTCCTCTACGGACGATGAGAAGATTGTTAAAGAAACCATCTGTGTGATGCTCCTGCCGATTCTGTCCTTTCCCGGTCCTGATGAGATCAACTGAACGCACCTGCAGTACTGCATCTAAACAGTTAGGCAAATAGGGAAAGTTTAGCATGAGAAACTGAAAATAAGCATTAATATCTGTTTTAAATGTAATTTAGGTGACGGCAAATTGTCCTTTGAGAAAACCTCAGGTTCATGCATCAGTACAACATGTTCCTGGATCAACATCTTTGTTGAACAACATTCCAATCAATCAATCAATCCGATTTGAGATACAAGTTAACAGTTTATGTCAAGTTTAGGCACACAACCTGGGTTGAATCAGTGTTATTCACCCCGATACAGTACAACCGTCGCTAAAAACAGCACACTAAAGCCATGGCTATATTGGCCTTTATATGTATGCTAGTGTACGTGCACACAGTTGAACGCACAGCCTTGCTAAGTATACTTCATTTGACTTCATTAAACATCTTTGTATTCTTTAATGCTAGAGTTGTACAAATGAGAGTACTCTCTAACCTCTTCACACAGACTCTTGTCTATGTAGGCCTGTAGCTTGCATGTGTTCCGGTTTGTTCTGTTAATGGAGATTTTCTTTGACTACCATGTGAATCGACGCCCCCAAGGCACAATTGCCACCTTGTGGACAAACTAATTACTGCAAAAAAATGAGCCTGTGCATATAAGTACGCGCGGTTACAAAAATCTGGTGGTACGAGTACTCTTCAGCCCAAAGTATACTTCACCTCTTTATGCGTCCGCAAGGATTTTTGTAACCGGGTGTACTTGTATACGCAGGTCACACATGCACAATATTTTTACAGTATTTACTTTAGTAATTTGTCGAAGAAAAAATACATAAATGGAACAGACCGACAATGGAGATCTACAAAGACGAGAGATTGTGGGAAGAGGTTAGAAAGTACCCTCATTTGTACAACTCTAGCTTGAAAGAACACAAACATGTTTATATGGGTTGTTATGGAGCCTGACATGACATGCAAGAAAAAAAAGTAAATCCTGCACACAATTTACTATTTTGTTCCCTCGATTTGCTAAATCGCGCACACTATTTACTATTTGGTTCCCTTGATTTGCTAAATCGCGCACACTATTTACTATTTCGTTCCCTTGATTTGCTAAATCGTGCACACTATTCACTATTTCATTCCCTCGATTTGCTAAATCGCACACACTATTTACTATTTCATTCCCTTGATTTGCTAAATCATGCGCACGATTTACTATTTCGTTCCCTGGATTTGCTAAATCACGCACATGATTTATAAATCGAATGATTGAATCGCATGATTTATAAATCAAGGGAACGACATAATAAATCGTGCACAGGGTTGGGGAGTAACGAAATACAAGTAACTTAGTGACGTATTTAAAATACAAAATGTGAATAACTGTATTTCATTACAGTTACATTTTAAATGGGTGGTAATCAGATTACAGTTACATCTGAAAAGTGTTTTAGATTACCAAAGTGATTACTTTGAATTTTAATGTCATTTAAACAGCGATTGGTGATTCTCTGACTCTGACCGTCTGAAAAAGAGGAGTTAAGTTTCATCAACATTTTAATACTTTTAAGAGGATCATAAAAATGTTGTTATTTTTATTTAGTTCTGTCCTGAACAAGACAAAATGACTGAATTTATATAAAGAAATTGCCCAACTGTCAACTGAACTGTCCTGTCATGACCTGATGATCCACGACTGTTTTCATGTTTTGTGAGTCATTTTATAATTCACTCGTCACTGCAACTTTTTCTCACAATTTGTTTTTTTCCCTCACAATTGTGAGTTTGCATTTCACAATTCTGACTTCTTTTTCTCAGAATGGCGAGATTTAAACTCACAATTGCAAGTTATAAAGTCAGAATTGAGAGATATAAACTTGCAATACTGACTTTTTTTCTTGCAATTGTGAATTTAGTATGTGAGTTTATATCTCATAATTCTGAATTTTCTCAATATTGCGAGTTTATATCTCATAATTCTGAATTTTCTCAATATTGCGAGTTTATATCTCATAATTCTGAATTTTCTCAATATTGCAAGTTTATATCTCATAATTCTGACTTTATAACTCACAATTGCAACTTTAAATCACGCAATTCTGAGGGAAAAAGTCAGAATTGTGAGATAAAAACTTACAATGACCTTTTTTGTGTTTGTTCCACACTTATTAGTATTCCAAAGTATTCTAAAGTATTTAGATTAAGTTACTAAACTTGAGTAATGTAACGAAATACGTTACAAATGACTTTTTAAAGCATGTATTTTGTAATCTGTAGTGAAATACATTTTAAAAGTAACCTACCCTGCCCTGATCGTGCACATGACACTATTTTTTCCCTGAATGTCATGTGCTAGGCTCTATAGGTTGTAACTCATAGAGGAATTGCAATTTGCCGCAATGCGCATGCGTCGAACGCCTGTGTATGCGTACTAGTCATGTGAAGTATACTTTGCAAGGCTGTGCATTTGACTGTAAAAAAACAAAGTATACTTTCTACTTTTCAGTTAGAATTAGACTGCACCAAATTTGGTGTATGTATACTGTTAAACATTTTGTTGTTTACAGTAGTAGTGCAAACATATTTTGCAATACTTATACAATATTATATAAGTAAAATTTGTCAATGCAACATAATGACAATCAGAACTTAATATCACTTACTATTTTACACCGTCTACATTATTAAGATATATTGCTCTTACCATTAACTTCTCCACGTGAACCCCTGAGAGGAAGAGAGAGACATTTTTCAAAGTTTATCCTTAAAGCAATAATTATCTACAAAAAAAGAAATGTTTAAATGGAATCGTCACGTTTATAAGCTGAATTAATCGTATAACAATGTGGAGAAGAAGATACTGCTAAAGATGTTTCTGGATTTCCTTAAGGCCCATTCACAACAAGGTCAAAAACTATAAAAAAAATAATGATAAAGATCTAAAAAAATCATTCTCAATATAAAAGAATAGCAGGGTTCACACCACCGCTATCACGGCACAGAGATGTCTTTGCAATCACTTTCCGAACAATTTTATCCAGCTGATGAAAAATAAAAACACTGACAGCCAATCAGATCCAGCTCGTATTTAAAGTGACAGACAAGAACAGAGTACAAAGAAAGATATCGCTGTTGTGGAGGATTTGTGAACAGGCCTTAAGTCTCCAAAATCATCTGTATTCTAGGAAATTTAGGATTATGTGAAAAATTAAACTGTATCACAAACACACACACAAACTAAAAAAAAAAATAGAAATAGATAGGAACAGTCTACATATAATAAATAACTATAATAGAATACTTACATGTTTGCAGTTCTTTTCTTTGAGTGTATGTTCCTATTTGGACAGAGCAACTGTACTTAAACAACTTCAACTTAAGTCTGGAGGCTTTACTCGAATGTTTCTTTCCTCAGCAGCCATGCTGTATATATATTCACAAATGCATCTCCACCCAATTCACAGCTCAGAGCTGAAGAGTGTGAAGAATGTTTTATCACGACAGAGAAAGTTCGGTGTTGAGGATGAGTCTGACATGATAATCTAAAGCGTCACTTAAATTAAGGTTGGTCTCATTTGTTGTAATGATATGAAAGGAGTCATGAGAGGTAATGACAGTGTCGAATAACCATAACATTTTAACTTCTCATTAACAATACATTAACTTCTAATTATTTTCAGAAGCCCATTACTGAATGACAAGTTGTTTTTCATCTGTTTAGACCTCTAGGTGTCTGTGGAAAGATAAAAAACAAGTAATTTTCTTAAAAAAAACAGTTTCTGTACTTCAAAACGTGTTTCCGATATTATTATATACTGAGGTTATAATGCTTTAAGTGAGGTAATAAAAATTAAACCACTCTAACAATTAAAACACATTCACACTGTACACAACAATGTATGAATAGACCAGAAAAAAGACATTAAAAGTGTTTGTCAGAAATCATTGTATCAGACAATCACGCACAATGTAGTTGTCAGGAACACTTATGATGATGGAATGTGCAGCAAACACCTTCAGTGAATGATTCAGCAATGTGGAAAAACTGGTCATGACTTACATTGTGGATAAAAAATATCAATAATGCAATAATTCTTTAACTGGAGGCACTAAGTCACCACATTTTATGCATAATGATATAATGACTGTAGTAAGCATATTATGGAAAAATGTTATGTTAAGATAATATAATAATGATGCTGTCACTTTAAGAGATGAGTACCTCATTCCCGCGCGCTGTGTCTCGTTTCGCGGGGTGCGGTGCTGAGGTAAGGCTAAACGTCTTGTTTGTTAGAATGTATAATGCTCCCTTCACGTGCTCTCGGAATAATCGTAAATACGAGTTTCCTAGGTACAAATTGCACATGAAAGCCCTCCCATTTCGAAACCTGAATGCAATAAGCTCGTAATCACGACTCCAAAAGTGGGAATTATTTCCGATAGCACGCAAAGATCCGGGTCAGATGATTAAATCGATTTTATTGCTTAATAAAATATAATCAGAAAATAAATGATAGACATATTTTTTTTGAATGATAAAAGTGTAAATTTGCATTACAAGATAACGCAAACAGTTGTACACCAACTTTAAATATCTCTGAAATATTGAAATCCACAAGAAAAATGTTAGTTATAAAATGTTAAGCAAAACTACAATTAAAATATTTCCCAAAAAATCTAAGTTTGAGTCTATAAATCTGTAGAATTAGAGTAAAATGCTCTTGCGTGAGGAAAGTAAAATTAGACTAGATCTCGTTGGCGCAAAGAGCAAGAATTGACCCTTCCTAAAGCCCCGCCCCCTTTAGTTACTGTTGCTATGTCCGCTCTCACGCCACACATCATGTTCTCACGGAGTGAAAAATACATCGCGGAGCAAAGAGGACACTGACAACACGTCGACAGACATATGAGACAGTTTCATATTTAATATATCGTAATTTTTTAAAGAAGTTTAAACACTAAATAGCGTCTAGTGTGTGTTTAATGTGTGGTGACAGATCGCTGTAGCTCCTCGTGAACCGATCATCTCTTCATACTAGTTCATTTATAGCATCAAATAAACATGAATGAACATCAGAAGGAATGTTGTTTCAAGCGTGGAAAGACGTGAGGACACACAATTTATCAAGTTTACCAACGTTAATCTACTAACTCCCCTGACTGCTTTGATGGACAAAATGGCGGATTCGGGGTTATGATTGGTCAGATCGCCTGTCAATCAAACTGATTGCGAAGGATCAATTGAGTCACGACTGAGAGGATGTCAAATCAAGTCTGAACATGCATGAAAATTATATACTATAAAAACTGGACACATCAGCAAGTTCCTCTTTATGCTTGTAGCCAAAACCAGTAAACCACAAAAGTTATTAAAACAAAATTAAGAAAGTGAACAAAGTACAGTTTAATCATGGTGCTAGACATCACATGATAGAAAACTGAGGGATTAGTTCCCTTTTTTGTGGAAGTCAAATGTACTTGTGAAAACAAAGTCTTCAAACCATGCACATGTCTACTTCTGGAGACGTGGCCTTTAAAAATATCTGTACTATTGTTTTGCATATGCCAGTGGAAATCTTCAGAAACATGTGCGTGTGCAACAGAATTAGAAAAGAAGTGAGCAGTGAAATCATAAGAGACATTTCATGAGTGAGACAGTATACATTTGTCATAAAAGGACACAAAACAATAAATGATTACAATATAACTGGTTAAATGATTAATTATAAACAAGAAAAACATCTTAATTTTCA
Organism: Zacco platypus; assembly: GCA_038088235.1. NCBI lineage: Eukaryota > Metazoa > Chordata > Actinopteri > Cypriniformes > Xenocyprididae > Zacco > Zacco platypus. The sequence continues at coordinate 8,507,560 of CM076067.1, forward strand.
ATCTCTACCCGTCACACGTGTAGAAACACCCAAGCTAGATAGTAAAGTTAATGGTAAATATAAAGTTTGAATTGATGTTGAAACATGTTTTGAGTTGTTTTTAGCTTCGAGGTAGAAAGATTATTTTAAAATCTGAGAGTGAATACATACATGGTGCACAAATTACTGAAATTATTGAAATATTTTTAGTTTAGGGTTGTCAAATATTTGGCTAGTGAATAAAATGTGTTATAAATAAATAAATAGCGTCCATTTATTATATTGGTATGATCAAGTGAATTTAACAATTGGTTTAAAAATAGGCTAGGAAAAATACAGATTTTTACTAAAATAACTTGGTAACACTTTACAATAAGGTTCATTAGTTAAACATTAGTTAATGTATTAACTAACATGAACTAACCATTTGTTACTGTATTTACTAATCTTCATTAAAGTTAGTTAATAAAAATACAGTTGTACATTGTTTGTTCATGTTCTTTCACAACTAATGTAAACAAGATTTTAATACTATATTAGTAAATGTTGAAATTAACATTAACAAATATGAATAAATGCTGTATAAGTGCAGTTCATTATTACTTCATGTTAACTAATGTGGTTAACTACTGTTAACTAATGAACCTTATTGTAAAGTGTTACCAATAACTTTTTTTTACCTCACAATCAGGGCTATAAATATCAAATAATATCATTTATATTAAAATGTAGGGTTTTTTTTGTTGGTAACCTACAGCATAACATGTCATAAATTCATGTAATCTACACATCCAATCAAGTAAATACAGAAAACTTGACAATATTATAACACTACCTTTATAATAGCTGAACCTGTCACTCAATGACTGCTTATGTGCACTCTCGCAAATACTCGCTTTGTAAAAAATGAGTGTAATTTTACCTGTAAAATGTTGTAAAAATGCTACGGAAATGCTACTCTGTGCAGGGAAATACCGTAAAAGCTCTAACCAGACATTTTATATAATTTCACAGTAAAATTCTGGTAATTTTTTACAGGTTTTAGAAGTTAAAAAGAACAAATAAACATATAATTTACAGTCAAAAACTTTAAACTGATAGTCCACATTTTAAGGTATTTTGGTTATATTTCAGCTAAGCACAAAATGGTTTTATGTTACATCTTCTGTTGTTTAATGAATGTTTTATTGGATTATTTAGGTGTTTTGTGTTTGTGTGAATGACTTTGTGCACCTTCTTTATATTAGTATATCCTGAAAAAGCTTCTTGTGATGAATTCTGATTCATCATGTGTCTTTCTCTTTATTACCTGCATTATTATGGTGGTTGTCAGTATAAGTTAAAGGTACAAACAGATTTTAATAGCAGTATGCGTTGTTGAATTTACTGGTTTACATTGAAATGTTCTTGTTACATTACTGTTTTATACTGTAAAATTTACAGTTTGTTCTGTAAATGTGTTTACAGTTTCTCTGTACTTTTTACAAAATTATTCCGGCAACCACAGCTTTTGTAAAAACTACAGATTTTTAAAAAAAATTATTGTAATCACACATTTTCAGACTCGCAGCATCTTGAATCTGAATTTCAGTATTCAGTTATAAAATACACAGTTATTCTGACACATTAATTCAAATGAAAATGTACTAAGAAGTAAAAATTCATGCTTGGAACTTTTTCATGTATATTTAGCATCAGGGAAACCGGTTTCTAATGTTGTTTTAAGGTTTATTATCTATGCTTAGTAAAGAAAAGCATATTACAGTCAAGCATTATAGAAGCACTGGATTTCAATCATTACTAAAACACCATCATTTGAAGGAAGAAAATAATGCTTATAATATCACATTCATTTCTGAAATTAATTACATTGATCTTGTGAAAATGTGAAGTTACACGTACATATTAATAATCTGGCTTGTGATAAAGTGTGCCATTCAAGTAATTTAAAAGAGGAAAATGAATACATTTATTGTTAACCATAAACTTTAGATCCCTCAAAATACTCTAACAGAATGTAAAAGACAGAAAATGCAATATCATAAACATAAGCCTCATGATTTCATGATTACATGCACTCTAGCAAGTTTACACAAACCATCTCTGTTTAACCGTGAATCATTTCACTAACAACAACGTTGGCGCATCCATGGACTTGAGTGAGCTGAGGACAATCAAGAGATGCCAGAAGTTTATGTGGCCCGTGACACTTGGGAATAAAGGTCTCCGTCAGTTTCACTGTGGCCAGACTTGGAATGTCACTGAGTGACAGAGAGAGAAAATTATTATGTGCATATTTCATTTGTATTCATTTTACATTGTGCTCTTCGACTGTAATTTATTTCAAGCGGTGCAAATGAATCTTGCGTCTTACCCATAGTGTATTGTTCTGACATGCTGCAATCCCAGTCCTTCAAAATGGAAAACTACGTTCTTCAGCACACAGCGCAGTGGGTTCTGGAATTTGATTTTGAATGTCATCTCTTTGCCCACTACACCACCACATACAGGCTGAAAAAAGAAAGGTTTACAAAAGACAATCAGGCTCCAGTCTGCAAATTTTGGTGCAGCAAAAAAGAACTGGGTTGCAAAAAAGCTTGAACATAAACCCCATCGGATGAAATCTCGATATATTAAGAGTTAATATATAAAGATAACGCACAATGATAATGAGCTCTGGCGTGCGCAATCTGAAGTTGAACTGGGTGGCCAGTATCTGTGTCGTCTCTGAGACCCATCCAGAGAGCGTGAGCATCAACGCCGCTTGATCGACCAGGTGGTCCTTATATTCCTCGTACCGCAAGGTCCACTCCATTATCAGGACTACAGAGGAAAACAAAATAGAAACGGTGAGTGAATGCTAATGCTTTCATTAAAAGCATCTTCATTTGAAGTTAATAATCATCCTCATTGTTTTTCTTCACAGCTGATATACTGTATGTGAAGTCTGAGAGGAATTTGGTAGAAACCATAGTTTGCACCAAAGTAATACAAAAGTAGAAAAGGTAAGTTTGTTGAGACAAATGTTGATGTTGGCTTAAAAAACTTTGCATTTTCAGAACAGCCTGAAGGACACTGCCAAGTTTGGTTAATTTCATTTTTTTTTTTTTTTTCATTTTTTCATCATTTAGCAGACGCTTTTATCCAAAGTGAATTACAAGGGGAGCAATTAGGGGTTAAGTGTCTTGCTCAAGGGCACTTTTAGTCGTGGTATCGAATGGGAATCGAACCGGCAACCTTCAGATTACAAGCCCGACTCCCTCACCACTAGGCCACAACTACCCATAATAATTAATAATATTTAATTAATAATATTGCTTGGAGCAAGTCATCAAACCAAAGTAATTCTTCTAGTCCAAGACAAGCATTGTACAGAGTTATTTTAAGGCTGGGACACACCAAGTCGGGCTGTTTTTGAGTGTTGATCAGCTTAGTTTTTTCAGCGTATTCTGCACTGTTGGCTCTGGTCGTACGGCGTCTGGGTTTTTTTTGGGTCGATTCAACATGCCAGAACTCTGGCTGTTCAGCTTAGTAAACGAGAATAAAAGTGATGAAAGAGCGAAGTCAAGATGGTACGGACAGAAGGCTGTTATAAAATAAGTCTTAATAAGTACGTGGATGGGAGACCTCCTGGGAAAACTAGGTTGCTGCTGGAAGAGGTGTTAGTGAGGCCAGCAGGGGGCACTCACCCTGTGGTCTGTGTGGGTCCCAGTATAGTGATGGGGACACTAAGCACCGTCCTTCGGATGAGACGTTAAACCGAGGTCCTGACTCTCTGTGGTCGTTAAAAATCCCAAATTTACACACTGGCCTCTGTCCATCATGGCCTCCTAATCATCCCCATACACTGATTGGCTTCTTCCCTCTGTCTCCTCTCCATCAATAAGCTGGTGTGTGTTGGGCATTCTGGCTGCCGTCGCATCATCCAGGTGGATGCTGCACATCGGTGGAGGTTGAGGAGATTCCCCCCTCCATATGTAAAGCGCTTTGAGTACCCAGAAAAGCGCTATATAAATGTAACAAATTATATGCCATACCTGAGCATTTGAATGCACGAATATTTTCATAATAACATGAGCCGACTGGAATAAAAAGTGATCAGCGTGATTGATATTCAGAATGGTAAGCAAGCGCTGCTTTGTTTACGGTTTGTATATCTGCAGTTCTAGTTTCGGTTTCCCTTTTTAAATGATGAAAATAGACTTGCTCGCAAAACGCACATGCTTGTTGACAGTCCTTTTGGTGTGTTCAAGCGCAGATTTTTGGCCGCCGAGCGCGACAACACAGTTACGGCTAGTTCTTTGACGTCGACTTGGTGTGTCCCAGGCTTTAGACTATCTTTCAAACTGATTTCAAGTTTCTATAATCCCTCACCCTCATATGAATTTAGCTCAATGAGCGTCTGGTCCTTTTTCACTAAGGCCTTGTGGGCTCCGGTGTAGTAAATGGCTGCCACCTGGCTGTAAAGAGTGAGGCTACGAGGAGACGTGCACTTGTTCTTGAGAATGATGGAAAGCACAGCATCCTGACCAACACACGGTCCATCACCCTGCATGTTGACTTCAATGATCACATCCTCGCTGTGGGACAATGAGTATTCGGACCGTTTGGAGCCATGCTGACAGGCTGCTTCTTCAGCAATTCGTGCCTCATGCGAACCTTGGGGATGGGATAAAATAATGGGAATGGGATAAAATAATACATGATTAAACATAATGCGAATATTAAAAGTGCTGCTTTTTGAATGGTGTGCATAAAAACGTCCCTACTTCTAAATATCACACCTGAAATTGTCTTTGTTCAAGGAGGTCTATAATAATATAATGAAATGCTTGTTTTTATTGTAATAATATACTTAATTTTATATTTTATCAGAATACATAGCTACTTTTGAATGTCCGTCAATGGAGAAAGATGCTTTTCCCCCACAGAATGGCTAACTCTGCAAGCCAAACCTAATACAGAAACCAAGACTTTTGGCTTTAAACATTAGAGTGATCAATAGTGATGTATGTCAGTAAGGTCCTCTAGGGTTGTGCCAGCTACAGCATGTATGAGTGTGTTTCTGTGACGCACAAGTGTAGGTTTTCACCTTTGGGGTGTTTGTAGAGGTGTGTGATATCTACGCGTTGATCTGAGCCAACAGCTTTGGTGCTGATGCAGTGACCTACTGCGTTCTTGTCAACCCGAATCACAGCGAAGTTTTCATTAGCTTGACGCTGCCAGTAGACTTTATCGCTGTTCACCTACAACACAAAGAGCAAAACATTCAGTACGCCAGTTTGTGCATCTGTCCTTTTGCGTTCCATTTCAGTTCCTAAAATGAAGCAAGATGCAGAATTTAAAGAAGGTTATTTCATTTTTTTCAGTATTAACCAAAATCATCATGAAATGACATATTTCCTGAAATATCACATGACATCAATAATCATTGTTTAAATGCTACCTAAAGAAATTTTTACTTTTTACATGTGAAAATATTCCATGTAACACCAAACCCTGCATGATGGAATGTTTGTGGTAAAACATTAACATACTCCAGCAAAAATGAAGGGTGCATCATGTTGAATCTGTCCGCTGCGGATCGCAGCAACAGAGGTGGGGCCGGAGCAAAAGGTGTCCTGGCTCGTCAGCTGAGGAGTGGAATCAACCACTTGCCAACCTCCAAAGCCAGACGGCAGGTCTGGACGAGCCATCCAGGCCTCGTTCCACACGTGGAAGTTCCTACAGAGAAGAATCAACCATGTAGCGTAAAGAAATTGAAATCAATTGGGATGCAGTGTTCTGAAAGAAACCCTGTGATCTTACCAGACCGAATAGTGGTTTAGATGTTCAATCGGCTCAAATTTCTCATCTAAATAAACATCAGTTGTCAATGAAACATCAGTGTCATGAGCAGAATTGAAGTTTGACACCGGACGAGTGGGAATGCCCAAACATCTCAAAACTGAGGGATTGAGAGAAGACAGAATTAAAACAATTCACATAACCACATCAAATCTCCCACACACATTATTGTTCACTTTTTTACATCTAATATGTTACTTGTGTTGGTGACTCCAGCGAAGACCCAACACTGTCCATATTTGACAGGTTTCCCTCCATTTTTGTGGTACTGTTTCAGGATGGCACTGCTGCCGCACCAGGCTGTAGGGGAAATCCCATCTGTGAGGGTATTTGACCAACTACCCATCATCACACCACTGTTGCCATTGGCATTAATCTGTTACAATGATGAAATATCAATGTTGTAACGAAGGAGTCAGCGGGTAGAGATCCAAGTGCAGTTTATTGAAGGAAGACGTAGTCAGACAGGCAATAGTCAATACAGGGGCAAACAGGCATATGGGGATAATCAGAGTTGTGGTCAGTAAACAGGCAGAAAATCCAAAGACAGGCAGCAAACAATCAGGAAACAGGGAAAACAAGACACAGTATAAATGCTCGGAATTGGTACGTAGAGTAACACAATACTTCGCGGTGTGTGTGAGTAGTGCTCTTATAGTGGTGTGATTGTAATTAGTGCTAAGGTAATGTGCTACAGCTGGCGGGGTGATCATTGACTGGGTGAGGGGCTTATGGGAAATGTAGTCCGTGTGACTGAATGTGAGTGTGAGTGAGTGTCCAAAGTGAAGTGCCCTCTAGTGGCTGTCTCGGGCACTTCAGCTGAAATCGTGACAAATGTTATGTTGTCATCTGCTCTTTTACCTGAAGATCATTGGGTCTCATTCGCTAAGCATGCGTTTGTGCGTGAAATCTGCGTACAAACGTTTTCACAAATGACTAACTTCATGCCCTCATGCCCTTATTTAGAATACTCCAAATTCACTAACGAGATTAAGAACAAATTCATATGCGTATGCACGTGTTGTGGATTAGGTGGAGATGATTCATGAGAAGTTCTCCTTTGTGTACAAATATGAAGTAATCCATGCAATAATTAGTGAATAAAACCCATTGTTCTAATCAGGTTGTTATCCACACCCAAAACCTAGTTTGAAAATGGCTGGAAAACTCACTATTGCAGATGCTACTCTGACCACATTAACAGGGTCTCCCCATCCTGAGCAAGGTCCACCACTCATCTCCAACACAAAGAAACACGCAGCCAAGACTCCTTCGTCAAACTAAGAATCACAGAACAAGTAATTAAGAAATGTAGCAAGCACTTGTATATGAATATGGATGAACATTTGGCTCTTACTTGACCAAAGTTCCATGTTCTGCAGTCGATCTGCTGTTTAGTTCCGTAGTAGATTGTGCCCATGTCATTCAGCACATACTCAACTCTCTCCGCCTCATCATTCAGGTACACACAGTCATCTGATAAAGAGACATTCTTATATATTTCACAGTGCTTTCTAGTTTTCCCTCACTTTTTGCTCGGCTTCAGGCTTCATATGAGATTTAAAATACAATATCATGTGCAAATACCTGTACACCAGGGGTTGAACAGCAGGTAAATGTCATTTTCGAGAGTGTCTGGTGAAGAGGTCTTTCCTCCTGAGCCGCTGGTTATGATAGTGAGTTTGTATCGTCCAATAGAAGCTGTTGACTGAGAGTAAACACACAGTTTGATTCGGTTTTGCATTTGCTCAACAATCTTGGCTTCCCAGCAGTCTTTCTTGAAATCCCTCACTAATGGAACAATCGTGAGTGTCTCGTTCCATGTTGATGGGATGTTACCTATGAAACCCAAGACACAGAAGAGAAAATGATGGTGAGGATATGCCTTTTAGAATATATCCTCAAAGTTTTTACAGTAGGGTTGAAAGATGTAAAATTGCACTGAAAATATTTGGATACATTTTGAAAAAGAAAAGAAAATAACTAAAGAGAGGGTAAGATGTTTTTGCTGTCAAAAGATGCTTTGGAGCATCTCAACTCAAAAGTTGTCGAAAATGTTCAACATTTCAATGAAATTGCTATTCTGACATTTTGGACTTCTTTTGTCTTCTAAAAGCAATATATACTGCCAGGCCAACAAAAAAACAAACAAAAAAAACAAAGCTGTTTGGATTTAAATAGGCAAATACTTGAAGGGTTAGTTCACGCAAAAATTTTGAAATCGATTCAGTGGTTCGGATCGCGTATCAAACTGCCAAAGTCTCGCAAACTATTGAAATTTCGAATCACTTATGGCGTAACGAAGCCTCGTTTACAGAAATCATGTGACTTTGGCGCTCCGAACCACTGAATCGAAACAAAAGATTAGTAAAGCTTCATGAATCAGTGTTTTGAAATCGTCCATCACTAGATATTGTTGAATAAAGTCGATATTTTGTTTTTTTGGCGCACAAAAAGTATTCTCGTCGCTTTATAATATTGCGGTTGAACCACTGTAGTCACATGACCTGTTTTAAATATGTTTTAGTATCTTTCTGTTCATCTGAAAGTGTTCATTATCTGTCAATAGAGACTCACTGAACCATCAGATTTCATCAAAAATATCTTCATTTGTGTTCTGAAGATGAACGAAGGTCTTACGGGTGTAGAACGACACGAGCGTGAGGAATTAATGACAGAAATTTCATTTTTGGATGAACTATATGAACTCTAACCCTAACCCTATGTTATTTCCATCAAGAGGTACATCAAGTTCGGTTAAGATCTTGTATCGACAATCCAAGAGTCGAGCACTCTGTAAAGTCTCCTCCAGCACATCCCAAAAACTTTCAACGAATTTAAGGTCTGGACTCTCCACCAAGCTACACACTCCATCAATAAGGGTTAGAAGAACTGTTCCCAAACATATAACATGCCAGAAACATAATAATCACTGCAATAATGATTGAGTCATTGACTCTTAAGTATTTGCCTATTTAAATCCAAGCGGCAACAGGGCAGAGCATAGTTAGTCAGATTCTTTAGGTTGTCAGAATGCTTCTGGTTGGATATCATGATGGCATCTAACTAAAGGCTTAAACTGACATAGTCTCAGCTCCAGATGAAGTTGGTCACAGTTTGGGTTAAAGGGTCGGGAAAGCTCAATCCACATCTCAAAACATTGTCCTCTACGGATGATGAGGTGATCGCTAAGATAACGATCTGTGTGATGCTCTCGTCGATTTTGTCCCGTCCTGGATTTGATGAGGTCAACAGAACACACCTGCAATGGCAGATCTGATAAACAGAAAACAGTTAAAGATCAGAGTGGGGCAGTTCATTAGAATTTTCAATCAAATTCATTACATGATGTGCTGCATATAATTGGCTGATGTAGAAGTTATAGGCTTAAACACATCATGCGTTACACTCCAAAGACTTCTTACCATTCACCACAGGCTCCACATGTGTCCACGAGTCTGTGCAATAATTCGCAATTCTGGTGGTGACATGCTCCTTGTCATCGGGTTTTTGGCTCGATTTGAGGTGATTGCAACAGCAATGCTCACAAATGGATGCGCTGCCTGCCTCTGAACACTTTTCTGACTCCAGGATAATGGCTCTGAATGACCTTTTACAAGAATATACATGATTAGTTAATCATCAGTGATTGATCAAAAACAAAACTCACATAATCAACCATTCGACAGAGATTGGGCTCTCAACTAAACCCTCAAACGAATTTCAGCAACAAAATATGGAAGCTTGTTTCCACCGAGGAATAAAACTTTACAAGATAATTGCGGCTTTTTATCTTGCAATTTTGACTTTTTTCTTGAAAATCTGAGATATAAACTCGCAATTGCGAGAAAAAGTCAGAAAGTCCAATTCTGTGGAAAAAAAGGACTTTTTTTCTCAGCATTACGAGTTTATATCTCACAATTCTGACTTTATAACTCGCAATTGTGACTTTATATCTCACAATTCTGACTTTATAACTCGCAATTGAGAGTTTATATCTCACAATTCTGACTTTATAACTCGCAATTGAGAGTTTATATCTCACAATTCTGACTTTATAACTCGCAATTGAGAGTTTATATCTCACAATTCTGACTTTATAACTCGCAATTGAGAGTTTATATCTCACAATTCTGACTTTATAACTCGCAATTGTGAGTTTATATCTCACAATTCTGACTTTATAACTCGCAATTGTGAGTTTATATCTCACAATTCTGACTTTATAACTCGCAATTGTGAGTTTATATCTCACAATTCTGACTTTATAACTCGCAATTGTGAGTTTATATCTCACAATTCTGACTTTATAACTCACAATTGTGAGTTTATATCTCACAATTCTGACTTTATAACTCGCAATTGTGAGTTTATATCTCACAATTCTGACTTTATAACTCGCAATTGTGAGTTTATATCTCACAATTCTGACTTTATAACTCACAATTGAGAGTTTGTCTCACAATTCTGACTTTATAACTCGCCATTGTGAGTTTGTCTTACAATTCTGACTTTATAACTCACAATTGAGATTTTATATCTCACAATTCTGACTTTATAACTCGCAATTGCACGAAAAAAGTCAGAACTGCGAGATGTAAACTCGCAATATTTTATTTTTATTCAGTGGCGGAAACAAGCTTCCATAACAAAGCAATTAAGGATCCACATCTTTTTTTGTTAATCCTGCCAGAACATATTGCCTTTAGCTTTATCAATTAAATGACTTACACAGACAGATAAATATCTCTTCACATAATCAGGTAAAAAATAGTCTGCTAAAGACGTTCCAGCAATGTGCAAAATAAAATCAGATCACAAGAGCATAAAACAATACCTGAGTTCATTACTTACATGGTTGTAGTTCTGAAAGTGTTCGAAGAGCGTGTTATCTGAAAGAATTAATAAAGCGATTGTGAAGTGGATCTCTGCTTTTGTTCAACTGTTTCTCTCCAGATCAGCCCGGTATATATTCAGGTCTCTCTCTCCACCCCGTCCACAGCTCAGAGCTGAAGAGTGTGAAGAATTTCCCGTCTGATGAGAGAGAGTTTAGTGTTTAGGATGAGTCTCACAAGTTAATTGCAGCTTATTTAAATGCTCCCATCAGCGTGAATTTTCAATGCAAAATCATCAAATTATTAAAGATGGAATGTGTTGCAAAACGGCTCAAGTGAGTGAAAGAGTGGATGAGGCATTCTTTACACGGCTAACAGCAATTCCTCACCTAACTATAGACACACCAAATTACACATTGTTTGCCTATCAGTAATATAATAACAAACATACACTGTCACTGTTTGGATTTAAATACTTATTGCAGTGATTATTATGTTTTATGTTTGGCAACAGTTCTTCTAACCCTAATCGATTTTCATTTCTTAAACAACCATGTAGGAACACACATCTTGGCCATATTCCAGGATGACAAAGAAAAGATTCATCAGGCCCAAATTGTGAAAGAAAGGTAGGGAGGGAGCATGAAGAATCATTTCCAGAATTCATTAAAGACTTTGAGACTTCATAGAGTGCGTTATCAATACAAGATCTTGACCAAAAATTGATCCCCCTCTTGATGAAATGTTGTGATGTTATTGCCATCAAGAGAATGCATGTGTTTAACACAACAGAATATTCAGATATGTTCATTTTACAGAAGGAATATCCCAAGAGCAATTGAATTTTGAGCATCTGACAAACAGTAGTGAAATTTGGATCACAAAACACTATATGTATTTGGTTGAGATTGATTTCTTACTTCAGAAATAATCCATATACACATTTTCATTTTCCCATCTTTATTTTTCATTTATTTCTTTGTAGTGTCACAGAAAATAATCAAGCTAAACAATAACTTTCTGCAACATTTTTGACTGCGGTCACCACAATCCAGCATACAGTAATCACATCGTGTTGGCATGAGTCGGCTGGCGGCACCGCCCTTCTGAATCCAGTTTGACGTTCGGAAAGCGCCCAATCATGTTGTTTCCACATGGCTGCATGCCTTTGCAGTCACCGCTAACGTTCTTGACGTCTTGATCATTGTGCTTGCAGAAAGCCTCCTTTGAATCTCCTGAATTGAGTTTGATAACCGGAAAACGGCCGATCACCTTGCTTCCGCACGGCGGCACGCTTTTGCCGTCATCTTTAATATTCTTGCAGGCGGCTGGCTTACGGTCATAATCAAGGCATGGTGGGATGTAGTTGCAGGGGTTACTGCGAGGTTTAACGCCGCATGCCACTTTCTTGCAGTTGTCTTTACAAGCATCATCACAGCATGTTGGGACACAGCGGCAGGATTTGGTGCCAGGTTTGACGCAGCATGCCACTTTCTTGCAATTGCTCTTACAACCACATTCGCTGCATGATGGGACGTGGTTGCAAGGCTTGTTGCAAACCGGCACGCAGCATGGCTCTTTCTTGCAATCGCCCAGTGTAGTGACTGAAAAACGTCCAACAGGGCAACACTTGATGATTGACTTTTCACAAGACATGGTGTGAGCTGCAACAAAAAGAGTGTGAGAGAGAATAAATAGCAAGACAAAACTGTCTTTAAGTAGTTATTTAAAAACAGGAAACCCTTGTCATTGGTTAAACTAGTTTAACTTTAAAAAAGTTTTGGGGATGCAAATCCTGAATTGCACTGTTAAAGGGGATATATCATGAAAATCAGACTTTTTTCATGTTTAAGTGCTATAATCAGGCGTCTACCAACCCAGAAAATGTGAAAAAGGACGACCCAGTAACTTTGTTTTGGTAAGCCTTTCTCTGCAAGCATGTAAAAAAAAATGAGCCGCTCAGATTTTGCTCTCCTGTAGTGTCGTAGGAAGGGGATCTTATAATATTACCACCCCTTAATCTGCACTTTTCCACCCACTGTGCCACCGTTTTGTTTTTGCAAGTGAAAACGGTGTCTCACTCCAGTTTGAACAATGTAACACCGTTACTGACAATCCTCGTTTTGTCTGCGTGAGATTCTCCAGCTTTGTTGCTGTTGAGAAACCAAAGTGTTGAGCTGTTAAAGCTCTGCCCTTTTCTGGAAAGGGGGCGGGGAGCAGCAGCTTTTAAAGCGATACACACAAAAACGGCAGGTTTTTGCTCCTCATACCCAAATATGGGCAAATTTGACAAGCTATAATAAATGATCTGTGGGGAATTTTGAGCTGAAACTATTCTGGAGACACCAGAGACTGATATTACATCTTGTGAACGAGGCATAATAGGTCCACTTTAAAGGTACTAAATTGTAATGGTAAGTTGCTCAGTCTCTAAAATCTGAAAGCAAGAACTTAAAAGTTAAATACTTACATGTGTTTGGTCGTTTATCTTGACTGTGTTTGAAAGGCTCTTGTCGGAAGCAGCTCTTCTCTCGTTCTGATGTTTTTCTCCTCTGCAGCCCGGTATATATTCACGTCTGCATCTCCACCCCATCCACAGCTCAGAGATCAAAAGCGAGAAGAATTTCCCGTTTCATGAGAGGGACAATTTCGTGTTTGTGATGAATCTCACTTATTTAACTTAAAAGCGGCATCAGAGCAATCTTCACATTGTTACAAAAGCAAATTGTGTAATGATGGGGAGGGAGGTTTAATGAGAGGTAATGAGAGTATAACACAATGCCATTCGTTGTCATCCACATAAAAATTAAATTTAATTAGACATGAATATGAATTTTTAAGCATTTTTCTGTTACTGTACGTCCTTACCATAAAATAGTCTTCTGCTGTTTTATATAAACATGAATTAGAAGTGTAACTAAACCAAACCAAAGCAAAATAATGATAATAATTTGTTCTAACTACTAATAAACCTTTTACACAATCTTATATAGCTTTATCTGAAAAGCCACAGATACATAATAATGTAATTATTGTAATATATTATTATCATTATGGATAAGTCTGTTTTTACTGACTCAAGTCTGCAGTTAATGAACTAGTCATACTTAATATCAAATTCGAGACAGTCACATTTCATCAATCAGGATGGCACGTGAAGCAAACTGCTCCACTGAATGAATCCTCTCTGGCAAATTATGTTTTATATATCTAACGTGATTAATTCCAACTAAAGACACACCAGAGTTTTGACTGTGCTTAAATGCAATTAATTGTAAATAAAAATGTTTGTGTGTGTTCACAAACACAGCACCACCAAAGCAAGTCACGTCTTATTGAGTCATTGAATCATTCGTTCAAATGAATCAGTTCAGAACCATTGATTCATTCAGGGACGAAACATGCTCGAAGATGTGCTTTTTGTAACTATTTTTGTTGACGGAACAAAAACCGTGTACAAGTTACTTCATATTAGCTTCTCATTTGTTTAATCACAATATCACATTTGATATATACTCTACTGCACTCTTGCTCATGTGATGCTAAATCAGGAACTGATTGGGGCTTTTTTGCCCTCATTACTTGAATTTTAGGGACATTTTTGATGGTATTTTCCCATTCATTTCAGACCTTGCGTGTGTCAATCAAGACGAGACGAATGAAGACTAATCTCGTTCCGAGAAATAAAACTGTGTAAAACAATTTAATAGTAATTGTTTTGTAACACTCACTATTTACAGTTAAATTCATTAGGTTTACTGATTTAAAAAGTACTGATTTCTTTATAAAAAAAGATTTGAGTTGTGTTGAACTGTGAAAATAGTTCCCACGTTGGCCAAATTGACCCTTCGCAAAGACTCGCCCCCTTTAGTTACTGTTGCTATGTCCGCTCTCACGCCACACATCATGTTCTCACGGAGTGAAAAGTACATCCCGGAGCAAAGAGGACACATGCAAACACAAAAACGCGCTACATTTACAAAAAGCGCTGCAAATAGCACAAACCACAACGGAAATGTTTCAAGGGGGACCCCAAAAAGTGACGGACCCTACTTGACAACAGCACAAACTAAAAAATATTAAAATATATTATGTAGGCATGAACTCAATGTAATGTGTTTCACTAACAGAAAAGTGTTTTAATATGTGGCGTTGATGTTCACTCATTCAACTTTAAGAGATGATAATTTAGGGGATGATTTAAAAATATTCGTGAATCATCTGTAGCGCACTAATGTGACGTCATCATAACGGCCGCCTGAGGCGCTCGACGACCACGACATCTGTGAGCGTGAGCTTCTAGCAAACTGAAAAACACTTTAAAAATAATAAATACATGAAATAATGTACAGTTGTTTATTTTTGTTTGCAGTTTTTATAGTATTTCATGATTGTGAACACATTGTGCACTCAAATGTCGTACACTATATAGGGATTAGTGAATGAGTGAAGGGTGAGTTGAACTGGTTTTGGACGCACGTCCTAGTAGGGTCCGTCACTTTTTGGGGTCCCCCATGAAACATTTCCGTTGTGGTTTGTGCTATTTGCAGCACTTTTTGTAAATGTAGCGCGTTTGTGTGTTTGCATGTGTTGTGAGGATTTGCAGCACGTGTGTTGTCAAACTGATGATCACGTTTTTTTTTTATTTGCATGTGTTTTCTTATTCGCAGCGCGTTGAGCTCTCTCGGCCACCGTAGGTTTCCCTCTATTTTGTCTTTAGCTAATTTTATGCCTGATAATGTTTGCCAAATCGAGTTTCGAATAACATCTGGAGAAAGATTTTATGTGAAAGTTGTGATACTTTTTCATATTGAATATGATTTTGTTGTATAACAGGCACAAATGCATGTTTACTACAGAAATAATCCATCCACACGTACACATTTTCTTTTTTACATTTCTTTTTATTGGTAATTTCTTTGTATTTTCAGCCTAATTTATCTTTAAATGACCAAATTCAACTTTTCCCTTGTTCTTCTAAACAGAAGCACCTGCGGACTGAAACATCACAGTCCAACATAATCACAGCTTTCTGTCAGTCAGCTGATCACAAACCGGTCTGCAGCTCACGCTCTTCCACTGATTGACTGGGAATGAGACCGACACTTCATTTGTTCTGCTGCATTCATCCTGGATGACCGGCTTGACCCCATGATTGTGGCATGACGTCAGGTGGCTGCAAGGGTTGTGCTGACCAACTGGCTCGAAGCAGTCGTGCGCCTGCCGTCCACACGCTCCGCTGTACTTGCAGTCGTCCTGGATGACCGGCTTGACCCCATGATCGTGGCATGACGTCAGGTGGCTGCAAGGGTTGTGCTGACCAACTGGCTCGAAGCAGTCGTGCGCCTGCCGTCCACACGCTCCGCTGTACTTGCAGTCGTCCTGGATGACCGGCCTGACCCCATGATCGTGGCATGACGTCAGGTGGCTGCAAGGGTTGTGCTGACCAACTGGCTCGAAGCAGTCGTGCGCCTGCCGTCCACACGCTCCGCTGTACTTGCAGTCGTCCTGGATGACCGGCCTGACCCCATGATCGTGGCATGACGTCAGGTGGCTGCAAGGGTTGTGCTGACCAACTGGCTCGAAGCAGTCGTGCGCCTGCCGTCCACACGCTCCGCTGTACTTGCAGTCGTCCTGGATGACCGGCTTGACCCCATGATCGTGGCATGACGTCAGGTGGCTGCAAGGGTTGTGCTGACCAACTGGCTCGAAGCAGTCGTGCGCCTGCTGTCCACACGCTCCGCTGTACTTGCAGTCGTCCTGGATGACCGGCTTGACCCCATGATCATGGCATGACGTCAGGTGGCTGCAAGGGTTGTGCTGACCAACTGGCTCGAAGCAGTCGTGCGCCTGCTGTCCACACGCTCCGCTGTACTTGCAGTCGTCCTGGATGACCGGCTTGACCCCATGATCATGGCATGACGTCAGGTGGCTGCAAGGGTTGTGCTGACCAACTGGCTCGAAGCAGTCGTGCGCCTGCCGTCCAAACGCTCCGCTGTACTTGCAGTCGTCCTGGATGACCGGCTTGACCCCATGATCATGGCATGACGTCAGGTGGCTGCAAGGGTTGTGCTGACCAACTGACTCGAAGCAGTCGTGCGCCTGCTGTCCACACGCTCCGCTGTACTTGCAGTCGTCCTGGATGACCGGCTTGACCCCATGATCATGGCATGACGTCAGGTGGCTGCAAGGGTTGTGCTGACCAACTGGCTCGAAGCAGTCGTGCGCCTGCCGTCCAAACGCTCCGCTGTACTTGCAGTCGTCCTGGATGACCGGCTTGACCCCATGATCATGGCATGACGTCAGGTGGCTGCAAGGGTTGTGCTGACCAACTGGCTCGAAGCAGTCGTGCGCCTGCTGTCCACACGCTCCGCTGTACTTGCAGTCGTCCTGGATGACCGGCTTGACCCCATGATCATGGCATGACGTCAGGTGGCTGCAAGGGTTGTGCTGACCAACTGGCTCGAAGCAGTCGTGCGCCTGCCGTCCAAACGCTCCGCTGTACTTGCAGTCGTCCTGGATGACCGGCTTGACCCCATGATCGTGGCATGACGTCAGGTGGCTGCAAGGGTTGTGCTGACCAACTGGCTCGAAGCAGTCGTGCGCCTGCCGTCCAAACGCTCCGCTGTACTTGCAGTCGTCCTGGATGACCGGCCTGACCCCATGATCGTGGCATGACGTCAGGTGGCTGCAAGGGTTGTGCTGACCAACTGGCTCGAAGCAGTCGTGCGCCTGCCGTCCACACGCTCCGCTGTACTTGCAGTCGTCCTGGATGACCGGCTTGACCCCATGATCGTGGCATGACGTCAGGTGGCTGCAATGGTTGTGCTGACCAACTGGCTCGAAGCAGTCGTGCGCCTGCCGTCCACACGCTCCGCTGTACTTGCAGTCGTCCTGGATGACCGGCTTGACCCCATGATCGTGGCATGACGTCAGGTGGCTGCAATGGTTGTGCTGACCAACTGGCTCGAAGCAGTCGTGCGCCTGCCGTCCACACGCTCCGCTGTACTTGCAGTCGTCCTGGATGACCGGCTTGACCCCATGATCGTGGCATGACGTCAGGTGGCTGCAATGGTTGTGCTGACCAACTGGCTCGAAGCAGTCGTGCGCCTGCTGTCCACACGCTCCGCTGTGCTTGCAGTCGTCCTGGATGACCACAGCCTCACGACCGCAGCACGTCTCACAGCTGCAAACAGCAGCGCAGCGCTTCACTTTGCCGCAGTCGTCTGACTGCAGTTTGACGGCTGGGAAACGGCCGACTGCACAACAGTTGTTGATGGCTGACTTATCACAAGACATGGTGTGAGCTGAAACAATAGAAAGGAGAGATTGATGAAAAGCAAGAAAACACACAATGGTTTTCTATTAAAATTTGAGTTGAATACTTACATGCGTTCAGTCTTGAGTTCTCCAAGTCTTACTGGACTCTTCTCTCGCTCTGATGTTTCTCTCCAGATCAGCCCGGTATATATTCACGTTTTCATCTCCACCCCATCCACAGCTCAGAGCTGAAGAGTGTGAAGAATTTCCCGTCTCAAGCTCGGGAGGGAGAGTTCAGCGTTTATGATGAGTCTCACGTTTTTAAAGGATTAGTTCACTTTTAAATGAAAATTACCTCAAGCTTTACTCACCCTCAAGCCATCCTAGGTGTTTATGCATTTCTTCTTTCTGATGAACACAATCTGAGATATATTAATAAATATCCTGACATATCCGAGCTTTAAAATGGCAGTAAGCGATACCAAATGAGTATGAGCTGAAGAAAGTGCTTCCATCCATCATAAATGTACTCCTCACAGATCCGGGGGGTTAATAAAAGCCTTCTGAAGCCAAGCGATGCGTTTAAAAAAATCCATATTTAACAAGTTATGAAGTAAAATATCTAACTTCCTCCAGACCGTCCTCCATATTGAAATTATGCAAAAACTGGCATCGCGTTCGTTCCGTAAGTTGAATAGGGAAGGTGTAGGACGTACCCGAAGCTTTTTGAACTGCTAGAGTTTAAACTTTCCTCGTAAGTTTAATACGGAAGTTGGTCTAGCAGAAGCTAGATATTTTACTTCATAATTTGTTAAATATGGATATTTTTATACACAAATGCATCAGAAGGCTTTTATTCTCCCCCTGGAGCCGTGTGGAGTACATTTATGATGGATGGAAGAAATGTCTTCAGCTCATACTCGTGACCCTGATTCACTGCCATTATAAAGCTTGGATGCGTCAGGATATTTATTTATAATCCTAGGATGGCTTGAGGGTGAGTAAAACTTGGGGTAATTTTCATTTGAAATCCTTTAATTTTAAGTACAGTATTAGTACATTCTTGACAGCTTTACATAAGAGAGAGTGCCATTTTTTTCATCACAATGGGAATGTTGTTTTTTGCAAAAAGTAATGAAGTTAAAAGAATAGTAAGCATTAGTGGAATCTCCATGTAATGCAATAGTAAATAAAGTTACAAACTAAAGTTCAGAGGGAGCATTTAGTCTCAAATTATGTTTTCATACTATATGCAAATTAGACACTAAAACAAATGAACACTTTTAAGCAGTGTTGCATATCTCGTTGTTGTTGATGCTGTGAAGTGATTTTATAAGGCTGAGTTTGCTGGTATGAGTGAAACATCTGCTTTATATCATGCTTGTCATGTCAAATCAAGATTTTAGTTGGTTAAAGCGATAGTTCACCCAAAAATGAAAATTATTCCATGATTTGCTCACCCTCAAGCCATCCTAGGTTACATTTATAAACTATAATCACTGGCTTCCGGTAACAGCCGTACACAAATCGAGTCCCGGCAGATGTAGGAGTATCGTAAGCTTAAACGCCTCTCACGGTTCAAACAAACCCAAGGTCATCCGACATTTCTCTTTAAAAGTTCTTGTTTTAGACTTCTAATTCATGACCAGTGTTTTGCTGTCCTTTGCACTTCCGCATTCGTCGGGTCAAAGGTCATTCTTCCGACGGAACTAGACTCGCGTACGGCCGTTGCTGGAAGCCAGTGATAATAGTTTATAAATGTATAAATATGGATAATTTTCTTACAAAAACGCATCGCTTCGCTTCATAAGGCCTTTATTAACCCCTTGGAGTCTTTTATGACGGATGGATGTGCTTTTTTAGACTTCAAAATCTCACTTACCATTCACTCCCATTATAAAGTTTGGAAGAGCCAGGATATTTTTTTGATATAACTCAGATTGTGTTTAACTGAGAGAAGTCATTTACGCATAAGATGGCTAAAGGTTGAGTAAGTCATGCGATAATTTTCATTTTTGCAGGAACTATCCCTTTTAATTTGTTCTTTTAATCTTTTAATTCTCTAAGGTCAAAGCTGAGGTATATTTTTACTTTTTGCTAAACCTTTCCAATTATCACTGAAATGACTCACACTTTCATTTGTGTAATGCTAATTACACTTATCTAAAGTTGAATATAGAATCTTTTTCTCTCATGTAACACTGTAAAGTTGCACTACTAGTGTATTTAAGTTTAAATAAGTGAGACTATTCGAAATCCGCCCTTTCATGAAATTCTTCAGCTCTGAGCTGTGGACGGGGTGGAGATGAAGATGTGAATATATATACCGGGTTTCTTGTGAGAGAAAAATCAGAGCAAACGAAGAGTTGAGACTCTGAAAACACAAGTCATTATTCACATTCAATCAGGAAAAAGGACTGAAAATGTAAGTATTCAACTTAGATGATCATTCCGTTCAAAAAGCTGATTGTGTGTTTTCTTGCTTTTCATCAATCTCTCCTTTCTATCGTTTCAGCTCACACCATGTCTTGTGATAAGTCAGCCATCAACAACTGTTGCGCAGTCGGCCGTTTCCCAGCCGTTAAACTGCAGTCAGACGACTGCGGCAAAGTGAAGCGCTGCGCTGCTGTTTGCAGCTGTGAGACGTGCTGCGGTCGTGAGACTGTGGTCATCCAGGACGATTGCAAGTACAGCGGAGCGTGTGGACGGCAGGCGCACGACTGCTTCGAGCCAGTTGGTCAGCACAACCCTTGCAGCCACCTGACGTCATGCCATGATCATGGGGTCAGGCCGGTCATCCAGGACGACTGCAAGTACAGCGGAGCGTGTGGACAGCAGGCGCACGACTGCTTCGAACCAGTTGGTCAGCACAACCCTTGCAGCCACCTGACGTCATGCCATGATCATTGGGTCAAGCCGGTCATCCAGGACGACTGCAAGTACAGCGGAGCGTGTGGACGGCAGGCGCACGACTGTTTCGAGCCAGTTGGTCAGCACAACCCTTGCAGCCACCTGACGTCATGCCACGATCATGGGGTCAAGCCGGTCATCCAGGACGACTGCAAGTACAGCGGAGCGTGTGGACAGCAGGCGCACGACTGCTTCGAACCAGTTGGTCAGCACAACCCTTGCAGCCACCTGACGTCATGCCATGATCATGGGGTCAAGCCGGTCATCCAGGACGACTGCAAGTACAGCGGAGCGTGTGGACGGCAGGCGCACGACTGCTTCGAGCCAGTTGGTCAGCACAACCCTTGCAGCCACCTGACGTCATGCCACGATCATGGGGTCAGGCCGGTCATCCAGGACGACTGCAAGTACAGCGGAGCGTGTGGACGGCAGGCGCACGACTGCTTCGAGCCAGTTGGTCAGCACAACCCTTGCAGCCACCTGACGTCATGTCATGATCATGGGGTCAAGTCGGTCATCCAGGATGAATGCAGCAGAACAAATGAAGTGTCGGTCTCATTCCCAGTCAATCAGTGGAAGAGCGTGAGCTGCGTACCGGTTTGTGATCAACTGACTGACAGAAAGCTGTGATTATGTTGGACTGTGATGTTTCAGTCCGCAGGTGCTTCTGTTTAGAACAATGAAGCAGAAAGTTATTGAATGAAGATGAAAACTTAGATTCGAATTATAAGAAAATACAGAAAATTAAAATATTAAAAAGAAAACATGAGTGTGTGGTTTATTTCTGTAGTACCAAACAGGGTTACTTAACTTCCTATCAAGTTTTTTTCTCCATGTTCATATTTCTTTAGTTTGTACTTAACGCCTTTCATTTAGTCAAAATGTAAAACTCTCAGTGTGTCAGGTAACATCAACCAACCTGGCAAAACGACCCCGTATTAAACCCCAAACAGGCTCTTGTATTACAGTTTATATTGCGGTAACTGTCCTTATCGCAAGAATGTACACAGACCCAAACCCTTCACAAGCAAATATTCTGAGCCGTGACGCCAAAGCCAGTAGAAAATACAAGTCCAATTAGTTTTTAATCCACCTTATTTTTAACGTAAGAGCGGGTGCAGCCATTTGTAACTTCAATGTATGTGGTTTCAGGAATAATTCCCTCCCAGTTATTTTAGCTGTACTAAACAATCCTTTATTCTGGTTGATACTGCAAGCTGTTTGTTTTTTATTTGTTATCCTTATCAACACACTGGCTTGTGTAGCCCCTCCGGTTTGGATGGCTCGCTCCAAGCGGGACTCAAACCTGGGTCACCGGCATGGAAGGTGGGCACTCAAAAAATACATAATCAGTATTGATTAAACAAAAAAATAAAAGGTATAATTCACTCAAATCATTTACTCACCCTCATGACTGTTGTATCTAAAAAAAAGTTTGTGTAATAAATTCTATGCTGAAACAAATATTTCTCTCTAAATCTGCTTTTTGTAATGTCTACTTGATGCTTTTCTCATTTAACACAATGACTCTAAATTATCTTTTGGGAGTAATTTCTCAGCCAAATTTGATGTGCGATTAATTGGATTAATCTTTCTATCCATCCATTTTCTACCGTTATCCGGGGCCGGGTAGCGGGGGCAGCAGTCTGAGCAGAGATTCCCAGACTTCCCTCTCCCCAGACACTTCCTCCAGCTCTTCCGGGGGGACACCGAGGCATTCCCAGGCCAGCCGAGAGACATAGTCTCTCCAGTGTGTCCTAGGTCTTCCCCGGGGCCTTCTCCCGGTGGGACATGCCCGGAACACCTCCCTAGGGAGGCGTCCAGGAGGCATCCGAAACAGATGCCCGAGCCACCTCAGCTGACTCCTCTCGATGTGAAGGCGCAACGGATCTACTTTGAGCACCTCCCGAGTGACCGAGCTCCTCACCCTATCTCTAAGGGAGCGCCCTGCCACCCTGTGGAGAAAGCTCATTTCGGCCGCCTGTATCCGGGATCTCATTCTTTCGGTCATGACCCAAAACTCATGACCATAGGTGAGAGTAGGAACGTAGATTGACCGGTAAATCGAGAGCTTCGCCTTCCAGCTCAGCTCCTTCTTCACCACGACAGACCGGTACATCGACCGCATTACTGCAGAAGCTGCACCGATCTGTCTGTCAACCTCACGCTCCTTCCTTCTCTCACTCGTGAACAAAACCCCAAGATACTTGAACTCCTCCACTTGAGGCAGGAGCTCTCCACCAACCTGAAGTGGACAAGCCACCCTTTTCCGACTGAGAACCATGGTCTCAGACTTAGAGGTGCTGATCCTCATCCCAGCCGCCTCACACTCAGCTGCAAACCGTCCCAATGCACACTGGAGGTCCTGGCCCGATGGAGCCAACAGGACAACATCATCCGCAAAAAGCAGAGATGAGATCCTGTGGTCCCCAAACCAGACTCCCTCCAGCCCCTGACTGCTCCTAGAAATACTGTCCATAAAGATTATGAACAGGACCGGTGATAAAGGGCAGCCCTGCCGGAGTCCAACATGCACCGGGAACAGGTCTGACTTATTGCCGGCAATGTGAACCAAGCTCCTGCTCCGGTCATACAGGGACCGGACAGCCCTTAGCAAAGGCCCCGGACTCCATACTCCCGGAGCACCCCCACAGGGTGCCACGAGGGACACGGTCGAATGCCTTCTCCAGATCCACAAAACACATGTGGACTGGTTGGGCAAACTCCCATAAACCCTCCAGCACCCTAGAGAGGGTATAGAGCTGGTCCAGTGTTCCACGACCGGGATGAAAACCACATTGTTCCTCCTGAATCTGAGGTTCGACTATCGGCCTTATTCTCCTCTCCAGTACCCTGGTATAGACTTTCCCAAGGAGTCTGAGGAGTGTGATCCCTCTGTAGTTGGAACACACCCTCCGGTCCCCCTTCT
Source organism: Zacco platypus (assembly GCA_038088235.1). Lineage (NCBI taxonomy): Eukaryota > Metazoa > Chordata > Actinopteri > Cypriniformes > Xenocyprididae > Zacco > Zacco platypus. The sequence continues at coordinate 8,531,320 of CM076067.1, forward strand.
TTAAAAGAGGGACCACCACCCCGGTCTGCCAGTCCAGAGGCACTGTCCCCAACCGCCACGCGATGCTGCAGAGGCATGTCAGCCAAGACAGCCCCACAACATCCAGAGACTTAAGGTACTCAGGGCGTATCTCATCCACCACCGCTGCCTTGCCACTAAGGAGCTCAGTGACTTCAGCTTGGGTGATGGGTGAGCCCACCTCTGAGCCCTCAGCCTCTGCTTCCTCAGTGGAAGACGTGTCGGTGGGATTGAGGAGATCCACAAAGTATTCCTTCCACCGCCCAACGATGTCCCCAGTTGAAGTCAGCAGATTCCCACCCCCACTGTAAACAGTGTTGGCAGGGCACTGCTTCCCCTTCCTGAGGCGCCGGACGGTTTGCCAGAATTTCTTCGGGCCGACCGATAATCCTTCTACATGGTCTCACCGAGCTCCTCCCAGACCCGAGTTTTTGCCTCCACAACTACCCGGGCTGCAGTCCGCTTGGCCTGCCGGTACCCGTCAGCTGCCTCAGGAGTCCCCCGAGCCAACCAGGCTCGATAGGCCTCCTTCTTCAGCTTGACGGCATCCCTTACATCCGGTGTCCACCCACGGGTTCGGGGATTGCCGCCACGACAGGCACCGGAGACTTTACGGCCACAGCTCCGAGCGGCCGCGTCGACAATGGAGGTAGAGAACATGGTCCACTCAGACTCAATGTCTCCAGCCTCCCTCAGTATCTGGTTGAAGCTCTGCAGGAGGTGCGAGTTGAAGATCTTTCTGACAGGGGACTTGGCCAAACGTTCCCAGCAGACCCTCACAGTACGTTTGGGTCTGACGATTCTGTCCAGCTTCCTCCCCTGCCATCTGATCCAACTCACCACCAGGTGGTGATCAGTTGACAGCTCCGCCCCTCTCTTCACCCGAGTGTCCAAGACATATGGCCAGAGGTCAGATGAAACAACTACAAAGTCGATCATCGACCTCCGCCCTAGGGCGTCCTGGTGCCACGTGTAATGGTGGACACCCTTATGCTTGAATATGGTGTTCGTTATGGACAAACTGTGACTAGCACAGAAGTCCAATAACAGAACACCACTCTGGTTCAGATCAGGGGGGCCGTTCCTCCCAATCATGCCCCTCCAGGTAGCACTGTCGCTGCCCATGTGAGCGTTGAAGTCCCACAGTAGAACGACAGAGTCCCCGTTTGGAGCACTTTCCAGCACCCCTCCCAGAGACTCCAAGAAGGCCGGGTACTCTGCACTGTCATTCGGCCCGTAAGCACAAACAACAGTGAGAGCTCTATCCCCGACCCGAAGGCGCAGTGAAGCGACCCTCTCGTTCACCGGGGTAAACTCCAACACATGGCGGCTGAGCTGGGGGGCTATGAGAAAGCCCACACCAGCCCGCCGTCTTCCACCGCAGGCAACTCCAGAGTAGCGGAGAGTCCAGTCTCTCTCAAGGAGTTGGGTTCCACAGCCCAAGCTGTGCGTGGAGGTGAGCCAGACTATCTCTAGTCGTTATCTCTCGACCTCCCGCACAAGCTCAGGCTCCTTCCCCGTCAGCGAGATGACGTTCCATGTCCCTAGAGCCAGATTCCGTGTCCGGGGATTGGGTTGCCGAGGCCCCTGCCTCAGGCTGCTGCCCAATCCACAATGCACCGGCCCCATATGGTTCCTCCCGCAGGTGGTGGGCCCACGGGAGGTCGGATTAATCGTTACATCGTGTAATTAATTAAAGTTTTTAATCACTTGACAGCCCTAATCAGAATATAACGCTACTTTTAATGTCCATCAAAGGTGAAAGACGGTAAATAGTCAAACTGTCGCCTCTTGCGGTCTTATTTCATTGACTGGCTGTGTGGCAAAGTTGGCTGTCTTCGATTTCGAACACGGCTAATATTACCCACCAGAGTAGCAATCTGGACAGTCCTTTATGCAAGATATTTAAAATGGGGACAAAGTTGCCTGAACATGTGAGATTAAAGAAATAAACCTTGCATATGAAATGAGACTAAAAATGCCATTTTCATAACTACATGCGTTTCATGTTACCAGAGAAAGCCATGAAAGTGAGGTTTAATGAGCTGATTCTTTTATTTTAGGTCCCAATCATGTCACATTATCGAAGCACAGCACGAATATGGAAAGGTTCAGGAGCAGAAGCGATGGCAACTGTCCTTTTGAGACTCAGCGTTTGTCCCTCAGGTGGCAGGAAGGTAAAACGCTGCATCAGCGAGATAAAGAAGAGGAAGAGCTCCATACGAGCGAGCTGCTCGCCTGGACACATCCGTTTACCTGGAAATCACAGTCTGGATCTGTAAAGCTGTCTCATTTAATATCTCATTTTAGAGTATATTAGTTCATAAACTACCATTTAAAAGTTTTGGGTCAGTAACATTTTACAAAAAGTTTCACGGTTTCCCAAAAAAAATATGCAGCACAACTGTTTTCAACATTGATAATAATCATAAATGAGCAGCAAATCATCATATCAGAATGATTTCTGAAGGATCATGTGACACTGAAGACTGGAGTAATGATGCTGAAAATTCAGATTTGATCACTGGATATAAATTACACTTTACAGTTTATTCACATAGAAGACAGTTATTTTAAATTGTACTAATTCTACTCATTTTTTACTGTATTTTGATCAAATAAATGCAGCTGATCAAATAAAAGAGCAGAAGAGACTTCAATTCAAAAACAAAAGGAAAAAATAAATTTTATACACTTTTAACCTGTAGTGTATGTGTGCATGTTTATTTATTTTAGTTAGTTTATATATTACATATTCCTCATGACCTACCTATTGAAAAGGGGATGAAATTTTCTCTCTTCAAAAATTTGCCGTCTTCATCCAAAAAGTGTGCGGGATTGAATTCATGCGGAGTGCTGTACTCATTCTTATCCTCTAGGATTGGCTTCAGCATCGGCAGCACCATCACACCCTGTCACATGACAAAACACATGGAACTGTAAGACCATTACAAACATTTAAACAACGTTTACTGAAATAGAAACATGTTATGGCTATAATAACTAAATTTAATACTTGTGCATCAATTTTAAAAAGTTAAAAACTCAAATTTGAAGCTTAAGAGCACACACTTAAGTTTGGTCTCAAGACCCGTGGCAGATTATTGTTTAAGTTAAAAAAGTTAAAGTGAAAACTGTTATAGTTGTTGTAGTTTATGAACATTTTGTTTATAAAATGTATGTTTGAACTTAAAAAATGCTAGAAAATCCAAATTTGTGTCAATATCACTGCAACATCCAAGCAAACACGCTCACTTTCATAGGCTGCATAATTTATCCACTCGGCTCTATAATACAGCAGAAGCAGAAAACAAGTAGATATTTGCTTTCAGGCCAAACCTGAGACTGAGAAAATGGTGCCATCTGGCTATATCTGAGTGTAACTTGTGTATCTACTGTAAAATAGATTTGTTAAAGGAAATGAGGGTGAAATATTAAAATTCCAATAAAAATATGGATGCATAAGCGTTAACTCAAAGAAAAGAACATTCTCCCATAATACTTTCTTGCAAAATTTGGGAGAGAGAAAAAAAAAAAGATTTTATGCTTAATTGTGATTTTGAAATATGACCTGGATGCTACAAACAGTATTTTTTGACTCGCCTTTGGAATGAGACATCCTGCTACTGTGGTGTCTTTGCTGGCAACTCTCGGTGGAATGAAGGCAAGAACATTTGCGAACCTCTGAACCTCGTGCATCACAGCGTAGGTGTACGGAAGATGCGTCCTGTCTTCCATCAACGGTTGGCGTGTCTGTCCAATCACCAGGGCTGGGTCGGTCACTTTTAAAATGTATTTCACTACAGATGACAAAATACATTACTCAAGTTTAGTAACTTAATCTAAATACTTTAGAATACTTTGGAATAGTAATAAGTGTGGAACAAACACAAAAAAGGTAATTGCAAGTTTTTATCTCACAATTCTGACTTTTTCCCTCAGAATTACGTGATATAAAGTTGCAATTGTGGGTTATAAAGTCAAAAATATGAGATATAAACTCACAATATTGAGAAAATTAACCCTGTTGTTGCATTTTTCTTTTGCTATTTGAGAAAATGGGGACACAAAAAATATATTTAAAGTATTTTCTCATTCACTGCCATAGAATTTTACTATGACGACTTCCGCTTTGAGAAACCCGGACATGTGAAAAGGGTCTATCAAATCTGTGTGCAAGTAAATTGAATCTGGAAAACGGGATGTGCTCATTTAACTACAAATTCACAAACTATTCATTTAGAAAAAGCTGGTGGTTACCTCTTCTCAGCGACAATATCCCGCGACGAAAATTAAAGGAGGAGCACAGCGAGGAGGATATTCTCACTTCAGCTAGTGTTCCAATTTTAATAAATTCAAATAATGTAAATGATAACGTTTATGATATCCATGTGCTTCATCGGAAAAATTATTTGTTAAGAAAATTTAACGTAAAAAGGGCCCCACTCTGTCACGCTGCATGTTTCAATGGTTTAACAATCTTTAAAATAAATATTCATTATTAAGATAAATTAAATTTTATTATCATAAATTATATCATTATCAGGTTTCCCTCTATTTTGTCTTTAGCTAATTATATCCCTGATAATGTTTGCCAAATCAAGTTTCGAATAACATCTGGAGAAAGATTTTATGTGAAAGTTGTGATACTTTTTCATATTGAATATGATTTTGTTGTATAACAGGCACATTTACAGTGTATTCAGGGTAATCGGCTTATTAATGTTTCTCTGATTTTGTGGTTGTTAAGGGGGTTTGTTATAAAATATTAAAGTAGCGCAATTAATTTTGATAGAACAGTCTGTATGTAGATTCATTTTTAATTGTCATTTAAAATGTCAATATATGGATCAGCACCACAAATGCATGTTTACTACAGAAATAATCCATCCACACGTACACATTTTCTTTTTAAAATTTCTTTTTATTGGTAATTTCTTTGTATTTTCAGCCTAATTAATCATTAAATGACCCAATTCAACTTTTCCCTTGTTCTTCTAAACAGAAGCACCTGCGGACTGAAACATCACAGTCCAACATGATCACAGCTTTCTGTCAGTCAGCTGATCACAAACCGGTCTGCAGCTCACGCTCTTCCACTGATTGACTGGGAATGAGACCGACACTTCATTTGTTCTGCTGCAGTCGTCCTGGATGACCGGCTTGACCCCATGATCGTGGCATGACGTCAGGTGGCTGCAAGGGTTGTGCTGAACAACTGGCTCGAAGCAGTCGTGCGCCTGCCGTCCACACGCTCCGCTGTACTTGCAGTCGTCCTGGATGACCACAGCCTCACGACCGCAGCACGTCTCACAGCTGCAAACAGCAGCGCAGCGCTTCACTTTGCCGCAGTCGTCTGACTGCAGTTTGACGGCTGGGAAACGGCCGACTGCGCAACAGTTGTTGATGGCTGACTTATCACAAGACATGGTGTGAGCTGAAACGATAGAAAGGAGAGATTGATGAAAAGCAAGAAAACACACAATGGTTTTCTTTTAAAATTTAAATACAAGAGATGAGTTGAATACTTACATGTGTTCAGTCTTGAGTTCTCCAAGTCTTACTGGACTCTTCTCTCGCTCTGATGTTTCTCTCCAGATCAGCCTGGTATATATTCACGTTTTCATCTCCACCCCATCCACAGCTCAGAGCTGAAGAGTGTGAAGAATTTCCCGTCTCAAGCTCGGGAGGGAGAGTTCAGCGTTTATGATGAGTCTCACGTTTTTAAAGGATTAGTTCACTTTTAAATGAAAATTACCTCAAGCTTTACTCACCCTCAAGCCATCCTAGGTGTTTATGCATTTCTTCTTTCTGATGAACACAATCTGAGATATATTAATAAATATCCTGACATATCCGAGCTTTAAAATGGCCAAATGAGTATGAGCTGAAGAAAGTTCTTCCATCCATCATAAATGTACTCGTCACAGATCCGGGGGGTTAGTAAAAGCCTTCTGAAGCCAAACGATGCGTAACAAGTTATGAAGTAAAATATCTAACTTCCTCCAGACCGTCCTCCATATTGAAATTATGCAAAAACTGGCATCGTGTTCGTTCCGTAAGTTGAATAGGGAAGGTGTAGGACGTACCCGAAGCTTTTTGAACTGCTAGAGTTTAAACTTTCTTCGTAAGTTTAATACGGAAGTTGGTCTAGCAGAAGCTAGATATTTTACTTCATAATTTGTTAAATATGGATATTTTTATACACAAATGCATCAGAAGGCTTTTATTCTCCCCCTGGAGCCGTGTGGAGTACGTTTATGATGGATGGAAGAACTGTCTTCAGCTCATACTCGTGACCCTGATTCACTGCCATTATAAAGCTTGGATGCGTCAGGATATTTATTTATAATCCTAGGATGGCTTGAGGGTGAGTAAAGCTTGGGGTAATTTTCATTTGAAAGTGAACTAATCCTTTAATTTTAAGTACAGCATTAGTACATTCTTGACAGCTTTACATAAGAGAGAGTGTCATTTTTTTTCATCACAATGGGAATGTTTTTTATAAAAAGTAATGAAGTTAAAAGAATAGTAAGCATGTGTGGAATCTCCATGTAATGCAATAGTAAATAAAGGGAGCATTTAGTCTCAAATTATGTTTTCATACTATAATACATACATATTTTGAAGTGCAAAAAGTGCATCTATTCATCATAAAAATAATCCAAACGGCTCCAGGGGGTTAATAAAGGCCTTCTGAAGTGAAGCAGTGGGGTTTTGTTAGAAAAATATCCATATTTAAGACTTTATTAACTATAATCACTGGCTTCCGGTAACAGCCGTACACAAATCGAGTTCCGGCAGATGTAGGAGTATCGTAAGCTTAAACGCCTCTCACGGTTCAAACAAACCCAAGGTCATCCGACATTTCTCTTTAAAAGTTCTTGTTTTAGACTTCTAATTCGTGACCAGTGTTTTGTTTTGCTGTCCTTTGCACTTCCGCATTCATCGGGTCAAAGGTCATTCTTCCGCCGGAACTAGACTCGCGTACGGCCGTTGCCGGAAGCCAGTGATAATAGTTTATAAATGTATAAATATGGATAATTTTCTTACAAAAACGCATCGTTTCGCTTCATAAGGCCTTTATTAACCCCTTGGAGTCTTTTATGATGGATGGATGTGCTTTTTTAGACTTCAAAATCTCACTTACCATTCACTCCCATTATAAAGTTTGGAAGAGCCAGGATATTTTTTTGATATAACTCAGATTGTGTTTAACTGAAAGAACAAAGTCATTTACACATAAGATGGCTTGAGGTTGAGTAAGTCATGGGATAATTTTCATTTTTCCTTTAATTTGTTCTTATAATCTTTTAATTCTCTAAGGTCAAAGCTGAGGTATATTTTTACTTCTTGTTAAACCTTTCCAATTATCACTGAAATGACTCACACTTTCATTTGTGTAATGCTAATTACACTTATCTAAAGTTAAATAGAGTATCTTTTTCTCTCATGTAAAACTGAAAAGTTGCACTACTAGTGTATTTAAGTTAAAATTATTCGAAACTCTAAACCCGCCCTTTCATGAAACAGAAAATTCTTCAGCTCTGAGCTGTGGACGGGGTGGAGATGAAGATGTGAATATATATACCGGGTTTCTTGGGAGAGAAAAATCAGAGCAAACGAAGAGTTGAGACTCTGAAAACACAAGTCATTATTCACATTCAATCAGGAAAAAGGACTGAAAATGTAAGTATTCAACTTAGATGATCATTCCGTTCAAAAAGCTGATTGTGTGTTTTCTTGCTTTTCATCAATCTCTCCTTTCTATCGTTTCAGCTCACACCATGTCTTGTGATCAGTCAGCCATCAACAACTGTTGCGCAGTCGGCCGTTTCCCAGCCGTCAAACTGCAGTCAGACGACTGCGGCAAAGTGAAGCGCTGCGCTGCTGTTTGCAGCTGTGAGACGTGCTGCGGTCGTGAGGCTGTGGTCATCCAGGACGATTGCAAGTACAGCGGAGCGTGTGGACGGCAGGCGCACGACTGCTTCGAGCCAGTTGGTCAGCACAACCCTTGCAGCCACCTGACGTCATGCCATGATCATGGGGTCAAGCCAGTCATCCAGGATGACTGCAAGTACAGCGGAGCGTGTGGACGGCAGACGCACGACTGTTTCGAGCCAGTTGGTCAGCACAACCCTTGCAGCCACCTGACGTCATGCCACGATCATGGGGTCAGGCCGGTCATCCAGGACGACTGCAAGTACAGCGGAGCGTGTGGACGGCAGGCGCACGACTGCTTCGAGCCAGTTGGTCAGCACAACCCTTGCAGCCACCTGATGTCATGCCATGATCAAGGGGTCAAGCCGGTCATCCAGGACGACTGCAAGTACAGCGGAGCGTGTGGACGGCAGGCGCACGACTGCTTCGAGCCAGTTGGTCAGCACAACCCTTGCAGCCACCTGACGTCATGTCATGATCATGGGGTCAAGCCGGTCATCCAGGACGACTGCAAGTACAGCGGAGCGTGTGGATGGCAGGCGCACGACTGCGTCGAGCCAGTTGGTCAGCACAACCCTTGCAGCCACCTGACGTCATGCCACGATCATGGGGTCAGGCCGGTCATCCAGGACGACTGCAAGTACAGCGGAGCGTGTGGACGGCAGGCGCACGACTGCGTCGAGCCAGTTGGTCAGCACAACCCTTGCAACCACCTGACGTCATGCCATGATCATGGGGTCAAGCCGGTCATCCAGGATGAATGCAGCAGAACAAATGAAGTGTCGGTCTTATTCCCAGTCAATCAGTGGAAGAGCGTGAGCTGCGTACCGGTTTGTGATCAGCAGACTGACAGAAAGCTGTGATTATGTTGGACTGTGATGTTTCAGTCCGCAGGTGCTTCTGTTTAGAACAATGAAGCAGAAAGTTATTGAATGAAGATGAAAACTTAGATTCGAATTATAAGAAAATACAGAAAATTAAAATATTAAAAAGAAAACATGAGTGTGTGGTTTATTTCTGTAGTACCAAACAGGGCTACTTAACTTCCTATCAAGTTTTTTTCTCCATGTTCATATTTCTTTAGTTTGTACTTAACGCCTTTCATTTAGTCAAAATGTAAAACTCTCAGTGTGTCAGGTAACATCAACCAACCTGGCAAGACGACCCCGTATTAAACCCCAAACAGGCTCTTGTATTACAGTTTATATTGCGGTAACTGTCCTTATCGCAAGAATGTACACAGACCCAAACCCTTCACAAGCAAATATTCTGAGCCGTGACGCCAAAGCCAGTAGAAAATACAAGTCCAATTAGTTTTTAATCCACCTTATTTTTAACGTAAGAGCGGGTGCAGCCATTTGTAACTTCAATGTATGTGGTTTCAGGAATAATTCCCTCCCAGTTATTTTAGCTGTACTAAACAATCCTTTATTCTGGTTGATACTGCAAGCTGTTTGTTTTTTATTTGTTATCCTTATCAACACACTGGCTTGTGTAGCCCCTCCGGTTTGGATGGCTCGCTCCAAGCGGGACTCAAACCTGGGTCACCGGCATGGAAGGTGGGCACTCAAAAAATACATAATCAGTATTGATTAAACAAAAAAATAAAAGGTATAATTCACTCAAATCATTTACTCACCCTCATGACTGTTGTATCTAAAAAAATGTTTGTGTAATAAATTCTATGCTGAAACAAATATTTCTCTCTAAATCTGCTTTTTGTAATGTCTACTTGATGCTTTTCTCATTTAACACAATGACTCTAAATTATCTTTTGGGAGTAATTTCTCAGCCAAATTTGATGTGCGATTAATTGGATTAATCTTTCTATCCATCCATTTTCTACCGTTATCCGGGGCCGGGTAGCGGGGGCAGCAGTCTGAGCAGAGATTCCCAGACTTCCCTCTCCCCAGACACTTCCTCCAGCTCTTCCGGGGGGACACCGAGGCATTCCCAGGCCAGCCGAGAGACATAGTCTCTCCAGTGTGTCCTAGGTCTTCCCCGGGGCCTTCTCCCGGTGGGACATGCCCGGAACACCTCCCTAGGGAGGCGTCCAGGAGGCATCCGAAACAGATGCCCGAGCCACCTCAGCTGACTCCTCTCGATGTGAAGGCGCAACGGATCTACTTTGAGCACCTCCCGAGTGACCGAGCTCCTCACCCTATCTCTAAGGGAGCGCCCTGCCACCCTGTGGAGAAAGCTCATTTCGGCCGCCTGTATCCGGGATCTCATTCTTTCGGTCATGACCCAAAACTCATGACCATAGGTGAGAGTAGGAACGTAGATTGACCGGTAAATCGAGAGCTTCGCCTTGCAGCTCAGCTCCTTCTTCACCACGACAGACCGGTACATCGACCGCATTACTGCAGAAGCTGCACCGATCTGTCTGTCAACCTCACGCTCCTTCCTTCTCTCACTCGTGAACAAAACCCCAAGATACTTGAACTCCTCCACTTGAGGCAGGAGCTCTCCACCAACCTGAAGAGGACAAGCCACCCTTTTCCGACTGAGAACCATGGTCTCAGACTTAGAGGTGCTGATCCTCATCCCAGCCGCCTCACACTCAGCTGCAAACCGTCCCAATGCACACTGGAGGTCCTGGCCCGATGGAGCCAACAGGACAACATCATCCGCAAAAAGCAGAGATGAGATCCTGTGGTCCCCAAACCAGACTCCCTCCAGCCCCTGACTGCTCCTAGAAATACTGTCCATAAAGATTATGAACAGGACCGGTGATAAAGGGCAGCCCTGCCGGAGTCCAACATGCACCGGGAACAGGTCTGACTTATTGCCGGCAATGTGAACCAAGCTCCTGCTCCGGTCATACAGGGACCGGACAGCCCTTAGCAAAGGCCCCGGACTCCATACTCCCGGAGCACCCCCACAGGGTGCCACGAGGGACACGGTCGAATGCCTTCTCCAGATCCATAAAACACATGTGGACTGGTTGGGCAAACTCCCATAAACCCTCCAGCACCCTAGAGAGGGTATAGAGCTGGTCCAGTGTTCCACGACCGGGATGAAAACCACATTGTTCCTCCTGAATCTGAGGTTCGACTATCGGCCTTATTCTCCTCTCCAGTACCCTGGTATAGACTTTCCCAAGGAGTCTGAGGAGTGTGATCCCTCTGTAGTTGGAACACACCCTCCGGTCCCCCTTCTTTAAAAGAGGGACCACCACCCCGGTCTGCCAGTCCAGAGGCACTGTCCCCAACCGCCACGCGATGCTGCAGAGGCGTGTCAGCCAAGACAGCCCCACAACATCCAGAGACTTAAGGTACTCAGGGCGTATCTCATCCACCACCGCTGCCTTGCCACTAAGGAGCTTTCCAACTACCTCAGTGACTTCAGCTTGGGTGATGGGTGAGCCCACCTCTGAGCCCTCAGCCTCTGCTTCCTCAGTGGAAGACGTGTCGGTGGGATTGAGGAGATCCACAAAGTATTCCTTCCACCGCCCAACGATGTCCCCAGTTGAAGTCAGCAGATTCCCACCCCCACTGTAAACAGTGTTGGCAGGGCACTGCTTCCCCTTCCTGAGGCGCCGGACGGTTTGCCAGAATTTCTTCGGGCCGACCGATAATCCTTCTACATGGTGTCACCGAGCTCCTCCCAGACCCGAGTTTTTGCCTCCACAACTACCCGGGCTGCAGTCCGCTTGGCCTGCCGGTACCCGTCAGCTGCCTCAGGAGTCCCCCGAGCCAACCAGGCTCGATAGGCCTCCTTCTTCAGCTTGACGGCATCCCTTACATCCGGTGTCCACCCACGGGTTCGGGGATTGCCGCCACGACAGGCACCGGAGACTTTACGGCCACAGCTCCGAGCGGCCGCGTCGACAATGGAGGTAGAGAACATGGTCCACTCAGACTCAATGTCTCCAGCCTCCCTCAGTATCTGGTTGAAGCTCTGCAGGAGGTGCGAGTTGAAGATCTTTCTGACAGGGGACTTGGCCAAACGTTCCCAGCAGACCCTCACAGTACGTTTGGGTCTGACGATTCTGTCCAGCTTCCTCCCCTGCCATCTGATCCAACTCACCACCAGGTGGTGATCAGTTGACAGCTCCGCCCCTCTCTTCACCCGAGTGTCCAAGACATATGGCCAGAGGTCAGATGAAACAACTACAAAGTCGATCATCGACCTCCGCCCTAGGGCGTCCTGGTGCCACGTGTAATGGTGGACACCCTTATGCTTGAATATGGTGTTCGTTATGGACAAACTGTGACTAGCACAGAAGTCCAATAACAGATCACCACTCTGGTTCAGATCAGGGGGGCCGGTCCTCCCAATCACGCCCCTCCAGGTAGCACTGTCGCTGCCCACGTGAGCGTTGAAGTCCCACAGTAGAACGACAGAGTCCCCGTTCGGAGCACTTTCCAGCACCCCTCCCAGAGACTCCAAGAAGGCCGGGTACTCTGCACTGTCATTCGGCCCGTAAGCACAAACAACAGTGAGAGCCCTATCCCCGACCCGAAGGCGCAGTGAAGCGACCCTCTCGTTCACCGGGGTAAACTCCAACACATGGCGGCTGAGCTGGGGGGCTATGAGAAAGCCCACACCAGCCCGCCGTCTTCCACCGCAGGCAACTCCAGAGTAGCGGAGAGTCCAGTCTCTCTCAAGGAGTTGGGTTCCACAGCCCAAGCTGTGCGTGGAGGTGAGCCAGACTATCTCTAGTCGTTATCTCTCGACCTCCCGCACAAGCTCAGGCTCCTTCCCCGTCAGCGAGATGACGTTCCATGTCCCTAGAGCCAGATTCCGTGTCCGGGGATTGGGTTGCCGAGGCCCCTGCCTCAGGCTGCTGCCCAATCCACAATGCACCGGCCCCATATGGTTCCTCCCGCAGGTGGTGGGCCCACGGGAGGTCGGATTAATCGTTACATCGTGTAATTAATTAAAGTTTTTAATCACTTGACAGCCCTAATCAGAATATAACGCTACTTTTAATGTCCATCAAAGGTGAAAGACAGTAAATAGTCAAACTGTCGCCTCTTGCGGTCTTATTTCATTGACTGGCTGTGTGGCAAAGTTGGCTGTCTTCGATTTCGAACACGGCTAATATTACCCACCAGAGTAGCAATCTGGACAGTCCTTTATGCAAGATATTTAAAATGGGGACAAAGTTGCCTGAACATGTGAGATTAAAGAAATAAACCTTGCATATGAAATGAAACTAAAAATGCTTTTTTCATAACTACATGCGTTTCATGTTACCAGAGAAAGCCATGAAAGTGAGGTTTAATGAGCTGATTCTTTTATTTTAGGTCCCAATCATGTCACATTATCGAAGCACAGCACGAATATGGAAAGGTTCAGGAGCAGAAGCGATGGCAACTGTCCTTTTGAGACTCAGCGTTTGTCCCTCAGGTGGCAGGAAGGTAAAACGCTGCATCAGCGAGATAAAGAAGAGGAAGAGCTCCATACGAGCGAGCTGCTCGCCTGGACACATCCGTTTACCTGGAAATCACAGTCTGGATCTGTAAAGCTGTCTCATTTAATATCTCATTTTAGAGTATATTAGTTCATAAACTACCATTTAAAAGTTTTGGGTCAGTAACATTTGACAAAAAGTTTCACGGTTTCCCAAAAAAAATATGCAGCACAACTGTTTTCAACATTGATAATAATCATAAATGAGCAGCAAATCATCACATCAGAATGATTTCTGAAGGGTCATGTGACACTGAAGACTGGAATAATGATGCTGAAAATTCAGATTTGATCACTGGATATAAATTACACTTTACAGTTTATTCACATAGAAGACAGTTATTTTAAATTGTACTAATTCTACTCATTTTTTACTGTATTTTGATCAAATAAATGCAGCTGATCAAATAAAAGAGCAGAAGAGACTTCAATTCAAAAACAAAAGGAAAAAATTAATTTTATACACTTTTAACCTGTAGTGTATGTGTGCATGTTTATTTATTTTAGTTAGTTTATATATTGCATATTCCTCATGACCTACCTATTGAAAAGGGGATGAAATTTTCTCTCTTCAAAAATTTGCCATCTTCATCCAAAAAGTGTGCGGGATTGAATTCATGCGGAGTGCTGTACTCATTCTTATCCTCTAGGATTGGCTTCAACATCGGCAGCACCATCACACCCTGTCACATGACAAAACACATGGAACTGTAAGACCATCACAAACATTTAAACAACGTTTACTGAAATAGAAACATGTTATCGCTATAATAACCAAATTGAATACTTGTGCATCAATTTTAAAAAGTTAAAAACTCAAATTTGAAGCTTAAAAGCACACACTTAAGTTTGGTCTCAAGACCCGTGGCAGATTATTGTTTAAGTTAAAAAAGTGAAAGTGAAAAATGTTATAGTGGTTGTAATTTATGAACATTTTTTTTTTATAAAATGTATGTTTGAACTAAAAAAAATGCTAGAAAATCCAAATTTGTGTCAATATCACTGCAACATCCAAGCAAACACGCTCACTTTCATAGGCTGCATAATTTATCCACTTGGCTCTATAATACAGCAGAAGCAGAAAACAAGTAGATATTTGCTTTCAGGCCAAACCTGAGACTGAGAAAATGGTGCCATCTGGCTATATCTGAGTGTAACTTGTGTATCTACTGTAAAATAGATTTGTTAAAGGAAATGAGGGTGAAATATTAAAATTCCAATAAAAATATGGATGCATAAGCGTTAACTCAAAGAAAAGAACATTCTCCCATAATACTTTCTTGCAAAATTTGGGAGAGAGAAAAAAAAAAAGATTTTATGCTTAATTGTGATTTTGAAATATGACCTGGATGCTACAAACAGTATTTTTTGACTCGCCTTTGGAATGAGACATCCTGCTACTGTGGTGTCTTTGCTGGCAACTCTCGGTGGAATGAAGGCAAGAACATTTGCGAACCTCTGAACCTCGTGCATCACAGCGTAGGTGTACGGAAGATGCGTCCTGTCTTCCATCAACGGTTGGCGTGTCTGTCCAATCACCAGGGCTGGGTCGGTCACTTTTAAAATGTATTTCACTACAGATGACAAAATACATTACTCAAGTTTAGTAACTTAATCTAAATACTTTAGAATACTTTGGAATAGTAATAAGTGTGGAACAAACACAAAAAAGGTAATTGCAAGTTTTTATCTCACAATTCTGACTTTTTCCCTCAGAATTACGTGATATAAAGTTGCAATTGTGGGTTATAAAGTCAAAAATATGAGATATAAACTCACAATATTGAGAAAATTAACCCTGTTGTTGCATTTTTCTTTTGCTATTTGAGAAAATGGGGACACAAAAAATATATTTAAAGTATTTTCTCATTCACTGCCATAGAATTTTACTATGACGACTTCCGCTTTGAGAAACCCGGACATGTGAAAAGGGTCTATCAAATGTGTGTGCAAGTAAATTGAATCTGGAAAACGGGATGTGCTCATTTAACTACAAATTCACAAACTATTCATTTAGAAAAAGCTGGTGGTTACCTCTTCTCAGCAACAATATCCTGCGACGAAAATTAAAGGAGGAGCACAGCGAGGAGGATATTCTCACTTCAGCTAGTGTTCCAATTTTAATAAATTCAAATAATGTAAATGATAACGTTTATGATATCCATGTGCTTCATCGGAAAAATTATTTGTCAGGAAAATTTAACGTAAAAAGGGCCCCACTCTGTCACGCTGCATGTTTCAATGGTTTAACAATCTTTAAAATAAATATTCATTATTAAGATAAATTAAATTTTATTATCATAAATTATATAATTATCAGGTTTCCCTCTATTTTGTCTTTAGCTAATTATATCCCTGATAATGTTTGCCAAATCGAGTTTCGAATAACGATTTTATGTGAAAGTTGTGATACTTTTTCATATTGAATATGATTTTGTTGTATAACAGGCACGTTTACAGTGTATTCAGGGTAATCGGCTTATTAATGTTTCTGATTTTGTGGTTGTTAAGGGGATTTGTTATAAAATATTAAACTAGCGCAATTAATTTTGATAGAACAGTCTGTATGTAGATTCATTTTTAATTGTTATTTTAAATGTCAATATATGGATCAGAACCACAAATGCATGTTTACTACAGAAATAATCCATCCACACGTACACATTTTCTTTTTTACATTTCTTTTTATTGGTAATTTCTTTGTATTTTCAGCCTAATTAATCATTAAATGACCCAATTCAACTTTTCCCTTGTTCTTCTAAACAGAAGCACCTGCGGACTGAAACATCACAGTCCAACATGATCACAGCTTTCTGTCAGTCAGCTGATCACAAACCGGTCTGCAGCTCACGCTCTTCCACTGATTGACTGGGAATGAGACCGACACTTCATTTGTTCTGCTGCAGTCGTCCTGGATGACCGGCTTGACCCCATGATCGTGGCATGACGTCAGGTGGTTGCAAGGGTTGTGCTGACCAACTGGCTCGAAGCAGTCGTGCGCCTGCCGTCCACACGCTCCGCTGTACTTGCAGTCGTCCTGGATGACCGGCTTGACCCCATGATCGTGGCATGACGTCAGGTGGCTGCAAGGGTTGTGCTGACCAACTGGTTCGAAGCAGTCGTGTGCCTGCCGTCCACACGCTCCGCTGTACTTGCAGTCGTCCTGGATGACCGGCTTGACCCCATGATCGTGGCATGACGTCAGGTGGCTGCAAGGGTTGTGCTGACCAACTGGCTCGAAGCAGTCGTGCGCCTGCCGTCCACACGCTCCGCTGTACTTGCAGTCGTCCTGGATGACCGGCTTGACCCCATGATCGTGGCATGACGTCAGGTGGCTGCAAGGGTTGTGCTGACCAACTGGTTCGAAGCAGTCGTGTGCCTGCCGTCCACACGCTCCGCTGTACTTGCAGTCGTCCTGGATGACCGGCTTGACCCCATGATCGTGGCATGACGTCAGGTGGCTGCAAGGGTTGTGCTGAACAACTGGCTCGAAGCAGTCGTGCGCCTGCCGTCCACACGCTCCGCTGTACTTGCAATCGTCCTGGATGACCACAGCCTCACGACCGCAGCACGTCTCACAGCTGCAAACAGCAGCGCAGCGCTTCACTTTGCCGCAGTCGTCTGACTGCAGTTTAACGGCTGGGAAACGGCCGACTGCGCAACAGTTGTTGATGGCTGACTGATCACAAGACATGGTGTGAGCTGAAACGATAGAAAGGAGAGATTGATGAAAAGCAAGAAAACACACAATCAGCTTTTTGAACGGAAAGTTGAATACTTACATTTTCAGTCCTTTTTCCTGATTGAATGTGAATAATGACTTGTGTTTTCAGAGTCTCAACTCTTCGTTTGCTCTGATTTTTCTCTCACAAGAAACCCGGTATATATATTCACATCTTCATCTCCACCCCGTCCACAGCTCAGAGCTGAAGAATTTCATGAAAGGGCGGATTTCGAATAGTCTCACTTATTTAAACTTAAATACACTAGTAGTGCAACTTTACAGTTTTACATGAGAGAAAAAGATTCTATATTCAACTTTAGATAAGTGTAATTAGCATTACACAAATGAAAGTGTGAGTCATTTCAGTGATAATTGGAAAGGTTTAGCAAGAAGTAAAAATATACCTCAGCTTTGACCTTAGAGAATTAAAAGATTAAAAGAACAAATTAAAAGGGATAGTTCCTGCAAAAATGAAAATTATCGCATGACTTACTCAACCTTAAGCCATCTTATGCGTAAATGACTTCTTTCAGTTAAACACAATCTGAGTTATATCAAAAAAATATCCTGGCTCTTCCAAACTTTATAATGGGAGTGAATGGTAAGTGAGATTTTGAAGTCTAAAAAAGCACATCCATCCATCATAAAAGACTCCAAGGGGTTAATAAAGGCCTTATGAAGCCATGCGATGCGTTTTTGTAAGAAAATTATCCATATTTATACATTTATAAACTATTATCACTGGATTCCGGCAACGGCCGTACGCGAGTCTAGTTCCGTCGGAAGAATGACCTTTGACCCGACGAATGCGGAAGTGCAAAGGACAGAGCAAAACAAAACACTGGTCACGAATTAGAAGTCTAAAACAAGAACTTTTAAAGAGAAATGTCGGATGACCTTGGGTTTGTTTGAACCGTGAGAGGCGTTTAAGCTTACGATACTCCTACATCTGCCGGGACTCGATTTGTGTACGGCTGTTACCGGAAGCCAGTGATTATAGTTTATAAAGTCTTAAATATGGATATTTTTCTAACAAAACCCCACTGCTTCACTTCAGAAGGCCTTTATTAACCCCCTGGAGCCGTTTGGATTATTTTTATGATGAATAGATGCACTTTTTGCACTTCAAAATCTCATCCCCCATTCACTGCCATTATAAAGCTTGGAAGCGCCAGGATAATATATAATATTAATATATATAATATAACTCAGATTGTGTTTGTCTGAAAGAAGATAGTCTATACACCTAGGATGGCTTGAAGGTGAGCAAATCATGGAATAATTTTCATTTTTGGGTGAACTATAGCTTTAACCAACTAAAATCTTGATATAAAGCAGATGTTTCACTCATACCAGCAAACTCAGCCTTATAAAATCACTTCACAGCATCAACAACAACGAGATATGCAACACTGCTTAAAAGTGTTCATTTGTTTTAGTGTCTAATTTGCATATAGTATGAAAACATAATTTGAGACTAAATGCTCCCTCTGAAACTTCAGTTTGTAACTTTATTTACTATTGCATTACATTGAGATTCCACACATACTTACTATTCTTTTAACTTCATTACTTTTCGTAAAAAACAACATTCCCATTGTGATGAAAAAAATGACACTCTCTCTTATGTAAAGCTGTCAAGAATGTACTAATACTGTACTTAAAATTAAAGGATTTCAAATGAAAATTACCCGAAGTTTTACTCACCCTCAAGCCATCCTAGGATTATAAATAAATATCCTGACGCATCCAAGCTTTATAATGGCAGTGAATCAGGGTCACGAGTATGAGCTGAAGACATTTCTTCCATCCATCATAAACGTACTCCACACGGCTCCAGGGGGAGAATAAAAGCCTTCTGATGCATTTGTGTATAAAAATATCCATATTTAACAAATTATGAAGTAAAATATCTAGCTTCTGCTAGACCAACTTCCGTATTAAACTTACGAGGAAAGTTTAAACTCTAGCAGTTCAAAAAGCTTCGGGTACGTCCTACGTCTTCCCTATTCAACTTACGGAACGAACGCGATGCCAGTTTTTGCATAATTTCAATATGGAAGGCGGTCTGGCGGAAGTTAGATATTTTACTTCATAACTTGTTAAATATGGATTTTTTTGTACGCATCATTTGGCTTCAGAAGGCTTTTATTAACCCCCCGGATCTGTGAGGAGTACATTTATCATGGATGGAAGCACTTTCTTCAGCTCATACTCATTTGGTATCGCTCACTGCCATTTTAAAGCTCGGATATGTCAGGATATTTATTAATATATCTCAGACTGTGTTCATCAGAAAAAAGAAATGCATAAACACCTAGGATGGCTTGAGGGTGAGTAAAGCTTGAGGTAATTTTCATTTAAAAGTGAACTAATCCTTTAAAAACGTGAGACTCATCATAAACGCTGAACTCTCCCTCCCGAGCTTGAGACGGGAAATTCTTCACACTCTTCAGCTCTGAGCTGTGGATGGGGTGGAGATGAAAACGTGAATATATACCGGGCTGATCTGGAGAGAAACATCAGAGCGAGAGAAGAGTCCAGTAAGACTTGGAGAACTCAAGACTGAACGCATGTAAGTATTCAACTCAAATTTTAAAAGAAAACCATTGTGTGTTTTCTTGCTTTTCATCAATCTCTCCTTTCTATCGTTTCAGCTCACACCATGTCTTGTGATAAGTCAGCCATCAACAACTGTTGCGCAGTCGGCCGTTTCCCAGCCGTCAAACTGCAGTCAGACGACTGCGGCAAAGTGAAGCGCTGCGCTGCTGTTTGCAGCTGTGAGACGTGCTGCGGTCGTGAGGCTGTGGTCATCCAGGACGACTGCAAGTACAGCGGAGCGTGTGGACGGCAGGCGCACGACTGCTTCGAGCCAGTTGGTCAGCACAACCCTTGCAGCCACCTGACGTCATGCCACGATCATGGGGTCAGGCCGGTCATCCAGGACGACTGCAAGTACAGCGGAGCGTGTGGACGGCAGGCGCACGACTGCTTCGAGCCAGTTGGTCAGCACAACCCTTGCAGCCACCTGACGTCATGCCACGATCATGGGGTCAGGCCGGTCATCCAGGACGACTGCAAGTACAGCGGAGCGTGTGGACGGCAGGTGCACGACTGCTTCGAGCCAGTTGGTCAGCACAACCCTTGCAGCCACCTGACGTCATGCCACGATCATGGGGTCAGGCCGGTCATCCAGGACGACTGCAAGTACAGCGGAGCGTGTGGACGGCAGGTGCACGACTGCTTCGAGCCAGTTGGTCAGCACAACCCTTGCAGCCACCTGACGTCATGCCATGATCATGGGGTCAGGCCGGTCATCCAGGACGACTGCAAGTACAGCGGAGCGTGTGGACGGCAGGCGCACGACTGCTTCGAGCCAGTTGGTCAGCACAACCCTTGCAGCCACCTGACGTCATGCCACGATCATGGGGTCAGGCCGGTCATCCAGGATGAATGCAGCAGAACAAATGAAGTGTCGGTCTCATTCCCAGTCAATCAGTGGAAGAGCGTGAGCTGCGTACCGGTTTGTGATCAGCTGACTGACAGAAAGCTGTGATCATGTTGGACTGTGATGTTTCAGTCCGCAGGTGCTTCTGTTTAGAATAATGAAGCAGAAAGTTATTGAATGGAGATGAAAACTTAGATTAGAATTATAAGAAAATACAGAAAATTAAAATATTAAAAAGAAAACATGAGTGTGTGGTTTATTTCTGCAGTACCAAACATGCAGTGTCACTCAAGTTTTTTCTCCATGTTCATCTTTCTTTAGTTTGTACTTAACGCCTTTCATTTAGTCAAAATGTAAAACTCTCAGTGTGTCAGGTAACATCAACCAACCTGGCAAAACGACCCTGTATTAAACCCCAAACAGGCTCTTGTATTACAGTTTATATTGCAGTAACTGTCCTTATCGCAAGAATGTACACAGACCCAAACCCTTCACGAGCAAATATTCTGAGCCGTGACGCCAAAGCCAGTAGAAAATACAAGTCCAATTAGTTTTTAATCCACCTTATTTTTAACGTAAGAGCGGGTGCAGCCATTTGTAACTTCAATGTATGTGTTTTCAGGAATAATTCCCTCCCAGTTATTTTAGCTGTACTAAACAATCCTTTATTCTGGTTGATACTGCAAGCTGTTTGTTTTTTATTTGTTATCCTTATCAACACACTGGCTTATGTAGCCCCTCCGGTTTGGACAGTTCGCTCCAAGTGGGACTCAAAGCCGGGTCACCGGCATGGAAGGCGGGCACTCTAACAAGAAGCCAAAACATTATGCCTAAGCCTAAACCACTGATTCCATGCCTCATTGATATCGAATTAATAAATGTCCCAATGACTTAAGACATTTACTGACACCTACTGGCAGTTTTAGTTTCTTATTTAAAGTATTCATTAAAAAAAAATACATAATCAATATTGATTAAACAAAAAAAATAAAAGGTATAATTCATTCAAATCATTTACTCACCCTCATGACCGTTGTACCTAAAAAAAGTTTGTGTAATAAATTCTATGCTGAAACAAATATTTCTCTCTAAATCTGCTTTTTGTAATGTCTACTTGATGCTTTTCTCATTTAACACAATGACTCTAAATTATCTTTTGGGAGTAATTTATCAGCCAAATTTGATGTGCGATTAATTGGATTAATCTTTCCATCCATCCATCCATTTTCTACCGCTTATCCGGGGCCGGGTCGCGGGGGCAGCAGTCTGAGCAGAGATTCCCAGACTTCCCTCTCCCCAGACACTTCCTCCAGCTCTTCCGGGGAGACACCGAGGCGTTCCCAGGCCAGCCGAGAGACATAGTCTCTCCAGCGTGTCCTAGGTCTTCCCCGGGGCCTTCTCCCGGTGGGACATGCCCGGAACACCTCCTTAGGGAGGCGTCCAGGAGGCATCCGAAACAGATGCCCGAGCCACCTCAGCTGACTCCTCTCGATGTGAAGGAGCAACGGATCTACTTTGAGCTCCTCCCGAGTGACCGAGTTCCTCACCCTATCTCTAAGGGAGCGCCCTGCCACCCTGTGGAGAAAGCTCATTTCGGCCGCCTGTATCCGGGATCTCATTCTTTCGGTCATGACCCAAAGCTCATGACTATAGGTGCGAGTAGGAATGTAGATTGACCAGTAAATCGAGAGCTTCGCCTTGCAGCTCAGCTCCTTCTTCACCACGACAGACCGGTACATCGACCGCATTACTGCAGAAGCTGCACCGATCCGTCTGTCAACCTCACGTTCCTTCCTTCCCTCACTCGTGAACAAAACCCCAAGATACTTGAACTCCTCCACTTGAGGCAGGAGCTCTCCACCAACCTGAAGAGGACAAGCCACCCTTTTCCGACTGAGAACCATGGTCTCAGACTTAGAGGTGCTGATCCTCATCCCAGCCGCCTCACACTCGGCTGCAAACCATCCCAATGCACACTGGAGATCCTGGCCCGATGGAGCCAACACGACAACATCATCCGCAAAAAGTAGAGATGGGATCCTGTGGTCCCCAAACCAGACTCCCTCCAGCCCCTGACTGCGCCTAGAAATCCTGTCCATAAAGATTATGAACAGGACCGGTGATAAAGGGCAGCCCTGCCGGAGTCCAACATGCACCGGGAACAGGTCTGACTTACTGCCGGCAATGCGAACCAAGCTCCTGCTCCGGTCATACAGGGACCGGACAGCCCTTAGCAAAGGGCCCCGGACTCCATACTCCCGGAGCACCCCCCACAGGGTGCCACGAGGGACACGGTCGAATGCCTTCTCCAGATCCACAAAACACATGTGGACTGGTTGGGCAAACTCCCATAAACCCTCCAGCACCCTAGAGAGGGTATAGAGCTGGTCCAGTGTTTTACGACCGGGACGAAAACCGCTTTGTTCCTCCTGAATCTGAGGTTCGACTATCGGCCTTATTCTCCTCTCCAGTACCCTGGCATAGACTTTCCCGGGGAGGCTGAGGAGTGTGATCCCTCTGTAGTTGGAACACACCCTCCGGTCCCCCTTCTTAAAAAGAGGGACCACCACCAGAGGCACTGTCCCCAACCGCCACGCGATGCTGCAGAGGCGTGTCAGCCAAGACAGCCCCACAACATCCAGAGACTTGAGGTACTCAGGGCGTATCTCATCCACCCCTGCTGCCTTGCCACCAAGGAGCTTTCCAGCTTTCCTCAGTGACTTCAGCTTGGGTGATGGGTGAGCCCACCTCTGAGCCCTCGGCCTCTGCTTCCTCAGTGGAAGGCGTGTCGGTGGGATTGAGGAGATCCACAAAGTATTCCTTCCACCGCCCAACGATGTCCCCAGCTGAAGTCAGCAGATTCCCACCCCCTCTGTAAACAGTGTTGGCAGGGCACTGCTTCCCCTTCCTGAGGCGCCGGACGGTTAGCCAGAATTTCTTCGGGCCGACCGATAATCCTTCTACATGGTCTCACGGAGCTCCTCCCAGACCCGAGTTTTTGCCTCCACAACTACCCGGGCTGCAATCCGC
Source organism: Zacco platypus (assembly GCA_038088235.1). NCBI lineage: Eukaryota > Metazoa > Chordata > Actinopteri > Cypriniformes > Xenocyprididae > Zacco > Zacco platypus. The sequence continues at coordinate 8,554,902 of CM076067.1, forward strand.
TTGGCCTGCCGGTACCCGTCAGCTGCCTCAGGAGTCCCCCGAGCCAACCAGGCTCGATAGGCCTCCTTCTTCAGCTTGACGGCATCCCTTACATCCGGTGTCCACCCACGGGTTCGGGGATTGCCGCCACGACAGGCACCGGAGACTTTACGGCCACAGCTCCGAGCGGCCGCGTCGACAATGGAGGTAGAGAACATGGTCCACTCAGACTCAATGTCTCCAGCCTCCCTCAGTATCTGGTTGAAGCTCTGCCGGAGGTGCGAGTTGAAGATCTTTCTGACAGGGGACTCGGCCAAACGTTCCCAGCAGACCCTCACAGTACGTTTGGGTCTGACGATTCTGTCCAGCTTCCTCCCCTGCCATCTGATCCAACTCACCACCAGGTGGTGATCAGTTGACAGCTCCGCCCCTCTCTTCACCCGAGTGTCCAAGACATATGGCCAGAGGTCAGATGAAACAACTACAGAGTTCATCATCGACCTCCGCCATAGGGCGTCCTGGTGCCACGTGTAATGGTGGACACCCTTATGCTTGAATATGGTGTTCGTTATGGACAAACTGTAACTAGCACAGAAGTCCAATAACAGAACACCACTCTGGTTCAGATCAGGGGGGCCGTTCCTCCCAATCATGCCCCTCCAGGTAGCACTGTCGCTGCCCACGTGAGCGTTGAAGTCCCCCAGTAGAACGACAGAGTCCCCGTTCGGAGCACTTTCCAGCACCCCTCCCAGAGACTCCAAGAAGGCCAGGTACTCTGCACTGTCATTCGGCCCGTAAGCACAAACAACAGTGAGAGCCCTATCCCCGACCCGAAGGCGCAGTGAAGTGACCCTCTCGTTCACCGGGGTAAACTCCAACATATGGCGGCTGAGCTGGGGGGCTATGAGAAAGCTAACCCTAACCCTTCGGCTGCTGCCCAATCCACAATGCACCGGCCCCATATGGTTCCTCCCGCAGGTGGTGGGCCCACGGGAGGTCGGATTAATCGTTACATCATGTAATTAATTAAAGTTTTTAATCACTTGACAGTCCTAATCAGAATATAACGCTACTTTTAATGTCCATCAAAGGTGAAAGACTGTAAATAGTCAAACTGTCGCCTCTTGTGGTCTTATTTCATTGACCGGCTGTGCGGCAAAGTTGGCTGTCTTCGATTTCGAACACGGCTAATATTACCCACCAGAGTAGCAATCTGGACAGTCCTTTATGCAAGATATTTAAAATGGGGAAAAAGTTGCCTGAACATGTGAGATTAAAGAAATAAACCTTGCATATGAAATGAAACTAAAAATGCCATTTTCATAACTACATGCGTTTCATGTTACCAGAGAAAGCCATGAAAGTGAGGTTTAATGAGCTGATTCTTTTATTTTAGGTCCCAATCATGTCACATTATCGAAGCACAGCACGAATATGGAAAGGTTCAGGAGCAGAAGCGATGGCAGCTGTCCTTTTGAGACTCAGCGTTTGTCCCTCAGGTGGCAGGAAGGTAAAACGCTGCATCAGCGAGATAAAGAAGAGGAAGAGCTCCATACGAGCGAGCTGCTCGCCTGGACACATCCGTTTACCTGGAAATCACAGTCTGGATCAGTAAAGCTCAGGTAAACCTTGTAATATCTCATTTTACTGTATATTAGTTTATAAACTACCATTTAAAAGTTTTGGGTCAGTAACATTTTACAAAAAAAAAAAATGTTTCACGGTTTCCCAAAAAAATATGCAGCACAACTGTTTTCAACATTGATAATAATCATAAATGAGCAGCAAATCATCATATCAGAATGATTTCTGAAGGGTCATGTGACACTGAAGACTGGAGTAATGATGCTGAAAATTCAGATTTGATCACTGGATATAAATTACACTTTACAATTTATTCACATAGAAGACAGTTATTCTAAATTGTACTAATTCTACTCATTATTTACTGTATTTTGATCAAATAAATGCAGCTGATCAAATAAAAGAGCAGAAGAGACTTCAATTCAAAAACAAAAGGAAAAAATAAATTTTATACACTTTTAACCTGTAGTGTATGTGTGCATGTTTATTTATTTTAGTTAGTTTATATATTGCATATTCCTCATGACCTACCCATTGAAAAGGGGATGAAATTTTCTCTCTTCAAAAATTTGCCATCTTCATCCAAAAAGTGTGCGGGATTGAATTCATGCGGAGTGCTGTACTCATTCTTATCCTCTAGGATTGGCTTCAACATCGGCAGCACCATCACACCCTGTCACATGACAAAACACATGGAACTGTAAGACCATCACAAACATTTAAACAACGTTTACTGAAATAGAAACATGTTATCGCTATAATAACCAAATTGAATACTTGTGCATCAATTTTAAAAAGTTGGACAAAAATATATTAAAAAAAAACACCCTCAAATTTGAAGATTAAGAGCACACACTTAAGTTTGGTCTCAAGACCCGTGGCAGATTATTGTTTAAGTTAAAAAAGTTAAAGTGAAAACTGTTATAGTGGTTGTAGTTTATGAACATTTTGTTTATAAAATGTATGTTTGAACTAAAAAAATGCTAGAAAATCCAAATTTGTGTCAATATCACTGCAAATTCCAAGCAAACACGCTCACTTTCATAGGCTGCATAATTTATCCACTCGGCTCTATAATACAGCAGAAGCAGAAAACAAGTAGATATTTGATTTCAGGCCAAACCTGAGACTGAGAAAATGGTGCCATCTGGCTATATCTGAGTGTAAGTTGTGTATCTACTGTAAAATAGATTTGTTAAAGGAAATGAGGGTGAAATATTAAAATTCCAATAAAAACACACTCTTCTACCAAAATTTATGCAGCTGGCAAAAAAAAAGGAGAGATATTTTTCACTTTCAGTTGAGGATGCATAAGCGTTAACTCAAAGAAATTCAAGAAATGCAAAATTTGGGAGAGAAAAAAAAAAAAGATTTTATGCTTAATTGTGATTTTGAAATATGACCTGGATGCTACAAACAGTATTTTCTGACTCGCCTTTGGAATGAGACATCCTGCTACTGTGGTGTCTTTGCTGGCAACTCTCGGTGGAATGAAGGCAAGAACATTTGCGAACCTCTGAACCTCGTGCATCACAGCGTAGGTGTACGGAAGATGCGTCCTGTCTTCCATCAATGGTTGGCGTGTCTGTCCAATCACCTGATCGATCTCAGACTGGACTTTCTCTGTGGAAAGTCAACATGCGGAGAATAAGTACACATTTTCCTGAGAAGTCGGTCACAGGAGCGACACGGCTCACCTTGCACGTCTGGATACTTGGCCATGTAGAGTAAAGCCCAGCTGAGTGATTTAGCAGTGCTTTCTGTTCCCGCTCCAAACAGATCCAACACACAGTGGATCAGGTTCTCCTCTGTGAACTCGGCCTCGCTGTCCTTACACTGGGAATGATGGAAAGACAAGAGAGGATTCAACCATGCGCCGAAAGAGGTGTTAAACAGAGACGGCTAGAGCGCCCCTAATGGAAAGTAAAGATATGGGATGCGTTTCATGCACAAATGTTTGATTTCATTTGAAATGCGTGAATTATGAGTTTAAGAAAACACTTAAAATGAAAATCAAATCAGATTTCCTGAAATCATCGGCTAAAACCAGCTACCTTCTCAATTTCATCCAGATAACAGTCAATGTAGTCTCTAGGACTGGATGGGTTTCGGTCCTCTTTGTGCTTCCTGACTTCGTCCTGAAAAAAGAGCTTAAGCTTGGAAAGGTTGGCAAACGCAGTCTGGTGCTTTCCTGGCAGCAAGGACATCAAGGCGGGAAACGTGTTATACAACTGTTGAGGGACAGAAACATTGGGTCATCAGTATTTCATAAATCTTTGCCTAAATAAACTTATTTATTCAAGTAAATGTCACATTTTAGTGCATGTACTGAAATAACTGAGTAGAAAGAGAGTTCAGTTCATTGATCTTGCCTAGTAAAGTCAACAAAATCAAAATTGATCTTTTTTTTTGTTCCTGCTCTTTAGAAATTACAATTTTAGACATCCATCCTAGTTACAAGTAAACTTTTAGCGGTAAATAAACTACAACCAACAATTTTCAAAATTTTTGCATCCACTTTTGCTCCAATAGCAAAAGAAAAGAACAAAATACGTCTTTAAATTTTCCGACATGCACTGTAAGTGGTCAACCAATCACCAGGGCTGGGTCGGTCACTTTTAAAATGTATTTCACTACAGATTACAAAATACATGCTTTAAAAAGTAATTTGTAACGTTTTTCGTTACATTACTCAAGTTTAGTAACTTAATCTAAATACTTTAGAATACTTTGGAATACTAATAAGGTAATTGCAAGTTTTTATCTCACAATTCTGACTTTTTCCCTCAGAATTGCGTGATAAAAAGTTACAATTGTTAGTTATAAAGTCAGAATTATGAGATATAAACCCGCAATATCAAGAAAAGTCAAAAATATGAGATATAAACTTGCAATATTGATAAAATTCAAAATTATGAGATATAAACTCGCATACTAAATTCACAATTGCAAGAAAAAAGTTAGTATATCACCCCATATTCTGACTTTATAACTTGCAATTGTGAGTTTAAATCTCGCAATTCTGAGAAAAAGAAGTCAGAATTGTGAAATGCAAACTCACAATTGTGAGGGAAAAAAACAAATTGTGAGAAAAAGTTGCAGTGACGAGTGAATTATAAAATGACTCACAAAACATGAAAACAGTCGTGGATCATCAGGTCATGACAGGACAGTTCAGTTGACAGTTGAGCAATTTTTTTATAAATTCAGTCATTTTGTCTTGTTCAGGACAGAACTAAATAAAAATAACATTTTTATGATCCTCTTAAAAGTATTAAAATGTTGATGAAACTTAACTCCACTTTTTCAGACGGTCAGAGTCAGAGAATCACCAATTACTGTTTAAATGACATTAAAATTCAAAGTAATCGCTTTGGTAATCTAAAACACTTTTCAGATGTAACTGTAATCTGATTACCACCCATTTAAAATGTAACTGTAATGAAATACAGTTACTCAAATTTTGTATTTTAAATACGTAACTAAGTTACTTGTATTTCGTTACTCCCCAACCCTGCCAATCACAACAGTCTGAGCCATCTGACCAATCAGATCAGATCAGGCTCTCAGAAAGGCGGGGTTTAGAGAAACGGAATCCTTTGTCGAACCGATTCAGACACTCTGAGAAAAGACCTGATGCTGCAACGTATATTAGAGTGTTTTTAACCTTGAAATATCACTTCCAAAACAAGATTAGGAGCTTTTTAATCGCAAGCACTTTAATAACTATGGAAACATTACAGTCAATCCATTATAGTAAATTTGCTCTCGTACCCGGCCCCAGATGTTGATGGGAAGCTTGAAGGTGTCATCTGAATACTGCAACAGCTCATGAAAATGACAGTCGTCATACTCAAACTTGTAGCCAAAAACCAGGCTGCATATTATATTCCCCACCGCGTAGTTCAAGACGTTATGAGGGTTGAACGGCAAACCTTGGAAAGCAAAACAGAGAGCGAATGGTTACGGCTGCAAACCGTACTTTCAAATCTTTGCCTGTATGTTCCTGTAACCAGTGCAGATGTATGACTTAATGCAGAAACGGTGCTCACTGACCTTGCTTGGATTGAAAAGCACTACAGACGAAGCGGCACTCCTGCAGGATGGAGTTTTCTAGAGTTTTCTTGCCCACACCAAAATACTTCAGCGTCGCCAGAGCAAAGCGTCTCTGATGACGCCACATGTGGCCACTGGAGAAGATCAGACCTACATACAAAAGGGTAAAAGAGCTCAAAATCCATCCCTTGAGGCCATGTAAACACTCTTATTACAAGTGAAATCAGTAACAGCTAGTGCGAATTTGCCGTTAGTTCCAATATTTGTGCTGCCCGATCCTTCACTAGCTATACTTTGCAAAACCGTGTCAGTAACAAATCAATCCGTGCTGAAATCTGCTAACATGTTTGGTTCCTTCATAATCCTTTAGGAACAGATGAGTGGCAAGAACATCGCAAACTTTCCATCAACCTCACAATGACAAGTTTATGAACACCAAATTGTAGTCATGTGTTAAAGGATTAGTTTTACTTTTTTACATTTACTCGCCCCCATGTCATCCAAATTGTTCACGTCTGTCTTTCTTTCTTCAGTTGAAAAGAAATGAAGGTTTTTGAAGATAATATTTCAGGATTTTTCTCCATATAGTAGAAGTGAATGATCCCAGACGAGGAATAAGAGTCTTATCTAGAGAAACCATTGGCCATTTTGTATAAAAAAAATTAACATTATATTCTTTTTAACCACAAATGCTCGTCTATCTGCTGTGATGCTTTTTGAAGTTTGAGGAGAAAATTAGATGTTTTGAATGAGTTTTTTGTCGTACTTCTCGTGACCTTTCCAATGCGTTTACGTTATGGGACACAGAACAGTGCAAGACGAGCATTTGTGGTTAAATATTATTATTTTTTTTAGAAAATGGCCGATCGTTTCACTAGATAAGACCCTTATTCCTCATCTCGGATCATGTAGAGCTCTTCAAAGCTGCACTGAAACTGACATTTACATTTACGTTTAATCATCTGGCGGACGCTTTTATCCAAAGCGACTTACAAGTGAGGAAATCAAACAAGCGATTCTTCACGAAGAGACAACTAGACACAGGAAGTGCTCACCATACAAGTGAGCTCAGAGTAACATAAGCTAGAGAAGGGAAAAAGAAAGTATAGATGTTTTTAATTTATGAAGGCGTTAAGTGCTCGCAAAAGAGATGCGTTTTCAGCCGTCTCTTGAATGTTGCCAGGGATTTTGCATTCCTGATGAAGGTAGGGAGATCATTCCATCATATAGTCCACTATATGGAGAGAAATCCTGGAATGTTTTCCCCAAAAACCATCATTTCTTCTCGACTGAGGAAAGAAAGACCTAATCTTGGATGACATGAAGTTCATCCATGCATTTCTGAGTGAACGTTTCACAGCATATAGTTTAAATATATGGTTGAAATCTGAAACTGTATGCTTTAGTACTAAATGAATGAATTTGAAGAGACAGGAAAATTCAATTTCTCATGTTAAATTAAATGCAGGGGAACTGTAAAAATCTACAGAATGTATGAACAGTTCAACCACAAAGCTCACTATTGTAGTCAATGCAAAAGGTAATTTTACCAATTCTACAGCAGTTCTGGTACAACAACACTGGAACATTTCAGTCGATTTTCATGCAATTTTACTGAAATAGCGAAAACAAACCAATTAGTTGTGTCTGAAAGCCCATATAACACATTGAGTAAAACAAAATTACAAGAGGTTTCCTTACATTCAACAAAAAGATGAATTGGTGAGCGGTTTATGATTGATAACAGGCTTAATATTTGAGGATTTTAAAGTAAAATGATGCTGTTTTTACCTTTCCCTTTACAGATCTTGTCGTTCACAGGGAAGTACGGCCGGTCTGTGAAGATGTCCGCCTGTTCCACAAACGCCTCTTTGAAAGTGTCGTATCCGGTGAGCAGTATGCAAGGCTTGTTCCCCAAATAAAGTGTGCTCACATCTCCATACCTCGCAGCAATCTGATCAACATGTCAACTTGTAAACATGCATCTTTAAAAAAGCCAAAAAACCAATAAAAGAAAACCAAACATACCTTTGGAAAAACCTCCATTGGATCATTAAAGCCTATACTCATTACGTTTCCAAGAAAAGGCAGAGGGAAGGGTCCCGGCGGCATGTTTTTGGACTGAACATCTCGCAGGTGTTTCACCAACAGCAGCACACACAGAAATATCAGGAATCCCTGAACATCCATCCACTCGCCCATCAGCTGGGACAACACGGACGCCATGCTGACTTGAGACGAGAGAGATTTTGCACACTTGAGTACTGTGGCCATGTATAAATCACATATAAAATATCAAAGTTAATTTCTCTATCTGCATTCAAATGCTCAAAATGACTGGTCATACTGGTGTTGGTTCATCGCATTAACCACAAACAGAAATTTTAGGCAGCTATAAGTTTTGAACACTACTTGCATAGTTATATAGGCAAATGCAAATATATTTTAAGAGCATCTCAAGTGCCTTTTGGGTTCATTATAATATGCACGCTCAAAAATAGTATTGTTTTAAACTGCATAATATACTACTGCAAAGACAGTTTCAGATGGATGGAAGAAGATACTTACCTAGAGATCAAAATTATATCTATTGTACTGTAGATGCGCTGCAATGTTGTTCCTAACGATGTTCACACCGAAATTTCTCAAACTGATTTCGCTTTGGTACTTGATTCGTTTTAGTACATGACGTCCGATAAGCGTCGTTATACAGACCTCATTGTATTAATAATACAAAAATGAAGGTGCGAACCATTAAATATATATATATATTTTATTTTAGTAAATACATTCCAACCGTTTCTATTTTTCCACTGACGCTCCCACACAGAAGTCGCGCGCTTGAGTTTAAAAACAACAGACCGTTAAAGTTTCCCGCGGAATTTTTATTTACATATACAGTTTGTTAACGTGTAAATAGTCACCAATAGAACCATCAGGCGTGCAAATATGATGCCGTATCGGACCATTTGACTCGTTGTCTTTAGTAGCCTATTCATCTGTTATCGTGTCAACTTAATGCCAGATAAAGTGTGAATTGCTCGAGCGTGGAAAACATGAATCTGAAGGAAATAGTCCGTACAAAGTTCAAACCACAAGGTTGTCGCTTGGTGGGCCCCCCGTATCTGATCATATTGCAAAATTTGATATCACTAATTACATAATCAGCGTATCAACAGTATTTTCAGATAACACAACCATAAAGAAATAAAGAGCGCGAATTTACAGCAGCAGCCAATTACCTCACACAAGGTTAGTCACGTTCATTTGAGGTAACCATAGCTACCGCTCCGGGATTAGAATCGATTATTCGACAAAAAAAGTAGCCATTATTTATCACTTTAATAAATGTATATCTCAAAACAGTTTTAAACAGGTTGTACCGATCTAAGTTGTAGTTTTGATGCAAGTGTTACTCTGTGTGGGCTGGTCTACTTTGGGTAATCTTCCATAATCTTTTTGCCTTAATTGATTTACAATGTGTGCAATTAGTGTATTGACCCCTAAGTTCTTTGAACTTAAACATGGAAAACATATGGGAGACAGCGGATATAGTACAAAGGTTGTATAGCATTTTACCTTTACCTAGACTGAACCAATTTGAAATGGGAGGAGCAAGGATTTTCCATTACAAACTCTTTGTTTTTAGAATAATCTTATTTACTAGATTATTTGACATAAATCACAGCAGAACAGGCTATAAAACTACTCAAATAGCAGAAATGTGACCACAAAACCATTTTTTCAATATATATCCTAAAGATTTTTGGCGTAAAAGTCGATAATTTTGACGCATGCAATGTATTGTTGGCTATTGCTACAAACATACCCGTGCGACCTTTTGTGATCCAGGGTCACAAGTAGCTGTCTATCGATTAAAAATAATTAACTAATTAATTTTTAAAATTAACCACGCCTAACATTAATATATTTATAATGTAATAACTTTACATTTAGCTGACAAATCTGATGAGCGCGTGAACACAATGGCCAACCAGACGCGTTTATGAATCCGGCGGTGTCACATTTTAAAATTTTAAAATTTAGTGTCTCCAATTCACCTATACTGTATGTTTTTTTGGATTGTGGAGCACCTGGAGGAAACAAGGAGGCCTCCAGACTCAGCTGGGACTCGAACCGTGGACCTCCATGCTGAGCTAAGTAAGACATGTTCCTGGATCAACATCTTCTGTTGATCCTGGAACAACATCCTTGTCCAAAAACATAGTCCTAACCCAGTCCCTAAACCTTTACCAATAACTAATCCCTAAAATCATAGGGAAATGGTGGATGAATAACCCTGAGGAAGAACTATAGATAAACAGGCTTAGCAAGGGAAGTTTTTCATTTTACCTTGAGTGGCTCCTGGCGGAAGATGTTGTCAATGAGAAAGCGGTCAGTGTGTGTCTCTTGCTCCACAAATTTATAAACGGAGGAAGAATTTAATCTCGCCAACAAAATCAAGCCCCGTGTCTCATGACACACTGAAATCCCTGTGCGCAAGTGCACTGCTGACCACAATAGTGATAGCGGAAAATTACGGTTTCAGAAACTCAGGGGCCATTCAGAATGTCAAATATCACATGAAACATGTGATTTTCACATTCAAGAGCACCAGCACAGGTGTCCCCGATTCACTACAGTCTGCTTGTTCAGTAGACGATGGAGAAAGAGCAACCGTAAATCCACAGGACATCTAACAAAAGTATAAAATAACAAGCTAAATGTTTCTTGAGCATCAAATCAGCATATTAGAATGATTTCTGAGGGATCATGTGACACTGAAGACTGGAGTAATCACAGGGATAAATTACTAGTTTAATTTGTAATCATATTTCACAATATTAATGTATTTTCATTTGCCATGAGACATCAAAAACATCATATTCCAAAATTTTTATAGTGTATAAACAAATGTTTATGGGGTGAAATCAGGTAAAAAATCATCTGGAGAATCAGTGGGAACTCCATGGATATATAATATCGGTCAGGTCTCTTCTATCCTTCTTTGTTAAACGGAGCAAATAACATGTCAGATCACTGTGGTCAGATGTTCAGTCAAAGGAGCCTGTGAAACAGACAGCAAAAACAGTCTTAAAAAGAAATAAACTTTTAATTGATTTGACGTATTATTTTAGAATGTCGTGACTGCATTTTTTGCAGTGGGCAGCGAGAGCAGAGCAAATTCTGTGAAAATCATTCATGAATTAGTTCCAGCATTGAACAGACAAGTTGCAAGTGTGGTCCTATGAATGATTTACTGTACACTGCTTGTGTTTTATGAATAATGCCATGTGTCTGTGCAGTTAACAGACAAATTGGTCAACAGCTTTGCCTTGAATGCACTGAGAGTCACTTTACTTGAAATTAATTTTTTGCACATACCTCGAAATATACGGTACCATTCAAACGTTTGGGGTCAGTTCCTTTTTTTAACGTTTGTTACGCACACCGAGGCTGCATTTATGTAATTAAAGGCAGAAATATTGTTGTGACGAGCAGGGCGGGCGAGAGCCGCGAGGGAACGGCGCGAGTGGTAATGAGCGTCACCTGCGCGCTACACCGGTCTCGTGTCTCTCACGGAGGAGCTCCGGAAGCATAAAAGAGGAGCGACGACAGTGAAGGACGAGAGAGGACCAGGCCTGGACTTTATGTTGTGTTTTTATTATGTTAAATATTGTTGTGACGAGCAGGGCGGGCGAGAGCCGTGAGGGAACGGCGCGAGTGGTAATGAGCGTAAGCTGCGCGCTACACCGGTCTCGTATCTCTCACGGAGGAGCTCCGGAAGCATAAAAGAGGAGCGACGACAGTGAAGGACGAGAGAGGACCAGGCCTGGACTTTATGTTGTGTTTTTATTATGTTAAATATTGTTGTGACGAGCAGGGCGGGCGAGAGCTGCGAGGGAACGGCGCGAGTGGTAATGAGCGTCAGCTGCGCGCTACACCGGTCTCGTGTCTCTCACGGAGGAGCTCCGGAAGCATAAAAGAGGAGCGACGACAGTGAAGGACGAGAGACGACCAGGCCTGGACTTTATGTTGTGTTTTATTATGTTTGTGTGGGCGGCAGTCGCCGCGAGCAACTGCCGCCATTTTACTTTCATTTGATTGTTTGTTTATTTTATTTGATAATTAAAATTACGTTGAATGTTCGCCGGTTCCCGCCTCCTTCTTCCCGTTCTTACGAACTGTGTTACAATTGTAAAAATAACTCATTTATAATTGAATATATTGTCATTTATATTCAGTGATCAAAGCTGAATTTTTAGCATCATCACTCCAGTCTTCGGTGTCACATGATCCTTCAGAAATCAATCTGATATGAGGATTCAAGAAACGTTAATGATTATTATCAATGTTGAAATCTAACATGATTTTCTGAGCAAAAAACATCTTAATATTTTGATACTGAAAAATAATTTTATGAGTAGAAAGAACAACTAGATAAACTCAATGCATCATTACAGAATAAAAGTTCTTCTAAAAAAAAAAAGCTAAACTTTTAAAGGGTAGCGCAGATGAGAAAAACATCGCCTCGCCTGATGAATCTTGACTGACAGTCAAAAATGGCATAAAACACATGAATACGATGCCTACGCTAAATGTCACAAAGCGTACGTCATCTCAAACTAGTCCCACAATGAGTTCCTTGTAGTCCAGTGACCTCCACAGTCATAAGATCTCGGTTTATAGAGCACCTTTGGTTTGAGGTGGAACGAATCAGGGATCAGATTCGCTGAATCACAAAAGCTTGGAGTGTTTGGTAATATCCAGAATTAGAAAAGTGTACCTGATAAAGTGGCCAGTGGATTTCATGAATGTACGTGATCCACAAACTGATTTACGGCCGAGCGATAGCGATAAATACATAGGGTCATTCTACAGAAACGTCCCTAGCCTTTACAGAAATATTACACTTGAAAAACCCTTTAGAATTACAATTTCTTTAAAATGAAACAATGTTACTTGGAGAATTATCACAGTTATGTACAGAGAGAAAAAAGTGCTTTATTTTGAGGTCAGAAAGTTTTTCTACCATTTAAAAGACAATAATGTATACATAACTATTGAATATATGATGTAAGTGACATAAAAAAACAAAATGCTGAGTAAATATTATAAAAAAATATATAATGAAAGTTGAAGTTGAGTTAGAATTTAACAAAAATCTCATTTTGAAATAAAAATCACACTGATGACATCACTTGACTATGAAGAAAGGTCAATGGAAAGCCCACTGTCTCTTTCAGTTATCAGGAACTTTAATCAGAAAATCATAATTTCATACGAAGCTTTTGGTTGAACTCATGGTAAAACCAACTTTATTGTTAGGGAATTTTAAAATAACTAGGATACAAATGGATTAAACTACTTAATTCAGTGAGTAGCCTATCCCATGACTGACAACATGTGGCTTGATACCTTGCAGCAGACATTTGGTCTCCCATTTGTAGGTAAACTTTATTCAAAGCTATTCATTGGGTTTGTTTAGCTCTTAAAAAATAGCTCTTTGCTGAATCACGAAAGCTTTGAGTGTTTAAGATGGTCCCATCCAGTATTAGAAAATGTTCACACCGAGCTATAACGATAAATATGTAGTTGTAAAAATCGTTCTAAATATGGAAGAATAGCCGAGTCTACGCCACATAACTGCACTAAGAATATTGTTCAGAGCGATTTTATTCCCTCAGCTGATGAACGATAAAAACAACGACAGCCAATCAGAATCCAGCCTGCTTAACGAGCGCGAGCATTTAAAGCGGCAGGCGACAAAACTGCGCGCACTAATATAGTTATAGTTACAATGATCGTTCTTGGTGTGAATGGGCTGTAAACTCCATGAATGAGCTACTATTGCTTCAGTCAGGGACAGTGTTTCCAGATTGGAAAAGTCTCGTGTGCTGGGCCAGTAGTTGGCACTGTCATTTAGCAGATGCTTTTATCCAAAGCGACTTACAAGTGAGACAATTAGGGGTTAGGTGCCTTGCTTGGGCACCTTAATCATGGTATCGAAGGTGGAGAGAGTCCCGTTCATTCACAATCCCCACTTTCAATTCCTGTCAGAGTGGGAATCGAACCAGCAACCTTCAGGTTTAAAGCCCAACTCCCTCACCATTAGGCCATGACTACCCCGTCTCATACCAGAAGGTCAATCAAATTTGGAAGAAAATGATCGTACATGAGTTTTTAGTGTATTTAAATGATGATTTCTACAACTTAATCAATCAATACTGAACTTAATTAAGATGGAAAATCACATATTTTCTTCCAGAGCTGCTGTACAGCCAAAATGATGTTCCCGCTGTCTCTGTAAAGCCACGTTGACACAATCTGTATTGTAAAAAGTGCTATATAAAAGGTCAAACGTACAAAATACAGCTATTTATCTAGACCAGAGCTTCCCAAACTTAAGAGGGGTAAGGCCCCCCAAAAACATCGCAAAAGCTTCACGACCCCGCCGTTAAAAAATATATACCGACATTTATCTACAAATACGTTTATTAACAAGTTTGTAAGAATTTCATGTGAATTAAACATTCTTTACAAATATATTTAAATCCATAACACTAACCTTACATACTTATAATTTTAGAACAATTGGAATGTTTTAATTATTTTAATATATTGATTTGGACTAGCTACGGCCCCCCTGCAATACCGCTACGGCCCACCGGGGGAACGCGGCCCACAGTTTGGGAAGCTCTGATATAGAACAACAACTTTTTTTGACACGACCTGCAAATTACCACTATAGATAATAGCTAGGCCTACCTTAGCGGGAATCAACTGACCTTTAGAAGCGTTAGGAACGTTAACTTGTGCTCGTGAGAATCTTTCTCCACGATGATTGGCCGAGAAGACGTAACGTGAGATGAGATGGAAAGTTCACGTTCTCCTCACATCCATGACGGATCCACAGCTAGATCAATGAATATAGAAGCCCCTTACATTTGAACTGTCACAAAATCCTGACATTATCGTACATAACGGGACGTTTTCCATTATTGATCATACATCGTACAGAGGTCAAAATTGTCGTACAAATATCGTACGTGCAGGGACCCCATATTTTACCCGTATCCTCCACTGATCACTGCGTTCAATACATTTACATTTACATTTAGTCATTTAGCAGACGCTTTTATCCAAAGCGACTTACAAGTGAGGAAAACAAACAAGCGATTCTTCATGAATTGGCAAATAACACAGGAAGTGCTCACAATACAAGTTTCATACATTGCTCAGTACCATAAGCTAGAGTAGGAAGGGAAAAAGGGGAAGGATAGGGGTTTTTTTTTTTTTTTTTTTTTATGAGGGGATTAAGTGTTCTCGGAAGAGATGAGTTTTCAGCTGTCTCTTGAATATTGCCAGGGATTCTGCGTTCCTGATGAAAGTAGGGAGAACATTCCACCAGCAGGGAGCAGTGAAGGAGAATGTTCTGGAGAGTGATTTTGTGCCTCTCTGTGACGGGACCACAAGCCTTCGTTCCTTTAGTGATCGCAGGCTTCTGGTGGGGACGTAGTGTTGTAGCAGTGTGTGGAGGTAGGAGGTGCAGAGCCTGTGGTGGATCTGTAAGCAAGCATCAGTGCCTTGAACTTGATGCGAGCAGCAAGGGGTAGCCAGTGCAGAGAGATGAAGAGGGGCGTGATGTGGGCTCTCTCAGGCTCGTTGCAGATAAGACGTGCAGCAGCGTTCTGAATCATTTGAAGAGGTTTGATTGCACTTGACGGCAGACCAGCCAGAAGAGCATTGCAGTAATCAAGCCTTGAAATGACCAGTTGTGTTGCGTGCTCAGTCAGGAAGGGACGGATTTTCCTGATGTTGCAAAGTGCAAATCTGCATGACCGTGCCGTCTTTGAGATGTGGTCTCTGAAGGTCAGCTGGTCATCGAAGATAAATCCAAGATTTCTGGCCGACTTTGATGGGGTAATGGTGGTTGTACCAAGCTGTATGTTAATGTCATGTTGTAGAGTTGGAGTGGCAGGGAAGACTAAAAGCTCAGTCTTTGCCAGGTTGAGCTGCAGGTGGTGTTCTTCCATCCACATCGAGATGTCCGCCAGACAGCTTGAGATCCGTGCAGCTACTGTGGAATCATCTGGTTGGAAGGACAGGTAGAGTTGTGTGTCATCAGCATAGCAGTGGTAGGAGAAACCGTGTGCCTGTATGATGGGACCCAGTGATGTAGTATAAATGGAGAATAGGAGGGGACCAAGAACTGAACCCTGAGGAACCCCAGTGATCAGTTGATGAGGTTTGGATACCTCCCCTCCCCAGGCACAAAGAAAGAAAAAATGTATAGCTTTTTTTATTTAGTTTCCCTTTTTTCCTCTATTGTGATGGACATCTGAGTGAAACAAGAACAAACGGCGTCGGGCTTGTAACCTGAAGGTTGTTGGTTCGATTCCCATGCCGGCAGGAATTGAAGGTGAATGAACAGCACTCTCTCCACCTTCGATACCAAGACTAAAGTTCCCTTGAGCGAGGCACGAAACCCCTAAATGCTCCCCTTGTAAGTGGCTTTGGATAAAAGTGTCTGCCAAATGAATAAATGTAAATGTAGGGCAGGATTTTTTCCGTAGGGAATTGATTGGATGGTTGTGGTTGTGGATGAGTGACAGGCCCTCGCGTCATCAGAGAAGATATGTTGCTGCAAGAGGAAGTTATTTTGATTAAAAACTATGATAAATGAGTTATAATTCTGCAATCTTCCATGAAAATAAGAATGGTCAATTTCACTGTGACTGTAATGCTTGAGCTTTTCCTGTTGACAGGATATGGATGCTTCCGGATAGATCCGACAGCATCGCTCTGAAGTGTGGAGGGTTCAATCTCCGAGCTGAACCTTCTTCAGGTCGGCTGCCTGACAGATAATCTACAAAGAGTGAAGAAGATCGGTGACATCAGAGATGATATCATGGAAGCTCAAAAAATCTTTGAATACCCAGAATGAGATGAAAAACATTTTTTTGCCGCAGGTCTCATTTTTTTTTCTTAAAAAACAGTATTGCACTAAAAATGATTGCGAGTTTATTTGCATGAAATGTCTACTTCGTTTAAGCACCTGGAATTATGGGATTATTAGTTATTATTATTATTATTAGCTGTAAAAGCAGCATATTCTGAATTAATTAAAAGTGTTATTATTATTATTATTATTATTAGTGTTAATGAAATGTTTAACGGTGCATTCATTTTTGCATGGACAGACAATACTTTTGTTTAAATATATAACATGAGAGGTTTCAGTAAATGAACTGAAACTGGTGAAAGTTTTAAAAGATTAGTCAAAATGATTTTTATAGGCTTTAAGGCCCGTTCACACAAAGAACTATAACTAAAGATAACTATAGCGTCCATCAGTTATGTTTATTACAAGCACGTGCAAAGTTTTGTCGTCTGTTGCTTTAAATGCGCTGGCCCTTTAAATCAGCATGATTTAATTTTTTTCTTTAAATTTAGGATGATTTTTAACACTATTTATTTAGCGTTATCGCTATAGTTATCAATCTCGGTGTAAACGGGCATTTATTCTTCTTGGGATCTAGTTGAACTTGACTTGTGATTTTCTACACTTCTCTATAATGATTAATAGAAATAACAATTTTTAATATCTCACGCTTGTGGTCGTGATGACAGGCTGGTCTCAAGCTGAAGATAGGAAGCTGTAAGATGTCATCTAAATACGTCTGCATCAGATGAAATGTACAGTATGATCATCATCATCAGGGTTGGGGAGAAACGAAATACAAGTAACTTAGTTACGTATTTAAAATACAAAATTTGAGTAACTGTATTTCATTACAGTTACATTTTAAATGGGTGGTAATCAGATTACAGTTACATCTGAAAAGTGTTTTAGATTACCAAAGTGATTACTTTGAATTTTAATGTCATTTAAACAGCGATTGGTGATTCTTTGACTCTGACAGTCTGAAAAAGCGGAGTTAAGTTTCATGTTTTCGACTGTTTTCATGTTTTGTGAGTCATTTTATAATTCACTCGTCACTGCAACTTTTTTTCACAATTTTTTTTTTCCCCTCACAATTGTTAGTTTGCATTTCACAATTCTGACTTCTTTTTTATCAGAATTGTGAGATTTAAACTCAAAATTGGAAGTTATAAAGTCAGAATTGGGAGATATAAACTTGCAATACTATTTTTTTTTCTTGCAATTGTGAATTTATGTGAGTTTATATCTCATAATTCTGACTTTTCTCAATATTGCGAGTTTATATCTCATAATTCTGACTTTTCTCAATATTGCGAGTTTATATCTCATAATTCTGACTTTTCTCAATATTGTGAGTTTATATCTCATAATTCTGACTTTTCTCAATATTGCGAGTTTATATCTCATAATTCTGACTGCATAACTCACAATTGCAACTTTATATCACGCAATTCTGAGGGAAAAAGTCAGAATTGTGAGATAAAAACTTGCAATGACCTTTTTTGTGTTTGTTCCACACTTATTAGTATTCCAAAGTATTCTAAAGTATTTAGATTAAGTTACTAAACTTGAGTAATGTAACGAAATACGTTACAAATGACTTTTTAAAGCATGTATTTTGTAATCTGTAGTGAAATACATTTTAAAAGTAGCCCACCCAGCTCTGATCATCATACTCAGCCAAACCTGCGACCAAAATGATCACAAGATACTTTAAGTCAACAGGAAAACCTGGAAAAGCAACAATGAAAGAAAATGATTTCGGAAGATGACGACATACCTGGGAATGTCACATAACCTGCTCTCTGGACTGCACTGGTGTTGAAAAAATCTATTTTTGGCAAATATTTACACCAAAAGTAAAGACATTAACACTGGTTTATAAAGTGAGATTAACTACATAAATTAATATAGTTATTCACAGGTTTGCATAAAATTCTGAAATTGCATTCACTTTGAGATGAGTTCATTTAAATGAGAGGACTGATAAACTCATGCTTGACCATCAGAAAGAAACGTGCACTTGCATATTGTGGCCGGAAGAGGGCAGTACGTACTTTCTATACATGTAACTGTTCCCACTAGATCTGTTTATGAATTTAACCCTTGATCAGTCTGTTCAGTCTCCAGCAGTTTTCTAGGGTTTAGTGTTAACAGAGCAAAACCTTGGACTATGTTGCCATTGGACATACAAAAACAGAACTAAGATGGCGGGTCGGATTTGAGCAAAAGAAAAAGTTAGGGCAATATTTACAATTACGAGAGAGAGAGAGAGAGACTTTTATTCATTTTCAGGATATGAACTTGTGATATCAACAATTGATTTTATTGCTACTAGTAAAAATGTTCATTTCTGATATCTGAAAATGAATTCCTGATATCAATATAATTTCTGATATCTAAAACACATTCATGAGATCAGAAATGAACATTTTTACTAGTAGAAATTCAATTGTTGATATCAAGAATAGACATTTGCACTAGTAACAATGTAATTGTTGATATCAGAAATTTGCATTGTTACTAGTAAGAATTGTATTCCTGATATCAACAATTGTATTTTAACTAGTTCATTTCTTGTGAATGAATAAAAGTCAAAACGGCTTGCCTTTATGGCAAGCCGTTTTGACTTTGATTAATTTTCAGGATATGAACTTGTGATATCAACAATTACATTTTCACTAGTAAAAACTATCATTCTTGATATCAGGAATTAGATTTCCACTAGTAACAAAGTTCATTCTTGATATCAACAATTCAATTTCCACTAGTAAAAACTATCATTCTTGATATCAACAATTATATTTTTACTACTGAAATCTCATCATAGGCTGCCATTCAAATTCAATTGTTGATATCAGGAATACAATTCTTACTAGTAAAAATGCAAATTTCTGATATCAACAATTATATTGTTACTAGTGCAAATGTCTATTCTTGATATCAACAATTGAATTGCTACTAGTAAAAATGTTCATTTCTGATATCATGAATGTGATTGTTGCTAGTAAGAAAGCCGTTTTAGATATCAGAAATTATCTTGATGTCAGGAATTCATTTCAGATATCAGAAATGAATATTTTTACTAGTAGAAATTCATTTGTTGATATCAAGAATAGACATTTGTACTAGTAACAATGTAATTCTTGATATCAGAAATACAATTCTTATTAGTAAAAATGTTCATTTCTGATATCTGAAAAAGAATTCCTGATATCAATATAATTTCTGATATCTAAAACGGCTTTCTTACTAGCAACAATCACATTCATGATATCAGAAATGAACATTTTTACTAGTAGCAATTCAATTGTTGATATCAAGAATAGACATTTGCACTAGTAACAATGTAATTCTTGATATCAGAAATTTGCATTTTTACTAGTAAGAATTGTATTCCTGAATATGTGAAACTGGAATTTCAACTAGTAAGAAATGAATTCTTGATCTCAACAATTGAATTTGAATGGCAGCCTATGACGAGATTTCACTAGTAAAAATACAATTCTTGATATCAACAATTATAGTTTATACTAGTGGAAATTGAGTAGTTGATATCAAGAATTAACGTTGTTACTAGTGGAAATCTAATTCCTGATATCAAGAATTAACATTTTAACTAGTGAAAATGTAATTGTTGATATCACAAGTTCATATCCTGAGAATGAATAAAAGTCAAAACGGCTTGCCATAATCAGTGTCAGTTACGTCCCTTCAACTCCATTCACAAGTCCTCTCCCGTGGCCTCATGGGATAGTAAAGAGTCCATAGTATGTTTTTCGAATACCATGAATTCGGACATACTACTCTGTTCGCATACCGTTTTCGGCGTACTATATTTTGCAAATATTCGCGTTGCAAATATGGCCGCCAGACTTTCCTTGAAAGGGACTTTGGTTACAATTTCAACGTGATGTTTGCGTCAATTTACCGCCTCTTAACCAATGGCTGGGCAACTCCGACACTCAAGATCCACTTTCCCACAGAGATTAGCTAGTTATCTATTTTGCCTCTTCCAGAAAGATTTAATGATCTTCTTTAAATCCTTAAAACTCATGCGTCACAAAAAAGCCCTTAAATTATGCAATCTTTTGAAGGTATTTTTTGAGGAAAAAGCCCCTTGTATTTCTTATTTATGTTTTTGTTGTTTGTTTGTTTTTGTTATGGTTGTAGTGTTTGATTATTTCGTTTATATATATTTTTGTTATGCTGCTATTTGGAATTTATGTAATTGTATTGAGAGTACATTTGTTTAATTGGTATTTTGTATATACTTGCAAGCAATATATATATATAAAAAAAAAAAAGTTATCTATTTTGCGCCTGACCTTACACTGAATTTGCTCATTCTTATCATCCTTAGAACTTTTCGTTAATTTGCCGTTTAGTAATTTTGGCTTTTAATGTTTATGTGGCCCATGCATAAAAATAATGTTTAATGTTAAGTAGAAATGTGCACCATTGCTTCTTAAACTCATAGTCAAGTTCACATTGTTCACGTACCATGCCAGAAAATACAGCTAATTGTAATTCAGGTCTCACTGTGGGGTCTGTATCTGAGAAAGCTGTTTAGCTCAAAGAAATTATATTACACCCTTGACCTCGTCCGGCTGCCAGCAATGAATTTTTATGGTGTTTGTTCATCACCTGAGACATATGCAGAGATAATGGCCAAGATTACTGGCAGTTTACTTGATTTTCAAGGGTTTGTTGGATTTGTCGGAAGTGACAGGGTGGAAATGGGACTGTTTATTGGTCACCTGAACTAAATTAATGATCATGATTCTGGACTGTCATGTCACCTAATTAATATTCATGAGCCATATTTATTATCCTGTGAAGATATGCATGAGTTGTGTGGCTTTGTAGACGTATCACACCAGCTTTCATATTCATTTGCTCAAATATTTCACATGAGCTTTCATATGTAATGATTTGATCTGGATCATTTGATTCATGATATACTGAAATGTGAATGTATAAAAATCAATTTTCTAGTTTATAAACAGAGTATGATAATGGAAGTATAATCATGTACACGTAAATGTATCAGTTTCCACAAAAAAATGAGCAGCAAAACGGTTTTCAACATTGATATTAATAGATATCTTTTTATTCTAAGAAATTGATACTTTTATTCAGGAAAGATGCATTAAATTGAGGAAAAGTGACAGTAGACATTTATAATGTTACAAAAATTTCAAATAAATCAGCTCAAAAATATTAGGCAGCAAAAACAAAATTCCAGTCAATCAGAGATGAGGCTGCTAAATTCTGATTGGCTGGCTTGACAACCAATCACAAGACTCCCTGCATTACTGACCGCGCAAGAGGAAAAATACATGGTTCAGGAGACGTTTGTTCAATGGCTTGAATCGTTCGATTAGTCGACTAATTGGGGGGGGGGGGATAATCGTTAGATTGGTCGTCAAAAAAATAATCGTTCGATTAGTCGACTAATTGGGGGGGGGGGTAATCGTTAGATTGGTCGTCAAAAAAATAATCGTTCGATTAGTCGACTACTTTGGGGGGGGGGTCGTTAGATTAGTCGGCAAAAAAATAATCATTCGATTAGTCGACTAATGTGGGGGGGTGTTGGGGGGGGGATAATCGTTAAATTAGTTGATTAATCGGAAAAAAAATAAAATAAATAATAATAAAAAAAATAAAAAAAATAATCGTTCGATTAGTCGACTACTTTGGGGGGGGGTCGTTAGATTAGTCGGCAAAAAAATAATCATTCGATTAGTCGACTAATGTGGGGGGGTGTTGGGGGGGGATAATCGTTAGATTAGTTGATTAATCGGAAAAAAAATAAAATAAATAATAATAAAAAAAATAAAAAAAATAATCGTTCGATTAGTCGACTACTTTGGGGGGGGGTCGTTAGATTAGTCGGCAAAAAAATAATCATTCGATTAGTCGACTAATGCGGGGGTGTTGGGGGGGGATAATCGTTAGATTAGTCGACTAATCGGAAAAAAAATAAAATAAATAACTATACACTAATAATAATAATAATAATAAATGCACGAATTATGTCATCTTTATTGAGTTGAAATTGAGAATGATCGTAAGTAAACATCCAGTATTTGCACAAAGTTTGTAAGGGACCGTTTACACGACGCCGTTTTCAACTAAAAATTGAAAACTTTTTATGCGTTTTGGTCGTTCATTTACACGACAACGTCGTTTTGGAAACGGCAACTTTTTAAAACGGGTTTCAAAATGCACGAAAACGCTACCGTTGTCATTTCCGTTTAAACTGAAAAAAAAAAAGAAAAAACGCCAATACGTCATGCACATGCGTATTACACGTTTAGTCTATCCACCTTATTTTTTAACCCAGAATTAAGGTGTTTTCTCTGAATGTGCGAGAAGAATTTCAAAGTGCGGTAAACAATAAAAATAAGGTGGATAGGCATGTGTAAAAGAATGCGCATGCGCGTAGTCTTTCTTTACAAAGTGACATCGCCACCTACTTGTCTCGCATGGGTAATGCAGCGTGTTTATTCGTTTTCGCAGAGCAGTTTTGCTAACGTTGTTATCTGTACAAAGAAAAAAACTTTTTCCGTTTTTAGTACATCGCTGTCGTGTAAACGTACCCTCAGTTTCGGCCTTCATAAGATATTGGTTCAATATGTTACTATAAACTCTGCACTAGTGCTGCAACGACGGGTCGTCGTCATCGATTACGTCGACTACGAAAATGCGTCGACAGGTCACACTGTTTACATTCATCTGGCGTAATGGCGGCTTCTGCTCCTGAACGGAGAAAGTTCCATTCTATCACAAAAACCCAGACCACGATTATCAAAAGTATGGGAATACTTTAAACAGAGGCCAAATAAAACGGTCCTTTGTTCCCTTTGCAGAACCGAAATGGCGTACCACCTCTGGAATTGGATCTCTGCCAAATTTTTGCGCGCGCAAGATCATATTTTGAGCGTGCAAAATAAGAAAATATTTTGAGCGAACGAAAATCAGTTTTGCATTTCAAAGAAGTTTATTTGGATGTGCGCGGACGTTCTCTTTCGCACGTGCAAGCTTTCAGTTGCTCGCGCTCCTGATACCCGGCCCGCGCGCTCGCTAAGCGTTACAATGTGCCAAAATTCCAGTCAATCAGAGATGAGGCTGCTAAATTCTGATTGGCTGGCTTGACAACCAATCACAAGACTCCCTGCATTACTGACCGCGCAAGAGGAAAAATACATGGTTCAGGAGACGTTTGTTCAATGGCTTGAATCGTTAGATTAGTCGACTAATTGGGGGGGGGGGGATAATCGTTAGATTGGTCGTCAAAAAAATAATCGTTCAATTAGTCGACTACTTTGGGGGGGGAGGGTCGTTAGATTAGTCGGTAAAAAAATAATCGTTCGATTAGTCGACTAATGGGGGGGTGTTGGGGGGGATAATCGTTAGATTAGTCGACAAATCGAAAAAAAAATAAAATAAATAATAATAAAAAAAAATAAAAATAAAAAAAATAATCATTCGATTAGTCGACTAATGGGGGGGGATAATCGTTAGATTAGTCGACTAATTGAAAAAAAAATTAAATAAATAATAATAAAAAATAAATAAAAATAAAAAAAATAATCGTTAGATTAGTCGACTAATGGGGGGGGGATAATCGTTAGATTGGTCGTCAAAAAAATAATCGTTCGATTAGTCGACTACTTTGGGGGGGGTCGTTAGATTAGTCGGCAAAAAAATAATCATTCGATTAGTCGACTAATGTGGGGGGGTGTTGGGGGGGGGATAATCGTTAAATTAGTTGATTAATCGGAAAAAAAATAAAATAAATAATAATAAAAAAAATAAAAAAAATAATCGTTCGATTAGTCGACTACTTTGGGGGGGGGTCGTTAGATTAGTCGGCAAAAAAATAATCATTCGATTAGTCGACTAATGTGGGGGGGTGTTGGGGGGGGATAATCGTTAGATTAGTTGATTAATCGGAAAAAAAATAAAATAAATAATAATAAAAAAAATAAAAAAAATAATCGTTCGATTAGTCGACTACTTTGGGGGGGGGTCGTTAGATTAGTCGGCAAAAAAATAATCATTCGATTAGTCGACTAATGCGGGGGTGTTGGGGGGGGATAATCGTTAGATTAGTCGACTAATCGGAAAAAAAATAAAATAAATAACTATACACTAATAATAATAATAATAATAAATGCACGAATTATGTCATCTTTATTGAGTTGAAATTGAGAATGATCGTAAGTAAACATCCAGTATTTGCACAAAGTTTGTAAGGGACCGTTTACACGACGCCGTTTTCAACTAAAAATTGAAAACTTTTTATGCGTTTTGGTCGTTCATTTACACGACAACGTCGTTTTGGAAACGGCAACTTTTTAAAACGGGTTTCAAAATGCACGAAAACGCTACCGTTGTCATTTCCGTTTAAACTGAAAAAAAAAAAGAAAAAACGCCAATACGTCATGCACATGCGTATTACACGTTTAGTCTATCCACCTTATTTTTTAACCCAGAATTAAGGTGTTTTCTCTGAATGTGCGAGAAGAATTTCAAAGTGCGGTAAACAATAAAAATAAGGTGGATAGGCATGTGTAAAAGAATGCGCATGCGCGTAGTCTTTCTTTACAAAGTGACATCGCCACCTACTTGTCTCGCATGGGTAATGCAGCGTGTTTATTCGTTTTCGCAGAGCAGTTTTGCTAACGTTGTTATCTGTACAAAGAAAAAAACTTTTTCCGTTTTTAGTACATCGCTGTCGTGTAAACGTACCCTCAGTTTCGGCCTTCATAAGATATTGGTTCAATATGTTACTATAAACTCTGCACTAGTGCTGCAACGACGGGTCGTCGTCATCGATTACGTCGACTACGAAAATGCGTCGACAGGTCACACTGTTTACATTCATCTGGCGTAATGGCGGCTTCTGCTCCTGAACGGAGAAAGTTCCATTCTATCACAAAAACCCAGACCACGATTATCAAAAGTATGGGAATACTTTAAACAGAGGCCAAATAAAACGGTCCTTTGTTCCCTTTGCAGAACCGAAATGGCGTACCACCTCTGGAATTGGATCTCTGCCAAATTTTTGCGCGCGCAAGATCATATTTTGAGCGTGCAAAATAAGAAAATATTTTGAGCGAACGAAAATCAGTTTTGCATTTCAAAGAAGTTTATTTGGATGTGCGCGGACGTTCTCTTTCGCACGTGCAAGCTTTCAGTTGCTCGCGCTCCTGATACCCGGCCCGCGCGCTCGCTAAGCGTTACAATGTGCCAAAATTCCAGTCAATCAGAGATGAGGCTGCTAAATTCTGATTGGCTGGCTTGACAACCAATCACAAGACTCCCTGCATTACTGACCGCGCAAGAGGAAAAATACATGGTTCAGGAGACGTTTGTTCAATGGCTTGAATCGTTAGATTAGTCGACTAATTGGGGGGGGGGGGATAATCGTTAGATTGGTCGTCAAAAAAATAATCGTTCAATTAGTCGACTACTTTGGGGGGGGAGGGTCGTTAGATTAGTCGGTAAAAAAATAATCGTTCGATTAGTCGACTAATGGGGGGGTGTTGGGGGGGATAATCGTTAGATTAGTCGACAAATCGAAAAAAAAATAAAATAAATAATAATAAAAAAAAATAAAAATAAAAAAAATAATCATTCGATTAGTCGACTAATGGGGGGGGATAATCGTTAGATTAGTCGACTAATTGAAAAAAAAATTAAATAAATAATAATAAAAAATAAATAAAAATAAAAAAAATAATCGTTAGATTAGTCGACTAATGGGGGGGGGTAATCGTTAGATTGGCCGTCAAAAAAATAATCGTTCGATTAGTCGACTACTTTGGGGGGGGGGGGTCGTTAGATTAGTCGGCAAAAAAAATAATCGTTCGATTAGTCGACTAATGGGGGGGGTGTTGGGGGGGATAATCGTTAGATTAGTCGACTAATCGGAAAAAAAAATAATAATAATAAAAAAAATAAAAATAAAAAAAATAATCGTTAGATTAGTCGACAGAAAAAATAATCGTTAGTTGCAGCTCTACTCTGCAGAAAAGAGTAGATTTTTTCCTACAAAAATACTTTAAGGACGCAAATTCGCTTCTTATAGCGACACAAAGTACCATTCAAAAATTTGAGGTCAGTAAGATTTTATTATTATTATTTTTTGGAAGAAATAATACTTTTATTCAGCAAATTATTGATACAATATGACAGTAAAGACATTTTAGATTTGTGTATCAAACGAATGCTGTCATTTTGAACGTTCTATTCCTCAAAACAAACAAAAAATTCTTCACAAAAATATGAAGCAGCAAAACCGTTCAACATTGATAATAATCATAAATGTTTCTTGAGCATCAAATCATCATATTATCATGATTTCTGAAGGATCATGTGACACTGAAGACTGGAGTAATGATGAAAATTCAGCTTTAATCACTGGATATAAATTACATTCGCACAGAAAAGAGTTACTTTAAATTGTAATAATATTTTACAATATTACCGTTTTTAAATGCATAAATTATTTACAGTTCTGTTTCGCATGTACATACTACATACTTATTGTAGTAATTACTAAACCTAACCTTAACCCATGTAGTTACCTTATAATTATTCAGTACTTGCTTAATAAGTACATTGGAAGTAAAGTAAAATCTTTAAAAACTTTTTAACAGTGGAAAGTTTTTTTTAACAGTTTTAAAGTTTGTCGTCGCTGCATTTTGACGCCCAGACAGTATATGAGCAGAAAAATAATAGTGAAGAAGAAAATCAGATCATTTTCTTATCAAAAACACATTCCAGCCCTTCAGTAATTAAGTTTGTGAGCTGGAGCTTCCTTTGGGAAAAAAGAGAACATGATTCCGCAACAGAACCGCTTTAAGGAAGCTGGTTTTTGATTGATTGAAATCTATCGAGGCACAGCACGTATCTGGAAGGGTT
This sequence comes from Zacco platypus, assembly GCA_038088235.1. Classification (NCBI taxonomy): domain Eukaryota; kingdom Metazoa; phylum Chordata; class Actinopteri; order Cypriniformes; family Xenocyprididae; genus Zacco; species Zacco platypus. The sequence goes on from CM076067.1 coordinate 8,582,407, forward strand.
CAGGACCGAACGACACACTTGTAGTTCCGTTCAGACTCAGCTCTTGTCCTTCGAGATTCAGGAAGGAAAAACGCTGCATCAGAGCCGTGAAAAAGAGGAAGAGCTCCATACGAGCGAGCTGCTCGCCTGGACACATCCGTTTACCTGGGAATCACGGCATTGATCAGTAAATACGTTCATAATCTGAGTGATGATAGAGTTGCGTATGGATATAACCTACCAATTGAAAAAGGAATGAAACTGTCTTTCTTCAAAAACATGCCATTTTCATCCTGAAAGTGAGCAGGATTGAACTCGAACGGAGTGCTGTACTGATTCTTATCCTGTAGGATTGTCTTTAGCAATGGCATCACCATCACACCCTGTAATGATCAAACATGTAAAGTTGAGTTATAGATTCATTAAAGGGCCTCTTTTACCAAGTCTTGGTTTTGTTTTTTCACATATTCTCCATTGTTGCAGCTCCTCTCTTCCCAGTCTGTCAGTAACGCTCTGTTTAGTTTGTGTCGTTCATGAACGATTCGTTCAATTCGATTCAATCAACGATCGATTCGGGAGGTGAACTAATCATTTCTCCGTCCGGCACCGACTGCATTATAGCCTGTCACGGGAGGAACGAACGACTCGAACCTGAAGAACTGATCAATTCTGTTTCCTGTAAAGAACCTGTAGGATGTTGGTCTCAACCCGAAATGAACGGATCCCTCAACGAAACAGCTCGAGTCGTATTAAAGATTCGTTCATTCGTTCCTCCCGTGACGGCCCCGCATAGGCTATAATGCAGTCAGAGATAGAGAAATGATTACCTCCCGAGTCTTCGGGTTTGAGTCGATCGCTCTTTTGTCATGTGACAGCCGTATTGGATACAGAAATTAGTTAATAATTCCCAAACTTCCTTACGAACGTGGGTAAGTCAGTTGTTTTTTTTAACTCTTACATTTATGTGATCCCCTTCTGGTCTCAAATTGTAGCTTTTTATTTCTTACAAATTACACAATTTATACAACTTTAACACCGTTTAAAGGGTTAGTTCACCCAAAAATGTGAAGTCACAAAGAACACAAATGAAGATATTTTTGATGAAATCCGATGGTTCAGTGAGTCTCTATTGACAGATAATGAACACTTTCAGATGAACAGAAAGATACTAAAACAGATTTAAAACAGGTCATGTGACTACAGTGGCTCAACCTTAATGTTATAAAGTGGCGAGAATACTTTTTGTGCGCCAAAACAACAAAATAACGACTTTTCAACAATATCTAGTGATTCAAAACACTGATTCATGAAGCTTTACGAATCTTTTGATTCGAATCAGTGGTTCGGATCACATATCAAACTGCCAAAGTCACATGAACCATTGAAATTTCAAACAATTTATACAATTATCACGTAACAAAGCCTCGTTTACTGAAATCACGTGACTTTCACGCTCCGAACCACTAAATTGAATCTTTCTGGACATTGAAAGTGTTCATTATCCGTCAATAGAGCCGTCGGATTTCATCAAAAATATCTTCATTTGTGTTCTGAAGATGAACGAAGGTGTTACGGGTGTAGAACGACATGAGAGAGAGGAATTCACATTTTTGGGTGAACTAACCCTTTAAACTTTATCCTTATTACAGGGAAAAATCACTTTGATAAAGCAAAGATACCTACAAATAATAACAACATACAGTTGTAATACTAATGTACTGTTGTTTGTTGTATGGTAATGAGCCGGGAAGCGATCACGTGACAAAAGAACGAACGACTTGAGAGATTAACTGATCGATTCTCTTTCCGGTACAGACTGCATAGCTTCGGCTTATGGAGATGACGTGACAAATGAACGAGCAACAGATCGGGATGTGAGGTAATCTAACAGACTGCAAAGCCTGGAGCAATGAATTAATCATTTCTGTTTGTCATAATTTGGCCCTGGTTGCATTATTGTTTTTTGTCTTATTCGAAATATGATCAATGTGGCATAAGGAGATGTGTTGGCTATTAACATGTAACATTTTAATTATATTATGCTGAAATGAACGAAATGACTCGAAAAAGATTCGCTCATTTTGATGAAGGAGATTCAGTAAAATGATCCAAATTTCTCATTACTAGTTCCTGTCTCCATGAAGCCCCTCCTTCGGTGTGCTCGGATTGGTCAGCTGGAGCAGTGTGTTGTGATTGGTCATTTGGGAAATGTGGCCCCGCCCCTTTAATTTGCATATGAATTATTTAAATGAGGAATATTGTGACGTGTTTGTTCCCAGAGGAAAACTCAAGACTACAGTGGAGGCGTTTCAGGGAGTCAGGGATATAGAGGATAACTCCCGCTGGAGCTTTTTCATGCTCAAACAGCAACATTACACACTAAAGAAAGAATAATAAAAATTTAAAAAATAACAGAACCCCTTTAATTTTCTTAAGTTGCACATAACTGACCTTGTTTAGTCAAACAAAAGCTGCATTGCACATAACACAAAAACACAATGACCTTCGGGATGAGTTGTCCTCCCACCGTCGTGTCCTTGTTGGCCACTCTGGGAGGCGTAAAGGTGACAATGTTGGCGAACCGCTGAATTTCATGGATCACGGCGTAGGTGTACGGCAGCTTTGTCCTGTCATCCATTAGCGGTGGACGTGTCTGTCCAATCACCTGATCGATCTCAGACTGGACTTTCTCTGAAAGCAAAGAACATGCTGATGGTAGTTTTCGAGGACAAGCAACAGGAAGTCACATTTGTTGATTGACTGACATCCCACCTTGCACGTCTGGATACTTGATCATGTAGAGTAAAGCCCATCGGAGAGTGTTGGAGGTGGTCTCTGTTCCCGCTCCGAACAGATCCACCACACAGTACCTCAGGTTCTCCTCTGTGAACTCGGCCTCGCTGTCTTTACACTAGGAATGATGGAACACAAAACACACTTCCCATATGACAAAAATATACAATTCAAACTATACATTTTCAGAATCTATATGTCTGTGTATGTGTAAATAAATTTTAAAATATATATTATCAAAATATATTTGTATAATTTGAAATATATGTATATATATACACACACATAAATATATATATATAAATGTATACACATACACACATGTACATACATAGATATTTAATAAATATTTTTATTATACATATGTATTTTTATATCAAAAATATATGTTCACATATATTTTTTAATTAATTTCAAAATCTAGAAAATATTTTGATTAAAATTGCATACATAAACTTACTTATATTTATTTATATTTCTTATATAATAAATATTATATTTTTTTTTTTACCATTTCTGCATTAATATATATATATATATATATTTTTTTTTAATTCATTTCAAAATATGCAAACAAATTTTGATTTTATATATATATATATATATATATAAGATAAATAAATAAATTTTAATAATAATAAAAAATAAATTTAAATAAATGTAAGATATTTATTGTGCATATATATATATATATATATATATTATAAAATACATATTTTATATTTATATTTTTATCATATATATATGCATTTATATATATAAGAAATATATTTTAAAATACATATTTAAATTAAATTGAAAATAGACAAAATATTTTGATTGTATATATAATATATATATATATATATACACGCACAATAAATATCTTATATTTAAAATATTTACATATAGATATTTTCATATATTTATTATATATATATATATATATATATATTTTAAATATATATATTGTATATAAATATATATAAATAAATACATAAATATATTTTCTTTACATATATATATATATATATATATATATATATATATATGTACATAAAGAAGAGCTAATGCATGTCCCAATAAAGCTCTCTTAAAGGAATATAAATACACCAGCTGGGCATCTGAGGACAATTCTACCTTCTCGATTTCATCCAGATAACAGTCAATGTAGTCTCTGGGGTTGGACGGGTCTCTCTCCTCCTTGTGTTTTCTGATTTCCTCCTGCATGAAGGGCTGAAGTTTAGACATGCCGGCGAATGCCGTATGGTGCTTTCCTGGCAGCAACGACATGAGTCTTGGAAACTGGTTATATAACTGTAAAGAAACAAATAAAAGACAAAAAAATGTTAAAACAATTCCCAAGCACTACAATTCCTTGAATGAAACTGACGTTGATAGCACTTGTCAATAAAGTCAATTGCAGTTTCACTGATTTATATGAACTTTATTATTATTTTACATTTCAGATTGTTAGCCTTCTGTACGACATTGTGATAGCAGGGTGAACTCGTACCCGACCCCAGTTGGAGATGGGAAGCTGTAACATGTCATCCACGTACTTCTGCATCAGATGAAACTTATGGTCATCATACTCAAACCTGTGACCAAACACCAACCCGCTGATTATATTAGACACGGCATTGGTCAGGAGACGCCGAGGGTCAAAGGGCAAACCTAGAAACACAACAACGAGAGTAAAGCAACGTTACAAGATTTAAGAACAGAAAACATGAAAAACAGTCAAACATCTACGAAAAAACACAGTTTTCTGCTGTGTCTGTTTTGCTGAATGTCACACATTTGCTAACAAACTTACTCTAGATCTAAAGATTTTATATTTAATTTTTATTTATTTAATTTATTATTATTAAAATATTTGTTGTTTATATATTTTTAATTTATTATGATTACTACATTTTAATTAATTTAATTTATTATTATTATTATTAACACATTTAAATCCTAAAACTTTGTTTATTTGCAAGTACAAAAAAATTCCAGGATTTCAATGTACTTTTAAAATTAAGGAAAGGTGATTTATTATTATTTACGATTATTAAATTTTATTTCATTTATTTTTATGATTACTCATTGAGGTTTATTTTATTTATTTTTAATTATTATTATTAACATTTAAATCCTAAAACTTTGTTTATTTGCAAGTACAAAAAAATTCCAGGATTTCAATGTACTTTTAGAATTAAGGAAAGGTGATTTATTATTATTTACGATTATTACATTTTAATTAATTTATTTTTATGATTACTCATTGAGGTTTATTTTATTTATTATAATTATTATTATTAACATTTAAATCCTAAAACTTTCTGTTTATTTGCAGGTACAGAAAAAATCCAGGATGTAGTCTTGGATTTCACTGTATTTATTCAAATAAAAAAATAAATTAAAAAAAGTTAAGAAAATATGCGTTATGATTATTAATTTATCTTTATTTATTATGTTTTATTCATCATTATTACATTTATATTTATTTTATTTATTACTATTAAATTATTATTATTATTATAAATATTTAAATCCTAAATCTTTGTTTATTTGCAGGTACAGAAAAAATCCAGGATGTAGTCTTGGATTTCACTGTATTTATTTAAATAAAAAAAAAAGTTAAGAAAATATGCGTTATGATTATTAATTTATCTTTATTTATTATGTTTTATTCATGATTACTACATTTATATTTATTTTATTTATCACTATTAAATTATTATTATTATTATTATAAATATTTAAATCCTAAATCTTTGTTTATTTGCAGGTACAAAAGTATCCAGAATTTTCACTGAAGTTTATTATTTGATTATTTATGATTATAACATTTATTTATTTATTTATGATTACTACGTTTTATTTAATATTATTAATAAAACATTTAAACCCTAAAAATTTTCAATCCCAGAATTTCAGTCTTTTGGATCTCACTTATACTGTATATATATATATATATATATATATATATATATAAAAAGAGAAAATGAAGGAAAGATGAGCTCTCATGTGGTTTCCCAGGTGTTTGACCTTCAAAAAGACACCTGCACTTGCAGATCATGGCCTCTAGAGGATAGTATGTACACACAGCCCTTCAAGACACGATCATGACATTGAACAAAAATTTTATTTCTTGGTTATAATACATTTTCAGACAAAAAAAAATCATGCATTCATTCTGTTTTCACATTTTTTAATAAAAGAATGACATCAGATCTTGCTTGTGAGGACAAAAAAGTGGTGTTTGGTCCTAAAACGGTGCTCACTGACCTTGTTCATTCTGCACAGAGTCACAGAGAAACCGGCTCTCCTGCAGGATGGCGTTTTCTAGAGTTTTCTTCCCCACACCAAAGTACTTCAGCGTCGCCAGAGCAAAACGCCTCTGTTGACGCCACATGTGGCCATTTGACATAAACAGACCTACACAGAAAGAATGATTTTAGAATTATAATGAAATGTAACATTTCAGATTTTGCCTGTATGTGAATCAGATAGGTGCAATATAACATTTTTCCGTCCATCGGTACCTTTCCCTTTATTGAGCCTGTCAACTATAGGGAAGTACGGCCGGTCTGCGAAGATGTCCGCCTGTTCCACAAACGCCTCTTTGAAAGTGTCGTATCCGGTGAGCAGTATGCAGGGAGTGCTTCCCAAATAAACTGTGCTCACATTTCCATACCTCTCAGCAATCTGATCAACATGATCTTCACGTTATACATTCGGATGGAATCATTTTACATATTTGCGCATGTCATATATGACTTACCCTCTGAAAGGAGCCCAGCGGATCACTAAAGCCTAAGTTTATAAAGTTTCCGATGACAGGAAGAGGGAAGGGTCCCGGCGGCATGTTCTTGGAGAGAACATCTCGCAGGTGTTTCACCAACAGCAGCACACACAGAAATATCAGGAGTCCCTGAACATCCATCCACTCGCCCATGAGCTGGGACAACACGGACGCCATGCTGACTGAGACGAGAGAGACCATTACAAACAGACATTTCACTTACAAACGATTTCTATTTCAAAGAAACGCTGACAAAAAATCCTTTAAAAAAGTGTCGCTGAGAAAATATTAAAGATTTTTGGCTTGACTAGAACAGCTTTTCATGCTTAAATGTTCAAAAAACACATTATTTTCCCATATTCTCCATTGTTGCAGCTCCTCTTTTCCCAGTCTGTCAGTATCGCTCTTTTTACTTCCTGTCTCTATGAAGCCCCTCCTTCCTCCTTGGTCAGCTGGAACAGTGTGTTGTGATTGGTCAAGCGCTTCGAGCATTTTTGGGAAATGTCCCGCCCTTTACCATCACCGCGAGTTTGGTGCGACGTTTTTTTCAGCGGAGACTTTGCTTTGATACGGAATATCCGCGGAAGTGTTACTAGTATCTCGTTTCGAATATAATTTGTTTCTGTGCTGTTTCTATATAAAAATGTCGATACAATTTTTGTCCTGGCTCTTCATTTAAAGTATTTTGTTGTGTTATTATGATTGTTGTTGTCATCTGTTGACGTTGTACACGCAGAATGTAGCGGTTGGTCGTGTTGTATTTGTCCCGCCCCTCCTCCACTGCGATTGGATGGCTGGGTAAAAAGTGACAGTGATGAGCGCTGGTTAAACATTCTTCCGCTCTCGGCAACCGGTAAAAAACACATTATTTTCCCATATTCTCCATTGTTGCAGCTCCTCTTTTCCCAGTCTGTCAGTATCGCTCTTTTTACTTCCTGTCTCTATGAAGCTCCTCCTTCTGAAAAGCACAATGTGCTCTGATTGGTCAGCTGGAGCAGTGTGTTGTGATTGGTCAAGCGCTTCGAGCATTTTTGGGAAATGTCCCGCCCTTTACCATAACCGCGAGTTTGGTGCGACGTTTTTTTCAGCAGAGACTTTGCTTTGATACGGAATATCCGCGGAAGTGTTACTAGTATCTCGTTTCGCATATAGTTTGTTTCTATATAAAAATGTCGATCCAATTTTTGTCCTGGCTCTTCATTTAAAGTATTTTGTTCTGTTATTATGATTGTTGTTGTCATCTGTTGACGTCGTACTCGCAGAATGTAGCGGTTGGTCGGTGTTGTATTTGTCCCGCCCCTCCTCCACTGCGATTGGATGGCTGGGTAAAAAGTGACAGTGATGAGCGCTGGTTAAACATTCTTCCGCTCTCGGCAACCGGTAAAAAACACATTATTTTCCCATATTCTCCATTGTTGCAGCTCCTCTTTTCCCAGTCTGTCAGTATCGCTCTTTTTACTTCCTGTCTCTATGAAGCCCCTCCTTCCTCCTTCCTCCTTCCTGATTGGTCAGCTGGAGCAGTGTGTTGTGATTGGTCAAGCGCTTCGAGCATGTCTGGGAAATGCCCCGCCCCTTACCATAACCGCGAGTTTGGTGCGACGTTTTTTTCAGCTGAGACTTTGCTTTGATACGGAATATCCGCGGAAGTGTTACTAGTATCTCGTTTCGTATATAATTGGTTTCTGTGCTGTTTCTATATAAAAATGTCGATACAATTTTTGTCCTGGCTCTTCATTTAAAGTATTTTGTTCTGTTATTATGATTGTTGTTGTCATCTGTTGACGTTGTACACGCAGAATGTAGCGGTTGGTCGGTGTTGTATTTGTCCCGCCCCTCCTCCACTGCGATTGGATGGCTGGGTAAAAAGTGACAGTGATGAGCGCTGGTTAAACATTCTTCCGCTCTCGGCAACCGGTAAAAAACACTGAACGCTCAGGATTTGCCTCGTTAAGCCCAAACTTCACTTTTTATGCGAACAGCGTACAGTGCGCGTGTTGCGAATTTCGTGATCAAAATATCACGGTCAAATTTTAGGGCGCACGTGCGCATTTATTTATTTTTTTGCAGTAATTAGTTTATCCACAAGGTGGCAACCGTGCCCTGGTGGCATCGATTCGCAAGATAGTCAAAGAAAAATTTAATAAAACAGAACGGAACGCATGCAAGCTACAGCGACGAGTTACAACCTATTCAAAAACCATCGAAAAGAAAAATGCTTGCCACAGGAAAAAACGTTTTGGCGGACAAAAAATGGAGGCTCGATCGCCCCCAGGTGGCTGGATGTGGTATAGGTCATAAGCCCCGCCCTCTCCATATAATGTAACGGGACATGAGACGAACAAATTACACGTCAAATATTTTTTTCCCAAAAATAGTTTCTGTCATATTACGCAGTTTTTATCACGCTGATATTAAAGTGTTCGTTATTTAAACACGTTCGGTTTTAGTTAGTTATTTGATGCTATAAAAAAGCAGGTTTTGACGTCACGATTGACAGCTTCTGTCTGAGCGAAGTCGTCTTTTTTCCTCAATCTTCGGGAGGAGATTAGAACTTGAATTTAAACCTTTTCACTGTTTATTGCACTATTAACCGATTCTGCGCAAACGTGGGCGGGACTCTGACAGCGGCAACACTTCGCTCTATAGTTTGAACACGCTACTAACGAACTCAATCAGGCTCCGCCCCTTTATTTTGCGTATGCCTTTGGCGGGAATTATTGGAAAATCAAGTCAAGATTATAACGGAGGCGTTTCAGGGAGTTCAGAAACAGTGACACTTCTACAGATAACAACTATCGCTGGAAGGACTTCTTGAAGAGGAAATGCTGCCATTTTCGAAAAAACGAACAACAGGTAAATTTGTCGAGCATGTTTTCTCTCACATCTGAAGAATGTCTGACTAATAGTGCTGAACTTTCCAACACTGCATACAGAACTAGGACATGTTAGAGAGAAAATACTCCTAATTATATCACTCTCTGGACCTTCTAGTCAGGTATGAATGCTTAGGACAGCGTTCATTTGTATGAAGTGGCCTAGTTTCCTACGGATGTTTACTATTATTATTGTTTTATTTGTAGCAGGCAAAGTGATAACAAGTCCATTGAAGACTCCTCCAACTCGATGTAAAACTGCTTCCTATAACTGAATAAACCTGAATGAAGAAGTACAAGCAGGATGGATGTTGGGTCAGAAACACTAACATCTTAAATGTTAATATAGGCTAATTATGATCGCTTTTCCACTTGCCTTCGTGCTTGATCCCATTTAAGGCTTATGGAGCTGTGGCAACATTTCATCATTGTGCTAAAACACACTTCATTAATTTTAATAAGTGATGGGAGATAATTGGCTGTTCAAACCAGAGCAGAGCAAACTGAGTTTGTTCATGACAACTATGAAGTGAAAAGTTGTAGGCTGCTACAAAACTTCAGCTTCGTCATTTTCGTCAAGGTTTATTATTTTTGATAATAATACGTTTATACACCCCCCCCCAAAAAAAAAAAAAAAAATTAAGTAATTAGATAAATAAGAAATAAAATAAAGACATAAAAAGAGATAAAAAAAGTAATTAAAGTAAAAAAAAAAAAAAAAAGTTAAGTTAAAAAAATTAAGTAATTTTACATAACTAAACCTGACCTGATCAATGCATTTCATTTATTTTAGAATGAAACACCACATTAAAATGTTATGGTCTACATTGATGTAATTTTAAAGTCAACGTATTTCTAAAAATAAATAAATAAATAAATAAATTAAATTAAAAAATAAATAAAATTTAGCACAAATTTAAATTTAAATTGGAATTTCTATCACAACCTCATGCAGATTCACACAAAACCCAATACGGGGAGACTCTGAGCCATTGTTTTAATATTATTTCAAATACTAATATTTAAATATTAAGGTTACACAACGAAGTAAAAGTTGGACTTTCTACCCGCCCGAGTTTACTGCACAAACACAACTACAACTGAAGCAAATGATCGCTACACTGCACCGATGTCGGTCAGGATATCTGTACTTACGAGAATGATCTTTATTTATCCAATAATGGACAGTCGAGGAAATACATGAAAGTGCAGCCGCTCGGATAAAAACTGGAAGCGTCGATTTACTAGGAAGGAACGGCGGAATGGGGTTGTGATGACGTCACTGCGCGCCCGCCTACATTTCTACGTCACTGCGCACGCATTCAGAATAAAAAAAAAAAATAATGTTATGTTAATATCGAGCAAGATGTGTCTGTAACTTTTAAAGATATTATTTTTGGAAACTTAGATTCTGAGCCTAATAAAAGCAAAGCTTGTTTTGTTATAAATTTATTTTCTTGGCAAATTTTATATCCATAAATGTAAATTCACCAACAACAAACCAATTTTTTCTATTTTTTTTTTTTTTTTATTTAAAAAAAATTTAGAATATATTTTAATTTTATATTTTAATTTAAAATATATCTTAATACTATTTCGTCCTCCGTAAATAAGAAAGCGAGAAAAACAACCTCAATTTGTAATAATTTTAATTTATACAATCTAATTGAAATATAAATAAATGGTTTTTCTCAAATCTTTTTTAGCGTTTTTTTTTTCTTCTGTTCTGTATGTTCAGGTAACATTGGATATATTGTTGGTACATGTTACATTTTGTGTATTCTATGCAAAATTGTATATCAATAATGTCGTGTTTGTAATGTTTGCAATCATAATAATAAAATACCACAATATTGTAAAAATATGTATAAAAAAAGAGTGAAGTTGTTTTAGATAAATTTGACAGTGTCACACATTTATTAAGGTGACTTTTGTGTAAAATGCAGGACATGAAACAGGAAAAACATCGTTTCTGTGTTTTTCTACAACTTTTGTAACATATTTCGATTATTGTTACATGGCATGACTGGACACATGGATCACAGAACAATTTTTTGCATTTCTTTTTTTTTTTTTCAATCTGACAAAACAATTAGCCTATACTTTGGCAGCAAAGTTGTCAGGTAAATTGCCTAGAGTTGTTTTTTCACCTTTATTGTTGAAAATGTATGAAAGAGAGGACAGCAGAAGTGGACGAAGACTTCAGTCTGATGTCTCTATCTTATTTCTGAACATTTGTTTTCTTTCGCCACTTTGAAACAATTGCACACTAAAAAAATGTTGAGCTAAAAACAACCCAAGTTGGGTTGAAAATGGACAAACCCAGCGGTTGGGTTAAATGTTTGCCCAAAGTGCTGGGTAGTTTTATTTTTAACTCAAGTATTGTTTAAAAAATACTTTATTGCTTGCTTAAAATGAACCAAAAATATGATGCAAATGAACATTTTTAATATTATTGTCGCCTCTAGTAATTATGAGTCTGATTTTTAATTTCAAACCTATTTTGGGTTCATTTTAAGCCAGACATATAGTGATTTTTAAACATTAGTTGGGTTACATAAAACTGCCCAGCATGTTGGGCAAACATTTAACCCAACCGCTGGGTTAAAACAACCCAACTTGGGTTGTTTTTAAGCCAGCATTTTTTAGAGTATTTTTATCATCTGCAATGAAACCTGAAATTATAGCCCTTAGTTGTGAAGTAAACAGAGACATATGTCAACATATAACTCAAATAGATTATCAAAAGCCATTAATAAGTGTATTTTCTTTCATTTAAATGTATATTTTAAGTGAGAAGTGTTTGTTAGCGTCTCCTTCCATTATAAAACACATTTCTGAAATGAAAATAAGACGCATCTGCACTTTTGTTTCGCCATTGTTGATGTTTTTTTCTTCATCGAGGGCTGTATATATCTAAACCATCTTCATCGCTCGACTATTCGAGTAACCTGTAGGGAGCAGATCTCTAAGTATTTCTGTTTTCAAGCAGCACAATCAATTCCAGAAAACCTGAAAGCGAGTAAAATGTAAGTACTTGCGAATTCTATAAACACAGCCAAAAGTTCTCAGCCATAAATATCCGCAAAAAAGAGGGAAAAATCAAACCAAAGTGGGTTGTGGGTAGAGTATGAAACGGATATCAGCAGAACACTATTCTAGATTCACAGTGCATGTCTCCACAAAACAAGAAAAGTAACACTGATATGAATGACAAAGAAGTGTCTCTTCTCTTTCTCGAGTTCAGAAAATGCAGTGTCTCACAGCACTGCGATAAAGAACATGTACATGTACTTTATTGTGATTCTATTCCTTCTAAAGTCTCCTCCAAGACCTCCAGAGATCATCCGACGTCACTGCACCGGCTCACAGATGCCGATCAAACTGAAGCAAACGCGCTTTTCTCCTCATAATAAAGGGCTGATCAAACCGTGGTTGTTTTTCTCCGTTAGGTTCCACTGTGAGCTTCACGAGGTAGGTTCTGCGAGGTCTCGTCGATGGTGACCACCAGTTCTTCCGGCTTCGTGGCGTTCGGGGACTCGGAGTGATTGTACACGATGCAGCACGTGTCCACCGGACGCGAGAGTTCGCTCATTTCGTTCATGCTGCTGCTGATGCAGTTCACCTCACTCTTGCTCCTGCGGTCGTCTGAACGCGGCCCGAACACCCACTCTGATGAGAGACACAGATTAGAGATGATTATCAGTCACACGGAGAGTCAAAGGATCCACTGCATGAGAGAGGACAAAAAACAGCTCTTAAAAACAACACTTCTTTATTGGCATTGATGGTTCCACGAAGAACCTTTAGGCCGTGTGTCCACCAAAGCATTTTTTGGCAGCACAGTGTTTTTTTTTTCAGTTATGATATGGAATATGCCAGTATGTCGACACAATGTAGAGTACTTGCTATGTGTGTTTGCAGACTAGTGTAACCCCTCTACCCGGGTCTTACTCGACCCGCTCCGAGCAGGCCTTGAACCCGGGTCTTCCGGCATGGGAGTTGGACACTCTAACAAGGAGACTGCCAGAGCTTCTCTTAAGGTCAGAGGAGTGAGGTTTACTCGCACAGCAACTACTAGCTGGCCTCCATTACACTCACCCCCCTAAACCTCACTCCCATCCGGGTCACGGCACCAATCGAGTCAAGTCATCTTTATTTATATAGCGCTTTTTACAATGCAAATTGTGGCAAAGCAGCTTTACGTTAATAATTGGCAAATAATTTTGGCTGCACAGCAGCTCCCAAAGAAAATGGTGTCATTGTCCAGCTTATTCTATATATTATTGATTCATTCCGTTGCAAATATCAATAGTTATTAGTCTAGTTAATTTAGGTATAGCAGCACTGCAGAAAACAGTGACGTAATCGTCCGGCTCAGCTCAGTTCGCATACAACGGCGCCAATGTAGGCATATCAAAAACACTGCTGAATATCAAGCAAGTGTCCCCAACTTAAGCAAGCCAAAGGCAACAGCAGCAAGAACCAAAACTCCAACAAATGGAGAAAAAAACCTTGGGAGAAACCAGGCTTAGTCGGGGGGCCAGTTCTCCTCTGGCCAACAGTGAACACTTGTCTGATACTCAGGCAGAGTTACAGGTCATTAAACCGATTTGGAATCGCAACAGTCAAAATATTTAATCCAGTTCCATCTAGTTTAAGATCTTTTTTTTACCAATGTAACCCCTCTACCCAGGTCTTACTCGACCCGCTCCGAGCAGGCCTCGAACCAGGGTCTTCTGGCATGAGAGTTGGACACTCAAACAAGGAAGCTAAAGGCTGCAACCTCTAGCGTCTGTCGCTGAGGTTTACTCTCACAGTAACTACTAGCTCGCCTCCGTTACACTCAACCCCCTAAACCTCACTCCCATCCGGGTCACGGCACCAATGTAACCCCTCTACCCAGGTCTTACTCGACCCGCTCCGAGCAGGCCTCGAACCAGGGTCTTCTGGCATGAGAGTTGGACACTCAAACAAGGAAGCTAAAGGCTGCAACCTCTAGCGTCTGTCGCTGAGGTTTACTCTCACAGTAACTACTAGCTCGCCTCCGTTACACTCAACCCCCTAAACCTCACTCCCATCCGGGTCACGGCACCAATGTAACCCCTCTACCCAGGTCTTACTCGACCCGCTCCGAGCAGGCCTCGAACCAGGGTCTTCTGGCATGAGAGTTGGACACTCAAACAAGGAAGCTAAAGGCTGCAACCTCTAGCATCTGTCGCTGAGGTTTACTCTCACAGTAACTACTAGCTCGCCTCCGTTACACTCAACCCCCTAAACCTCACTCCCATCCGGGTCACGGCACCAATGTAACCCCTCTACCCAGGTCTTACTCGACCCGCTCCGAGCAGGCCTCGAACCAGGGTCTTCTGGCATGAGAGTTGGACACTCAAACAAGGAAGCTAAAGGCTGCAACCTCTAGCATCTGTCGCTGAGGTTTACTCTCACAGTAACTACTAGCTCGCCTCCGTTACACTCAACCCCCTAAACCTCACTCCCATCCGGGTCACGGCACCAATGTAACCCCTCTACCCGGGTCTTACTCACCCGCTCCGAGCAGGCCTCGAACCAGGGTCTTCTGGCATGGGAGTTGGACACTCTAACAAGGAAGCTAAAGGCTGCAACCTCTAGTGTCTGTCGCTGAGGTTTACACAGTAACTACTAGCTGGCCTCCGTTACACTCAACCCCCTAAACCTTACTCCCATCCGGGTCACGGCACCATTAATACATTGTCAAACAGCTGCTAATAATGTGTTGCTAATGTTACACAAATCATGTTCGCCTTCTGAGTCTGCCTTCTAAATGTCCTTAGAAACGTTCAGAACGAGTTCATCATGACATCGTGATATACATCACACATCCGCTATATTTCTAAACCTACAGGATTTTTCATATCAGCAGAAAAACTGTCCACACGGATTCATTCCAACATGTATATGATTTTTTTTTTTAAGTTTAATGACTACACAAATAGAATAACTCTCCAGAATAGAGAACAAGCACAATATACTTTAAATTGAACTTTCATGATTGAGCGTCCTGATTCTGAACCATTCATAATACGCAGAAAACTCTGTTGGAGGCAGAATGAATTCATCTATTGAGTCCATTTTGACAAAACAATGTGACTGTTTGTTGTGGAACATGGTCTTGGGACAGAAAACTGACAGGAAACACAAGCAAATAGCAGTAAGCAGCCTCTGGCAGCAGAAATAAGAGGTTAAACCATGGTAATCTGAACTGACAGAGGAGGGAAAAAGTCAGAAATTGAACATAAATATTCATATTCTATGCGCATCAACACTGATTAGCGATGGCATTGATGTATCAAAGACATTTTGTCTTACACAAAAGAGCTGTGCACTTTCACAGACACATTACACAAACATTATTATTATTCAAGGACATAAACTAAGTTAAAAATAGCCCACGACTCGATTAACAGGTCTGATTTCAATAATTGAATGAAAAGCTTTCGAAAACGATTCTTTGTGAAACAGAAGCCGAGAATTTTCCAAAACGTGTCAAGAACATTTCCGGGTCATATTTCACAATTCGTGAAAACAAAATTGATATTTCAATTAGGAAGCAACAACAGCTTCATTCTGTAATGCAATACGCACCACGTATTATATATGAGCCTCAGGCTGCCGTCTGACTGCATTAATTATACCTTGCGGTTATGAATTAAAGTACTACACGACTTGATTAATGATTCAAATAACTCTAATATACCCTCATCCAGAGTGCTCCATCAAACCCAACACTTAGATCCATGACAGAAACTGTGCTAAACGCATTTGCCTTTGACTCAGAAAGCCTCCTGGAATTAAGATCAGAAGATAATACAGCAGAGTCAGCCTGAAGGGTGTGAGTAAACAAAAGTGGCTGATAAGCAGAGTCATGAAAACTTCCCACATACAAATTTATGCCAATTACGCTGAACTGCTTCAATGAAGGAGGGAGAGGGAAAACGAGCATGGCAAAATAATCGGGAGATTAAAAGGGGATTTTTATAATTCCAGAGAAATAAGACATCCTGTAAGAGAACTGGCGGGGTAAGATGAGCCAGTGGGTAAGTTGAGCCACCCCCTTTTATCTTGCCAACTATACACTTTTATTGTCATGTGACCATTTACTTTGGAACCGCCCATCATTTCTGCTCAGACCGTGAAAAGGAGAAGCACGTGGGTGGAGTCGAAGGCATTTACTTTAAAAAAAAAAATTAGCATAAGTGATGTAATGGCTGTTATAGAGCAATGAAAATTTGTACAGGTCTATAAATATTTATGATCCATATTGGTGATTTAGCAATGTATAAAACCATACAAATCATTTAGCTAAATATTAGCCTTTTTTAGCGTTTTGATCAACATGGCAGCTATGGGGCAAAGTGAGCCAAATGCAGTGGGGTAAATTGAGCCAGCTTTTATCTTATCCCACCAACGCACTGAAGTTAAGTTAAATCTCTGAATTTTAAACTGGTATTAATTTATCATATTTATATATAATTCCTAATTTCATAGGAACACCAAATCCTTCTCTGATATGAACCAGAAGCTATTTAATCGTTTCCACCTGTAGGTCATTAGGAACTAACATGGTCGGCAAAATGTTTATTAGTTTCAGTGACATTTATTAATTTGTTGTAATTTAGTTTTTATTTAACTTTATTGCACCACGCATTACGTACTCACGTTGGAAAGGTCACGCATGACACTCAGAAAGCCTCCTGGAATTAAGATCAGAAGATAATACAGCAGAGTCAGCCTGAAGGGTGCGAGTAAACAAAAGTGGCTGATAAGCAGAGTCATGAAAACTTCCCACATACAAATTTATGCCAATTACGCTGAACTGCTTCAATGAAAGAGGGAGAGGGAAAACGAGCATGGCAAAATAATCGGGAGATTAAAAGGGGATTTTTATAATTCCAGAGAAATGAGACATGCTGTAAGAGAACTGGCGGGGTAAGATGAGCCAGTGGGTAAGTTGAGCCACCCCCTTTTATCTTCCGAACTATACATTTTTATTGTCATGTGACCATATACTTTGGAACCACCCATCATTTCTGCTCAGACTGTGAAAAGGAGAAGCACGTGGGTGGAGTCGAAGGCATTTACTTTAAAAAAAAAAAATTAGCATAAGTGATGTAATGGCTGTTATAGAGCAACGCAAATTTGTACAGGTCTATAAATATTTATGATCCATATTGGTGATTTAGCAATGTATAAAACCATACAAATCATTTAGCTAAATATTAGCCTTTTTTAGCGTTTTGATCAACATGGCAGCTAT
Source organism: Zacco platypus (assembly GCA_038088235.1). NCBI lineage: Eukaryota > Metazoa > Chordata > Actinopteri > Cypriniformes > Xenocyprididae > Zacco > Zacco platypus. Next base: position 8,600,123 of record CM076067.1, read on the forward strand.
GGGGCAAAGTGAGCCAAATGCAGTGGGGTAAATTGAGCCAGCTTTTATCTTATCCCACCAACGCACTGAAGTTAAGTTAAATCTCTGAATTTTAAACTGGTATTAATTTATCATATATATATATATAATTCCTAATTTCATAGGAACACCAAATCCTTCTCTGATATGAACCAGAAGCTATTTAATCGTTTCCACCTGTAGGTCATTAGGGACTAACATGGTCGGCAAAATGTTTATTAGTTTCGGTGACATTTATTAATTTGTTGTAATTTAGTTTTTATTTAACTTTATTGCACCACGCATTACGTACTCACGTTGGAAAGGTCACGCATGACGCTGTTTTACCTTTTTTGTGTAAAGGGCATTTGACTTCGCTTTGTAAACACTTGCGCGGTTCTTCCGTCTATGTCACTCGTGACCTTTCCAGGGTGATTACATAATGTGTGGCACATCGCAGAGCAGTGCAAGATGAGCATTTGTGGTTAAAAATTATATAATTTTTACTTTTTTTATGAAATGACCAATTGTTTTGCTAGATCAGACTCTTATTCCTCATCTGGGATCATGTAGAGTCCTTGAAGCTGCACTGAAACTGACAATTGGACCTGTTGAACCCCATTGAAGTCCACTATATGGAGAAAAATCCTGGAATGTTTTCCTCAAAAACCTTCATTTCTTTTCAACTGAAGAAAGAAAGACATAAACATCTTGGATGACATGGGGGTGACTAAATAATAATTTGAATTCTGAAGTGAACTAACACTTAGCTTTAAAAAAAATATGATTATAAAAGGAAATTTTATTATTAAATTAGTTTTCAAAATAGATAAATTATCTTTAAAATTTTACATGGGTTTGATTCAGATTTAGTTAGAAGGTCAGTTTACACCCAGAGCAACTCGGATCAACTTACCCCTAATCCGGGGTAAATTGAGCCACAGGAACACTTTTTTTATAAGAAGCCATAGTTTTAGAGCCCCTTTGTCATAGATGTATTCTGATCATTTAAAATGATAACAAACATCCTGAAATTACTTTAGATACTGTTACTCATAAAAATTAATCATAACCAACATTACGTTTTCTTGCAGGATTAACTTTTGAAATGTAATTTGTCCCCAACACTTGGGACAAAGTGTGTGCAATATTTCATTGTACTTCTGCCTCATTTTCCCTTATCTTGAGGACCACATCAGTGAAATAAAATGGCTCATCTTACCCCGCTCTCCCCTATACGTTCTGCATGCCGGATTTATTCGGATTTTTTAATCGTGTCATTGACTTTTTATACGACCAACTGTGTAAATAATCTCCCATGGTTATGTTTCTTTTTTTTAAATTGTTAATTTTTTACTTATTTTTAATCAATTTTAAAATGGTTAATAACAAGCACTAGATTTATAGTTTTGCTGAAGAAAATATTAGTGGTGCTTTTTTCGCCAGCCGTTGCAAGAAAAAATGCAACTCTTAGAAAAATAATAGCACAAAAAAAATCCATTTCGAAGAAAGCTGCAACCTATATCAGCAATAATAGTGAGGCTTGCCGTATCATAATAAACAAGCAGATGAAATGCAAACTAAATAGTGAGCATGACTACTCTGACCCTATAGAGAGAAACACTACAGTGAGAATCTCACCAAACAGACAATCTTCACATTTACACCTCCAGGGCGACACAGATGCACAGAGCACATCTACAGGAAGAGTGCTCGCTGTAACCAGGGCTTTTGGGGAAATCTCTTAGGTATTGTTGAGTGCTCATGTCCTCTCTCTGCTTCTTCTGTGTGTTTACGTGTGTGTGTGTGTGTGTGTGTGAAACTCGCCTGCTTCATCGCTTCAGGTAAACGTCAAGGTCTTTGAAAAACACAAGTGAGGGTCTGTAATTCCTTTTCATCTCCTTCCAGATACTCAACTCTGAGCTTTCAGCGAGATGTTTGTGGAGGTGAATGTAAATGTGTGAATGAACAACAGTGGAGCATATCAGAATCATGTCAGAACTGATGCGGACGGTCGTGTGCACCATCAAACGAAGCATCATGAGTCTCTCACGCACACATGCATAAATTATCAAATATATTGAGTATCCCGCAAAAAACACACTCCAGACGAACTCATTATAACCCCTTATGAACATGAATGCCTAAACACACCAAAATCCAAATCAGAAAGCTATTTCATGTTAGAAATAACCATAGTAAAGGTTGCACTGAATGAATAAAAATTTAAATACATATTGCCTACATTTATACTCGTTTAACAAATATTAGAAGTACAAGTTAAAAATTTAGAAGCAATTCAAGTGTAATTGACCAGTTTCTTGTCCTGTTTCCACCATAACTGTGCTGGATCTCATGCCGGAGACGCCTGCGTTCGATGGGGGAACTGCTGACTTCAGACCGCTGCCCTGCGTTTCACTCGTACCCGAAAAATGTTGTGACTGACTCCATAACCTGTCCATAAATAATCAGTGTGCAATTCTGAGAAATATTTTAACATCCTACGTATTTATAGCCTTTTGAGTAAAATCATAAAATTTAGTGCAAGGCATCAGGAGTTTCCATCACACGGAAAGACCGACACGACACTAATTTAGGAGACTCACGTCGTGCTCCTGTATTGCTTTGCATAAAATTAAACGATATACAGAACAAGAACAAATTTTTAAAAAAAACAAGTGTACACAAACCTGTATTTTACCGAAGACATGCACCAATTTGACTGAGCTGTACTGCTCTCTTCTGAAGAGAGCGCAAAACACCCGCGATAAATAACTCAACCCCTGGGTAACATCTGACCCAGGATCTGGGTAACACAAAAACTACCCAAAGACTGGGTTTTTACGTCTGACCCGGGATCTGTGTAACACAAAAACTACCCAAACACTGGGTTGTTACATCTGACCCAGGATCTGGGTAACACAAAAACTACCCAAACGCTGGGTTATTACGTCTGACCCAGGATCTGGGTAACACAAAAACTACCCAAACACTGGGTTATTTCGTCTGACCCAGGATCTGTGTAACACAAAAACTACCCAAACACTGGGTTGTTACGTCTGACCCAGGATCTGTGTAACACAAAAACTACCCAAACACTGGGTTGTTACGCCTGACCCAGGATCTGGGTAACACAAAAACTACCCAAACACTGGGTTATTACGTCTGACCCAGGATCTGTGTAACACAAAAACTACCCAAACACTGGGTTGTTACGTCTGACCCAGGATCTGGGTAACACAAAAACTACCCAAACATTGAGTTGTTACGTCTGACCCGGGATCTGGGTAACACAAAAACTACCCAAACACTGGGTTGTTACGTCTGACCCAGGATCTGGGTAACACAAAAACTACCCAAACGCTGGGTTGTTACATCTGACCCGGGATCTGGGTAACACAAAAACTACCCAAACACTGGGTTGTTACGTCTGACCCAGGATCTGGGTAACACAAAAACTACCCAAACATTGAGTTATTACGTCTGACCCAGGATCTGGATAACACAAAACTACCAAAACACTGGGTTGTTACGTCTGACCCAGGATCTGTGTAACACAAAAACTACCCAAACACTGGGTTGTTACGTCTGACCCAGGATCTGTGTAACACAAACACTACCCAAGCACTGGGTTGTTACGTCTGACCCAGGATCTGTGTAACACAAAAACTACCCAAACACTGGGTTGTTACGTCTGACCCAGGATCTGTGTAACACAAAAACTACTCAAACACTGGAAAAATAACCCCCCAAAATGACCCAAAAAGCACAACCCAGGACTTGGGTAGAAACAATAGCACATTATTTTTTTTAGTGATGATAGATTGTTTGTTCAGAGTTATCTGGTCTTTATCTCAAAAACGTTATTTATACATCGTTCATGGAACTTTTTTCTTAATGTTTTTTTTAATGTTACTAATTGTTTTAGAATGTTCAGAGAAAACTCAAAAGTAACAATAATGTTTTTAGAATGACAAATGGAATATTACCTCAACGTAATATATATAGCCAGGAAAAAACATGTTTAAAGCGTTTTGAGCATTCAGCAAACATTCAAAGATATTTTCATAACTTGTTGGGAACATCAGCAAAACGTTCTTAAAATACATTTTTGTTAGCTCGCTCGGTTTTTGCTGGTTTAGGCTGGGGAGGCTCGTTTTATTTTTATCAGCAGTGCAATGCACCAAACAGATTGTAGTTGCAATTCTGTATTTCAGTGTTGTTGAATCTCGATATGAATGCATAACCCAAAACACACAAATACACAGTGTTTGGTCAGAGTGTTGTTTAATCGATCACATACACAGTACATTTCCAGAATGCACTTACCCAAAAACTCATGCACGAGATCCTTCACCAGGTGCCCGACGATCGCGTACGCCACGGCCACCACCACCAGCGCGGCCATGACCAGGTACAGCACCGCCTTGGGTAGCGGTATCGAGTCCCGCTGCGGCGTCCTGTAGTCCGTGTACTGCAGGTCACTCTCGGAGTACGAGTACTGAAAGACGTGCTCCATGCCGGACGTGTGGTTGGAGTCGAGCGGCGGGTGACTGGCGCTCATCCCGCTCAGATCGGGCTCCAGAGCCGTCACCATGGTGCTCGTCACCGCCTCCACCCGATCCATACTCTTATGAACAAATCCCGCTGATTTATTCACAAGAGGCCAGATCTGAGAGAGAAAATAACTCCAGTCCTTGATGGCTGTGGTGTTGCATAAAAACATAATACCTTTGGATGTCAGCCTATCACTTCTGGTGGAAGTGACCTCCGGCATCACCAGTGGATATAGTTGCGCCAAACTCTTGCTGAAGTCTCGTTCAGGTTATCCAAATGAGGATATCAGTTTCCTCATACATGAACTGTCCTGGTTTAATAAGAGAGAAATCTGTCCCAAAATTCGAGTCGCGTTATTCCCAAGGGATTCTCTAGTTCAACGGGAGAAATGTTCTGTAGAGGAAAAGGCTGCAGTAAATAATTAGCGCCGTATTCTATTCAAAACATCCCGGAATTTAGAGTATTTCCACATTTAAGACGATCATTCACGTCCAGAAAAAGTCGCAAGGAGCAATAAATATCCAGTAATATGTCAAACACGTCGTTTAAATGAATAAATCTCAATATTCAGAACGTTTCCAAGAGAGAAAGAGTTTCTCACAGGATGTTTGAGATGATCATTCGAGTTTGTTTGTTTGTTTGCGCTTAATAATGCAGGCAAATATTGTGGTGCAGTATACGAGATTCGAGGATAAAGAATAAAACATACCTGCGTTTATATTAACGTCTATTCGCAACATTTCCAAAAGTATTTCCACAGAACATCTTTGCGACGATATTCGCGTCCATAAAAAAGTCGTTAAGAGTAATAAATATCCCTCAGCGGCAACAACACATCGTTTCTCTTTACAAGGCTATAAAATCCCAAATTCAGGTCGTTCTGTCAAGAAAGTGTTAACGAACTATTGTCGACGACCGTCCATGAAAACTCCTCAAGAGTAATAAATATCCCTCAACACGTCAAACCCGCTGACGAAACGGTCAAACGCGTCAGCATTTTCCTCACGAGCTCCAAACACGCGCGGCAATTTTGTATGCAGGTGTGTGTGTGTGGGGGGGGATTCAAAGCGAGCGCGTTCATGAGCGTAACGAGGGTCGCCTTCAGCTAGTCTAACCCTGTGTTGACCTGCAAACGGGTTTTGTACGGTTTTCCCATCCTTTTCCCAAGGTAGTATAAGGACACAGCTGCCTCCACCGCGAGCGCGCGCAGACGAGAGCCGAGGGGAGCGCGGAGAGGAAACGTCGAGGCTAATCGACTTTCACAAAAACACTTCAAACATTAGCTCTCGGGTGACATATATTGGAAATTTCAAGCGGAAAAGACAATATTATTGCAGACTATTCTTTTTTTTTTTTTTAGTCATCTTTGAAGGACAAGGTTGAAGGAGACCAGGCAAAGTGAACGGAGACATCACTCCAAAATGTTCATGTATAAATAATCACATTTATACGATCAACATCACAAGCAAGGTTAAAAATGGTGCTCCTGGGCCTCAAAATCCCATCACCTCACTACAGATCCATAACTACCCGTGCGCGCCACAAAAGTCACGTGTTCCTTTTTTCTGATCACGTCGCGAGATATCCTCTAGCTCCTGATAAGAGATGAAGAGACGAAAACATCCTTCGTGTCCTGACCCGAGCCTCACGACTGAAAGAGCTTAATACGATCAACTTCGCTGACTGGACAACATTAACTATACGTCTATCTGAGTATCTCCCCTTAAATATATACAAAACTAACATAAACAGGTCTAGTTTTGGTAAACAGGTCTAAACTACAGCCGTTTCAGATCGATTTTCTAAGCAAGATCATTTATTTAATGCAACTTAATTAATTGTGTCACCAGAAATAATTAAATTCAACAATGGCATGCCTTCAACGCCATCCGTACAGTGATTTTTTTTCCCTACGCAAGACAAAAATGACCTCCTATAAATGCTCATACTTCCCAAGAGAAGTTTGTCATGGATAGAGATTAATGGCACATTTTAAAAACAACCCAGTTCATAAAAGAGCATTATTATTATTATTGAATCTCCATATTTTAATAGAAAATCCAGATTTCTGATGACTGATTTCAGCACGACTCAAATTCTTTGACCTATAAAGTCAAACCGTTATGAATACGCTGAGACATTATCTAGGTATTTAGGCCATATGTTAAACTACATGTTCTTGGAGAAAACCTTACATTTGTTGTAGAACATCTTGCAAATTTAGCCATGAAATACTGTAATATAAATACTTATGTAGAATTAGGTAGAATTAACATCTAGCTTTCTTGTACCTTATTGCTTTAATAAAAAAAAATAGTATTTTTTTATTTAGCAATTTACATTAAAATACTATTTTCTTAAGACAGACGTCCTTGAAAATGTAAATTAAGGTTAAAGTCACCATGAAATCAAAATGGACAATTCTTGTTTTTTGTGGAATATTGCAGTATTTATTAAAAATTGTTTATCTGTGCACATCATTAATATATTTTTTTAATTCGTTACCAAAATATCTTTCCCTCCCTCTTGGAGCAACGTCGCTTCCCTTCTCTGCTCTGATGACATGTTTACTGGTGCGAGGGCGGGACAGCCTGTCACCACCAATAGAAAACCTCAACCATCTAATCAAAAATCAACCGTCTAATCAAAATCAAGCCCCGCCCTACATTTGTTCTTGTTCGAGAAGCAGTTTCACTCGGATATACATCACAATGAGGAAGAAAAGACAAAAGTTGCGTCCCAAATGACACTCTATACACTATGCACTTATACAATGTCTACTCAACCGTGTAGTGTATGAATTTTATAAGGTTATTTTGTCATTCATCATCAGAGTCTGATACCCCTCCCCCTCTGCTACATAATTAAAAGTGTCCACACTTTTTCCGCTAATGTAGTACATCATCCTAGTATTTAAAGTGCACTTTTTCTTTTTGGAATTTTCAGTGTGAACACACTACTTTGCACTATTATTTATACTTAAAGGATTAGTTCATTTTCAAATGACAATTAACCCAGGTTTTACTCACCCTCAAGCCATCCTAGGTGTATATGACTTTCTTCTTTCTGATGAACACAATCGGAGTTATATTAATAAATATCCTGATGCATCCGAGCTTTATAATGGCAGTGAGTGATAACAATGAGTATGAGCTGAAGAAAGGGCCTCCATCCACATCCATCCATCATAAACATACTCCACACGGCTCCAGGACCTTCTTAAGCGAAGCGATGCGTGCATAAAAAAAATCCATATTTAACAAGTTATGAAGTAAAATATCTAGCTTCCGCCAGGCCACCTAACGAATTCAATTTATAAAGAAACTGTGAAACAGAGAAATGCTTATGCTACGTCCTACACCTTCCCAATTCAACTTACAGAAAAAGCATAATTGACCCTTCTCAAAGACCCGCCCCCTTTAGCAATGCCTGTTGCTATGTCCGACAAGTCATGCGCTCTCATGCAACACATCATGTTCTCATGCAGTAAAAAATATATCCTGGAGCAAAGAGGACACTGACAACACATGAAACAGTTTCATGTTTAATATATCGTAATTTTTTAAAGAAATTTAAATAGCGTATAGTGTCTCTTTAATGTGTCGTGACAGATCGCTGTAGCTCCTTTAAGCGGCTCGTGAACTTTATTAAAGCTTTATTAAAGACGTGGTTAAAACAGGCAAAGGTCAAAACAGTGGCAAACACGTTTGGAAGATAATAGGCAGAATTGAAGTCAATATCCAGGCAAACAGATCAAGGCAGGCAGCAGGCAAACAATAGTCCATAAATCAAAAACAGTAAATCCAAGGGGCAGGCAGCGAACGTTTAGGAAACAGGAAAACTGGCAAAAACAAGACCAGGAAAATAGACACGGGAATAAACGCTCAGAAATGACGGGGTAACCAAATCAAGACTTCGCGGGGAGTGATGTGTGAATGGTGTTTATATATGGTGCGGGTGATGAGGAGCAGCTGGTGCGGTAATCAGTGACTGGGTACGGGGCTTATGGGAAATGTAGTCCGTGTGAATGAATGAGTGTGTGAGTGAGTGAAGAGTAGTCCATGGTGAAGTGCCCTCTAGTGGTGATCATGGGCACTTCAGCTGACAATCGTGACAGTGTGGAGTAGGTTTATGATGGATGGATATGGACTTTCTTCAGCTTATACTAGACCCCTGTTCACTGCCATTATAAAGCTCGGATGCGTCAGGATATTTATTAATATATCTCCGATTGTGTTCATCAGAAAGAAGAAAGTCATATACACCTAGGGTTGCTTGAGGGTGAGTAAAGCTTAGGCTAATTTTCATTTGAAAGTGAACTAATACTTTAAAAAAAACGTCATAGCACAGCGCATAAGTATGTGAATATGCACAAAATGGGACTTTTGCTTATATTTTAAGCTTAGCAGAAATGCTGTACTGACCAGTCAGGAAAGGAACTATCTGTTTTATAAGTTTGTGACTGATGTTGGAAACCATCCACCATTAGCTGAAGAGTTCACCGGCACTGACCCCCACGAGTCCCTCTTTTCAAATACAGCCCTTTCACTTTTCTCTGCAGGAGGTCATCCCGTCTGTGCTTGTCAATTACCTCTTGTGATATTTTGCGCACCTTTGTGTCCGCTGGCCTCGCCGTCTCCCTCTCTCTGATGGACTGGAGTCAATTAAGAGCGTATCAGAGCTTTCAACAAGGAGAAGAAGAGGAAGCGAGGGGAGTCATGACCTCACACAGCAAAGGGCTGAATCAGGTAGAGGGTTTTGTCGTGGTGGAGGGAGGAGGAGTGTGAGACTGAAGCCAGAGCAAGACATGATGGATTTCCTGGTTGCAGGTTTGATGATAAATATCAAAAGACCATTTATTAAAGCTTGGCTGAAAGCAGCAATGCTCCATCTAAGATCCGTCTCCTTGTCTGCAGGTGAGATTAACATCCTACAGGGAAGAAAAACATGTTTTATTACATTTTATGTGCATATTTATAACTGATTTGCTTATCGACATCAAGATATGTCTTATAAATGAATTACTTTTATAATTAATTTCCATTAATACAGTAAGCAATATTGATTGCATGCCAAGTTTACAAAAAAACACTTTTCCAACCTAAGCAAGGGAAAATGGTGTTAAAAAAGATGATTTTTCCAATTCAATCTTGATTTTGTTTGATTACCTAAAACAAAAGGACATGTCTGTTTGATGCCTGGATAGGAATTTGTCTTGTAACCTCATTAGTTACCAGTCTACATAGACAGCAATTCCATAAGTCATACAAATAGTGTTCAATAGAGCTTTGTCTTGTTGCTAAGTTAATATAATACTTTAATATGCATTATTCATGTGTTCTTTGTGGAAGCTTCCGCCACAGAATAAAACCATTTAAAAGATAATTGTGACAAAATGACTTTTTCTGATTCAGAATTGAGAGTTTATATCTTACAATTCTTACTTTATAATTCGCAAGTGCGACTTTATATCTCGCAATGACTCTAACATGCAATTATGACTATAACTCACAATTGGGAATTTATATCTCGCAATTCTGACTTTATATCTTGCAGTTCTGACTTTATATCTCGCAATTCTGGCTTTATATCTCGCAATTCTGGCTTTATATCTCGCAATTCTGACTTTATATCTCGCAATTCTGGCTTTATATCTTGCAATTCTGACTTTATATCTTGCAATTCTGACTTTATATCTCGCAATTCTGGCTTTATATCTCGCAATTCTGGCTTTATATCTCGCAATTCTGACTTTATAACTCGCAATTTTGACTTTATATCTCGCAATTCTGACTTTAGATCTCGCAATTCTGGCTTTATATCTCGCAATTCTGGCTTTATATCTCGCAATTCTGGCTTTATATCTCGCAATTCTGACTTTATATCTTGCAATTCTGACTTTATATCTCGCAATTCTGGCTTTATATCTCGCAATTCTGACTTTAGATCTCGCAATTCTGGCTTTATATCTTGCAATTCTGACTTTATATCTTGCAATTCTGACTTTATATCTCGCAATTCTGGCTTTATATCTCGCAATTGCGACTTTATATCTTGCAATTCTGACTTTATATCTCGCAATTCTGATATTATATATCGCAAATTCTGACTTTATATCCTGCAATTCTGACTTTATAACTGGCAGTTGCGACTTTATATCACGCAATGACTATAACTTGCAATTATGACTTTATAACACAATTGTGACTTTATTTCTTGCAGTTCTAACTTTATAACTCGAATTTGCGAGTTTAACATGCTAAAATTCTGACTTCATAATTCGCAATTGCGACTTTATATCTCACAGTTCTGACTTTATATCTCACAGTTTGCAACTTATATCACACAATTCTGACTGTATAACACGCAATTGCAAATCACGTAATTCTGAGAAAAAAAGTCCAGAATAACGAGATGTAAAATCGCAACTGTGAGAATTGTGAGATAAAAAGTCCCAATTACCTTTTTTATTCAGTGGCGGAAACAAGTTTCCATAGTTCTTTCAATAATTTATGTGACTTAAAAGCTTTAAAGTCTTTTTAATACAGTGGCCTGCAACACTGAAATCTCCACAGTGACAATATCCTCGCAGTAATCTGTCAGATGGAAACATCTGCATTGCAAGAATAAAACACTCTCTCCCTCGCTATCATGCAGTGAGGGGTAGATTAACGGTTTCCCATTTTCTCAGGGCAATCATTTTAAAGGCATGCACAGGGAAAATTGAGATATTCTGGGTGGATAATCTGAGCAGAATGGCTTATTTTAAAAAAACACTAATCCTCTCAAAAAGTGTGCTAATTTTAAGCGCTGCCATGTCATTTGATGTGCGGGTCTCCAGATGTGCACATACTTAATTGAGTTTGTTCACTCAGCATTGAGATGACTGAGCATTTTGGTAGAAGAACAGCACTGAACTTTAAATTAATAACTGATATCCAGTAATGAGTGGTCACCAGACCCAGACAGGATACTCTGAGTAAATTCTGCACGCTGTTGTTATTGAGACACCTTGTTTGAATGTGTATAAACTCAAATTAACTTTTCAAGTCGCGGTATGAGAAAGATTGGCTTCAGAACTATATTCTCATTACCATACCCAGGGTTGGGGAGTAACGAAATACAAGTAACTTAGTTACGCATTTAAAATACAAAATTTGAGTAACTGTATTTCAATACAGTTACATTTCAAATGGGTGGTAATCAGATTACAGTTACATCTGAAAAGTATTTTAGATTACCAAAGTGATTACTTTGAATTTTAATGTCATTTAAACAGCAATTAATGACTCTGACCATCTGAAAAATCATCCTAAGCTACATTTCTGCTCATAAATTTCATACCCCTTGCAGATTATTCAGCATTTTAACAGTTTTAACAAAATAAGAGGGATCATAAAAATTATATTTTTATTTATTACTGTCCTGAATAAGCTATTTCACATAACTGATGACTGAATTTATAAAAATTGCCCCATTCAAACGTTTGCATATCCTTGAATCTCAACTGACATGACATTACCTGCCTGATCCACGGCTGTTTTCATGTTTTGCGATACAGTGAAAAAGGAAAAAGAAAAGATAATTGTGAATTTTTATCTCACAATTCTGACTTTTTTCCCTGCATTTGCAAGATATAAACTCAGAATTTCAAGTTATAAAGTCAGAATTGTGTGATGATAACTTGATATTCAGATTTTTTTTTCTAAGTTTAAATCTCTTTTTTTCTTTCAATTCTGACATTTTGTATCAAAATTGAGAGTTTATGACTCACAATTGCAACTTTATATCACGGAATTCTGAGAAGAAAAGTCAGAATTGTGAGATAAAAACTTTTTTTGTTTTTGTTCCACACTTATTAGTATTCCAAAGTATTCTAAAGTATTTAGATTAAGTTACTAAACTTGAGTAATGTAACGAAATATGTTACAAATGACTTTTTAAAGCATGTATTTTGTAATCTGTAGTGAAATACATTTTAAAAGTAACCTACCCAGCCCTGATCATACCAACAGTTTATCATTCTCCAATACTGATTTACATATTTAATAGCATTAAAACGGGAGCTTTTTAACTCCAGCAGCTTTGAAAACCTCTAGAACTGCAACATCACCTGACAGTTTCCAAGAGTTTGTCCCAGACAGTTGTTCTGCTTTCATCTTGCATGTTTCATTCATAACCTTTTTGTCCCAGTCAGGGACGGCACATCTGGGTGTTTGGTAGATCTAGGCCAGACATTTCATCATCCAAGTCCTCAGAAGAGACATAATCGCAGTCTCATACTGACATGAGTGCAGCTTTGCTGTTTTTTTTAAAAAGACAAGACAAGAGGTTGTGAGAGAAGTAAATATCGCACCACATTAGTGCATAACCTAAAAAGATCTGACAATGCAAATCAGCAGTGCGTTCAAACCAATGTTCAGGACGATTCATCAACATTTCTCCTCGTCCAAAACATTTTAAATAAATGACTTTTGGATGATCTATTCTTTGAACCTACTGTATATTTATTCCGAATTCTGTAATATCAAGCTTATCCGTGCAGTGATGGGAGCGATTGTGTTTTAGTTTCGATTCGCAGTGAAATATGAATTGTGTGGTTCATTAAGTATAAGTGAAGCATTTGGTAGGTGCTTGTGATTCTCCAATCAGAGCTAATCAGCACAGATTCATATGAGGGTGGAGGAAGAGGAGCATTCCTCTCTTCCTCGTGATCTTCACGAGCGAAACTGCGTAATAAACAGTCACAGTTGTGTGGAGCTGCTTATCTCAGATGAAAATGCTCTGATGAAAATTACTCCGCACTCTCAGCTCACTATACACTCCTTTAAATCAGGTATGACCTCAGACGGAGCGGCACATGGCACACTGTGTGTGCGCACGTGTGTTTCTCTCTTTCTGTAGATGCTTTTTCTCCATGTCCTTGTTTTCTCTTCCTGTCATTTGAGAGGCTGAGTGTGTGTGTGTGTGTGTGTGTGTGTGTAACATCTCAGTGGACTAAATGAATTTCATTCATTCTTTGCAGGGCTTCCTCATGTTCCTCAAACATTCTGGTTATGGTTTATTCTAAATCTTCACACATCAAAAAATTATTTTCTTATTCAGTACTTTTTTGTTTTCCAGTACAAATTTCTAAACACTCTTAAAATTACTTGAGAAGCAAAATTACTTAAAGGGTTCATAAAGTTCATTCTTGTTACGCATCATGTTTGCGCTTCTGCTAGAACCAATGAGGTTCATTCTCGTGTTACGCATCATGTTTGCGCTTCCGTAAGAACCAATGAGGTTCATTCTCATGTTACGCATCATGTTTGAGCTTCTGCTAGAACCAATGAGGTTCATTCTCATGTTACGCATCATGTTTGCACTTCCGTAAGAACCAATGAGGTTCATTCTCATGTTACGCATCATGTTTGAGCTTCCACAAGAACCAATGAGGTTCATTCTCGTGTTACGCATCATGTTTGAGCTTCCGTAAGAACCAATGAGGTTCATTCTCATGTTACGCATCATGTTTGAGCTTCTGCTAGAACCAATGAGGTTCATTCTCATGTTACGCATCATGTTTGCGCTTCCGTAAGAACCAATGAGGTTCATTCTCATGTTACGCATCATGTTTGAGCTTCTGCTAGAACCAATGAGGTTCATTCTCATGTTACGCATCACGTTTGAGCTTCCGTAAGAACCAATGAGGTTCATTCTCGTGTTACGCATCATGTTTGCGCTTCCGTAAGAACCAATGAGGTTCATTCTCGTGTTACGCATCATGTTTGAGCTTCCGCAAGAACCAATGAGGTTCTTTCTTGTGTTACGCATCACGTTTGAGCTTCAGCAAGAACAAATGAGGTTCATTCTCGTGTTACGCATCACGTTTGCGCTTCCGTAAGAACCAATGAGGTTCATTCTCGTGTTACGCATCATGTTTGCGCTTCAGCAAGAACCAATGAGGTTCATTCTCATGTTACGCATCATGTTTGAGCTTCTGCTAGAACCAATGAGGTTCATTCTCGTGTTACGCATCACGTTTGCGCTTCCGTAAGAACCAATGAGGTTCATTCTCGTGTTACGCATCATGTTTGAGCTTCCGCAAGAACCAATGAGGTTCTTTCTTGTGTTACGCATCACGTTTGAGCTTCAGCAAGAACAAATGAGGTTCATTCTTGTGTTACGCATCACGTTTGCGCTTCCGTAAGAACCAATGAGGTTCATTCTCGTGTTACGCATCATGTTTGCGCTTCAGCAAGAACCAATGAGGTTCATTCTCATGTTACGCATCACGTTTGAGCTTCCGCAAGAATCAATGAGGTTCATTCTCGTGTTACGCATCACGTTTGAGCTTCTGCTAGAACCAATGAGGTTCATTCTTGTGTTACGCATCACGTTTGAGCTTCTGCTAGAACCAATGAGGTTCATTCTCGTGTTACGAATCATGTTTGAGCTTCAGCAAGAACCAATGAGGTTCATTCTCGTGTTACGCATCACGTTTGAGCTTCTGCTAGAACCAATGAGGTTCATTCTCGTGTTACGAATCATGTTTGAGCTTCAGCAAGAACCAATGAGGTTCATTCTCGTGTTACGCATCACGTTTGAGCTTCTGCTAGAACCAATGAGGTTCATTATCGTGTTACGCATCACGTTTGAGCTTCTGCTAGAACCAATGAGGTTCATTATCGTGTTACGCATCACGTTTGAGCTTCCGTAAGAACCAATGAGGTTCAGTCTCGTGTTACGAATCACGTTTGAGCTTCTGCTAGAACCAATGAGGTTCATTCTCGTGTTACGCATCACGTTTGCGCTTCCGTAAGAACCAATGAGGTTCATTCTCGTGTTACGAATCATGTTTGAGCTTCAGCAAGAACCAATGAGGTTCATTCTTGTGTTACGCATCACGTTTGAACTTCCGTAAGAACCAATGAGGTTCAGTCTCGTGTTACGAATCACGTTTGAGCTTCTGCTAGAACCAATGAGGTTCATTCTTGTGTTACGCATCACGTTTGAGCTTCCGTAAGAACCAATGAGGTTCATTCTCGTGTTACGCATCACGTTTGCGCTTCCGTAAGAACCAATGAGGTTCATTCTCGTGTTACGCATCACGTTTGAGCTTCAGCAAGAACCAGTGAGGTTCATTCTCGTGTTACGCATCACGTTTGCGCTTCCGTAAGAACCAATGAGGTTCATTCTCGTGTTACGAATCACGTTTGAGCTTCTGTAAGAACCAATGAGGTTCATTCTCGTGTTACGCATCATTTTTGAGCTTCTGCTAGAACCAATGAGGTTCATTCTCGTGTTACGCATCACGTTTGAGCTTCTGCTAGAACCAATGAGGTTCATTCTTGTATTACGCATCACGTTTGAGCTTCTGTAAGAACCAATGAGGTTCATTCTCGTGTTACGCATCATTTTTGAGCTTCTGCTAGAACCAATGAGGTTCATTCTCGTGTTACGCATCACGTTTGAGCTTCTGCTAGAACCAATGAGGTTCATTCTCGTGTTACGCATCACGTTTGCGCTTCCGTAAGAACCAATGAGGTTCATTCTCGTGTTACGCATCACGTTTGAGCTTCTGCTAGAACCAATGAGGTTCATTCTCGTGTTACGCATCACGTTTGAGCTACCGTAAGAACCAATGAAGATCTATCTATCTATTGTGTTCCTGCCTTTGCAAGCGCTGCTGTTTCTCGTATGAAATGCAAATCTGGTTGTGTTTTCATGTCTCCATCTGTGCTGGCTGAAAGCGAGGTCATTTGCTGTGCAGTGTAAACACAGATGGACGGAGAGCTTGTTTTCCCTCTCATGTAATGTTTCAGTTTAATTCTTCGAGTCCTCAGGTGAGCTCAGCACTAAAGCAGATTCAATTTCAGCACCGCCGCCCCACATCTCCATTAGACACCCTTTATGACGTTCATTTCACAATGACCCAGAGGCCTCTAAAAATAACATTAATGGCTGATGGGGATTAAGTCTTTGGGAACATGCTGTAGTGCTGATATTTAGCCCTGAAGCCTTAACAAATTCATCTGTTTGGTGTGGCAGGACAGAAAATAAAGATTCATCCGTAACTGTCCTCGTGAGCTGAAAACATATTCAGGTTCCTTTTATGTTCAAGAGCACTACTTCAGTATCTCGTGACTCTGTTGCTTGTCTATTAAAAACAAAGAAAAGTATTTAAAGTAAAGAAAAATGACATTCAAAACATCCAAGTCTGACATCATTTTGTCACGATCAGAGCTGTTATTTGAAAACAGCCATTATGACTCACACTTAATCGGTTTGTTGGAATGCTAATGTGACGCGATTCAAGCTAATGGCAATGCATGCACAACTCATATATGTGTTCACATATATATGCTCTTATTTCAAGGCCAACTTACAATGTTTACATTTCAAAGCGCCTTCATTTCACAGGGAATAAAAGATTTGTATAATTAGTAAAACATGAACCTTGATTGCAAGAGATGACTGGCTTCAACACAAAACATCAAATAAAGATATATACATTATTTATATATGCACTTCTAAAACATTTATATTTCAGCCCAATTAAAGGAAAATGATATTTGTCTCTTCAATACATTCACTTATTCTGACCCAGTGTGCATTTGAGCATTCATATGAAAATATCCCAGAATAAAAAAGGGGGAAAAACTATATTTTCCATAATATAAAAATCTCTAGATTTTTTTCTTTGCATTGTAACATTATTTTAATTACAATTGAGCACATTTCCTCCTAAATTCTCATTATTCTTGATGCTGGCTGTTATTTGAATCTTTACTATAAATAAATATATAATAATAAATACTAGCACAAATATTTTGGAATTTAAATAATATTATAAAAAATAATATAGAATATACGTGATGATAAGATGGGAATATGGGACAAAATATGCTTAGTTGTCATGATAATAATGTCAGAAATCAATATATATTTTTTGAAAAAGAAAATTAAGATTTACATAACCGGTCCAGAATATGCCCAGGTCATATTTTCCAAAAAATAAATAAACTAAACTAACTGTGCAACTTTTTTTTAAAGTAATTATTTTATAAACTTTTATTAGGAACTAATGCTTATTTTTTAATTGTTCCATTCATTTTATATTCAGGGATGGAGCTCCGTTTGAGGAAACTAATAACAACAGCGAGCACGTTCCTCTCCCTCTCACGAGCGATTCTGCTACATTCACATTTATCAATCCTGCTCCGCCATCAATCCTGCTCTCTTTTTATTGCTCCATTTATTGCTGTTGTATTGTACAGCCTGTCGCCGCTCTGGCCACACTTCCTCTCAAGGTTATGTATGATGTAAATTTCAGATCCATCACAGCAGCTGTCAGAAATGATGAGGGATCTCTTAAATTTTATTTACACTTCCTGTCTAAACAAGGCCAGCATCCTGTCCTTCAGTGCTGACAGTTTGGATTCTTTTCATACTGTAACAGGTCTATGTCTGGTTACTGTATTTATATGCTTTTAACCCATAAAACTCATAATCTCCAAGTGTCTAAAGGAGAAAGAAGTTAGAAACTTCACTTCTAGACAGCTATCAATGCACTAGCAAGCATCCTTGCAGGTAAATAGTCAACACCCTGGTAACCAGTCAGAATATCCTAGAAACCCCTGACAGCCACTTAGAATATACTTGCAACTACATAAAAATGCCCTGGTAACCACCCACAACACCCTAGTAATGACATTTAAATACCCTAGCAACCACATAGCAACTCCCTGGCATTCACACAGCACCCAAGCAACTACACAGTCAACATCTTATCAACCAAACAGCAACAACCTGGTAACCACTCAGAATATCCTAGGAACCTCGTAGCAATCCCCTGGCAGCCACTTAGAATATCTTATAGCAACTGCATAGCAACGCCCTGGCAACCACCAACAACACCCTAGCAACCACTTTTAAATGCCCTAGTGACCACATAGCAGCTCCCTGGTAGCCACTTAGAATAAAAATATAGCAACTATGTAGTAACATCCCAGCAACAACACCCTAGCAACAAACTTTAAATGCCCTAGCAACCACATAGCAACTCCCTGGCATCCACACATCACCCAAGCAACTACACAGTCAACATCTTATCAACCAAACAGCAACGACCTGGTAACCATTCAGAATATCCAAGCAACCTTTTAGTGACCCCATGGCAGCCTCTTAGAATATACTATGGCAACTACATAGCAACGCCCTTGCAACCACCAACAACACCCTAGTGACCACACAGCAACTCCCTGGTATCCACTCAGAATGCCCAATCAACTACATAGTCAACATCCTAACAACCAAACAGCAACAACCTGGTAATAACTCAGAATATCCTAGTAACCTCGTAGCAACCCCCTGGCAGCCACTTAAAATATCTTATAGCAACTACATAGCAACGCCCTGGCAATCACCAACAACACCCTAGCAACCACTTTTAAATGCCCTAGTGACCACATAGCAACTCCCTGGCATCCATTCAGTACACCCAAGCCAACTGCATAGTCAACATCTTAACAACGACATAGCAACACTCTGGTAACAACTGAGAATTTGCTAGCAACTTTATAGCAACCCCCGGTAGCCACTTAGAATATAATATAGCAACTATGTAGTAACACCCCAGCAACAACACCCTAGCAACAAACTTTAAATGCCCTAGCAACCACATAGCAACTCCCTGGCATCCACACATCACCCAAGCAACTACACAGTCAACATCTTTTCAACCAAACAGCAACGACCTGGTAACCATTCAGAATATCCAAGCAACCTTTTAGTAACCCCATGGCAGCCTCTTAGAATATACTATGGCAACTACATAGCAACGCCCTGGCAACCACCAACAACACCCTAGCAACCACTTTTAAATGCCCTAGTACACCCATTCAGTAAGCCCAAGCCAACTGCATAGTCAACATCTTAACAATGACATAGCAACACTCTGGTAACAACTGAGAATGTCCAAGCAACTTTATAGCAACCCCCTGGTAGCCACTTAGAATATCTTAAAGGAATTACAAAGCAATTCCCCGGCAACAACACCCTAGCAACAAACTTTAAATACCCTAATGACCACATAGCAACTACATAGTCAACACCTTAGCAAGCATATAGCAACGCTCTGGTAACCACTTAGAATATCATAGCAACCTCATAGCAACACCCCTGCAACCACTCAGAATATCATAGCAACACCCCAGCAACCACTTAGAATGTCATAGCAATCCCCTCCCCCAGCCCATCCCATCCTCTGCATTGTGTTTTGTGTTTTTCCGCTGGTTATTTGGTATCTTAAAGACGACTCCCAGCCTTGTTGATTTTTTCCCTTTCGGGTGAAATGAAATTGACCTCACGCAGTAACACAACCACTCAGTCTTCAATCAACTTTTGCTGCCTCTTCACTCCATTCTATCCCGCTTCATCTGTATGAGGGGGAATTCTGCAGCAATCTTTCACCTTAAGCAAAGATCCGCTCTCTATTCCACGGAGCTCAGTAATGACTTCTGCCACAGTCACAGAGTCGCAGTCCAACGCTCCTGAATACATATCACACCGGAGAAAAGAAACACTTTTTGAATTCGTATCAATGCAGCTGATCTCTCTGAGACGGGTTTATTGTTTTTAAGTGTAACTCACTGAGTTTGAAGTCGACATGAAAAGCTGTTCACGACCCATCTGTAATCTGACACTGGATACTGAATGATAAAAACTGGAGGCTGGGACATGACATTATCCATTGGGAATTGATTGGATCATGATAAGTGTGTGTTAAATGGAGGAGCAGAACAATAAAAAGTGGCAACGTCTGCAAAAGAAAGTTGCTTCAGAATTGGATGTTATTACTACATTATTGCAAGTTTTTTTTGTGATTACAAGGTCAAAGATTTTTTGTTCTTTGGAATAAAATGCATTGATGATTTCTTCATAATATCACCAGGAATTTCCATTACGAAAGTAAATATAGTCTCTTTATAGTTTCTCACCAAGCAAAAAATTGAAAATTATTCAGAAGGATTTGGAATTTGACTCTATAACAGAAAAAAAATAATAAATAAATCACCATGATTTAATGGCATTAAAACGAGTAGAAGTGATAATCACTTGAGCATCAAATCATCATATCAGAATGATTTCTGAAGGATCATGTGACACTGAAGACTGGAGTAATGATGCGGAAAATTCACTAATTTTTTCTAGTTAGTAATATTAAATTGCAATATTAAATGTTATATTAAATATTTAATTGTAATATTAAATATTAAAATCACCAAAGTTCAGCAGCAAAAACAGTGATAAAGTGAGATTAAATACATAAAGTAGATTTGTCTTAATTCATTACTACAGGTTTGCGTAAAATTATTAGTTTGCATTTCACTGCTTTTATTCATTTTGAGGGATATGAATCTGTTTTTGTGCAAGTGAGATGAGTAAATGTATTCTCATATTAGTCTAGAACTACAATAACCATCATGTTCACACAGCGACAACACGTCGACAGACAAGACAGAGCTGGTTACTTTTGATATGAAACAGTTTCATTTTCAATATTGTAGTTTTTAAAGAAGTTTAATCAATAAATAGCGTCTAGTGTGTGTTTAATGTGTGGTGACAGATCGCTGTAGCTCCTCGTGAACCGATCATCTCTTCATACTAGTTCATTTATAGCATCAAATAAACATGAATGAACATCAGAAGGAATGTTGTTTCAAGCGCGGAAAGACGTGAGGACACACAATTTATCAAGTTCAAGTTCAACGTTAATCTACTAACTCTAATGCTTTAATGGACAAAATTTCGGATTCTGGATTATGATTGGCCAGATCGCCTGTCAATCAAACTGTTTGTGAAGAGTCAATTACTCCTGATTTCTCTCAACATGGGGACAGAAGAGGTGTCAGTCAATAAATGGGAAAAGTAATTTGCATTACTTATTTGAGAAAAATAACTCATTAGGCATTATTGATTGCATTTGGAGTATGCGATTGCTTTCCTTTATTTATTTACTCACCCTCATGTCATTCCAAACCTGTATGACTTGATATCTTGCGTAAAAGGTGAATCATATTAGTCTCTCTTGTCCATCCCAATCACAATCAACAGTAGAAACAAAGCCAGGCTCAAATCAGACCACTGAAGGAGAAACATGCAATTAATAAGATATACGGCGAAGAAAGTAATAGTGGAAAAACGAGCGGTCGGCAGTGACCCGCCTCACTAAGTATGGAAATTGAAAGCTGTAAATTGAGATTTTCATCAGCACCTTCTCTGAGTTTTGGCAGGAGATCCTGACAGACCCCTTGAGTTTACAGTGGGACAATAGGTGAACCGCAACTGTTTTATATTCAGGATATGTATCTCATGGGACACGGCTGTAAATCCAAAAGTTTCAGCGCTGGATTAGTCTTGGATACTGATGGAGTGAAGTTAGGAAGGGCAGACCGCTATAAGGATTAACTCATTAGCAGTTTGTTTTTATGATACCATGAATCATGGGATTGAAGGCTGTGATAAGCTTAAAGGAAGCAGACAATAATGTTAGGAATAATAAACTCACCCTCACACATTTTCTCATTACTGGTTGGGTGATACAACCTGTCAAGAACCTCTTTTTTCACCCTAAAATCAAAATAAATTTTTAGGACCATTAAAATGTTTTGCATTGTGATATTTTCATGGCAGTTAAGCACAATGAAATGCTCGGAAAACATTCTCATTACTGCATAAATAAACAATTAAATACATAAACACTATATTATTTAAATTTTAAAGTATTTAGTTTGTAAGTGGTTCACAAAACCTTTGACCTTTGTGGTTTTTTCCATTTGCGGTTTATCATTTTATACATATTACATGTCATGAAATATTTGAGCCCATTTATATTTTATAAAATGGAAATATATATTAATTTCCATGACCTTTTTATTTTGAAATTCCATTTCCGAACACAATTTATCAATTATTAAAATATATAGTAATAAGAATCATCATGAAAAATAACTTAAAAGGGACTACACTTTATTTTTACTACACTCAAAAAAATATTTGGGCCCAAGAAATAAGATTTATGTCATTTGATTGCATATAGATTTTCCATCCATTTAGATTACCTATTTTTAACATCAAGAAATTAATAAACTTTATGTGACGCATATATGTAAGTCATATATAAATTAAACGAGTAAGAATGACATTGATTTAAAAATATCAATAAATCCAATTTGTTTTAAATGAATAAGAAACAGGATTTTGTATTATAATGTAATAACCCCAATTTACTTAAAATGCTTAATGTTTAAGTATTTTTTATTAATAAACCCAATGTATTTTAGAGTCATATTTATGCATTTTTATATTTATTAATTCCTCTATTTCGCTCCCCTACACTTTATTTTTACTACAGCACTGTAGTTACATTACTCAAATAAGTCCTGAGTACTATTAATTAACTACATGTACTTATTATAGAGTTAAAGTTAGGGTTTGGTTTAGGGTTAATTACTTGTAATTATGCATGTAAGTACGTATAGTTATGTGTAACTACGGCACTGTAAAATAAAGTGTTACCGGACTTACATTTTCTTTGTATATAATTTTGTATTGTCCTGGCCCGGGACTTTTCCTTTAGTGAAACTCATGCAACACAGACTCAATATACATGAATTTAACTGCAAGCAGCAATTAAAGGTGTTTAAGGCCTTTAAGCACATTGTGTTTTATTTAGCAAGCCTGTAACCACCTAGATCATAGATGGAAAAGACCACATACATCCAAAACAGGCAATTTACTAAGGAAATATTTGTTTTTAAGCTTGTTAAGTGTTCGAAGTTGAGCCAAAAACCTAGGACTAGTTCGCGAAAGTAGGTTTTTTAAATAATCTCCGATATTTAATGAATGATTCGATTGACAGAGGTGGTCCTGGAGGCAAAGTTGCTCAGAATGACGAGTTCCAGCATGTGGTATGAATGTCATGGGCATGTGCCCAAAATCATGTGACATACAATCCTTTACGCACGTGAAAAATGCGAAAAATAGGCTTCTATAGGGCCGTGAATCAAACAGACCCAGCGAATTTCGTTCCGTTCGACCTCCGTTAACCCTGTCTGATAGCTGCTCAAAATTGATTGGCCGAGGGTGGCCGTGTTTTTCAAGATACGCGAATGTCCTCTTAGAAAACTGCGGCACCTTGGACAAAGACACTGCATGCCAATTTTTAAGTCAATCGGACTGACTGTTGCGTAGCTATAGCCGTTTGTGTTTTTTTTGTCTTATAGCACCACCAAGTGGACAGTCGCTGCATTCTTTTTCACACGACTACAGACTGAGCCCATACATAGCTGTACCAAGTTTTGTGATATTATCTCATTCCGTTCAAGAGGGATAGGCATTTTAGTAAAAGTGGCCCACTTTGAATGTTTTGGCATCCTACTGCAGACGTGAATAGAAATTTTGACCTTTTTTGTATAATTATTGTAGTGCTGCAACGACGCGTCACACTGTTTACATTCATCTGGCGTAATGGCGGCTTCTGCTCCTGGGAACGGAGAAAGTTCCATTCTATCACAAAAACCCAGACCACGATTATCAAAAGTATGGGAATACTTTAAACAGAGGCCAAATAAAACGGTCCTTTGTTCCATTTGCAGAACCGAAATGGCGTACCACCTGTGGAATTGGATCTCTGCCAAATTTTTGCGCGCGCAAGATCATATTTTGAGCGTGCAAAAGGGCATTTCGCGCGTGAACTGAGTTGAGGAGAAAATCTTCGTCTCGCAAATAAGAAAATATTTCGAGCGAACGAAAATCAGTTTTGCATTTTTAAGAAGTTTATTTGGATGTGCGCGGACGTTCTCTTTCGCACGTGCAAGCTTTCAGTTGCTCGCGCTCCTGATACTCGCCCTGCACAAACCAGCGTTACAAACCATGTGCCAAAATTCCAGCCAATCAGAGATGAGGCTGCTAAATTCTGATTGGCTGGCTTGACAACCAATATCAAGACTCCTTACATTACAGACAGCGCAAGAGGAAAAACACATGGTTCAGGAGACGTTTGTTCATTGGTTTGAACACTATCAAAGTTCCTTTAAGACTGTATAGAAAGTCTTTGACACTCTTCATTTTAAAGTTCAAATGTCTACCACTGGACGAACACACATAAGTGGCTTATTTTTAATCAAAATCAAATCGTATTATTACATAATGGCATGTTCCATTGTTTCTACACCTCAATGAACTGCTAAATTAGTTCTAACTTCTTACATAAAAAATCACTAGATTAATAAAAAAAACTTCGTTCGACTAGAGTAGTCGACTAATCGAAAAATTAATCGTTAGATTAGTCGACAGAAAAAATAATCGTTAGTTGCAGCTCTAAATTATTGACAATCAGACTTGAAGAAATCTTTCTGCACTGCTTTGGTTTGGAAAAAACTAGGAATAGTTAGCAAAAGTAGAAAAAATGCAAAAAATTCAGACGATATGAGCCTGTAACGAACAGTATAGGAGGTAAGAGCCATTACGTACTTTTGATCGCTGTAGCGCCACCATCAGGCCAATCGAGGCGAGCGTTGGTGACGTTGTAGACGGTGTGAGTACTACCATCCCTCAAAGTTTCAGACTCACGGTTTGGTCCGCTCGATCACTTTTAGGGGAAAATGCTGAAATTCGACCAATCACAATAGGGTTTCAAGCGTCATGTGTTCGAACCCGTAAATACACACAGTGTGGTGGTGGTAACATTATTGTTATTTCTACATCTGTTAATTATAAACTTGATGTGAACTCTGTGATTTAAGCTCAGTTTAATATCCTTCCTGTAGAAATGAAAAAAGCCCGTGATGGAGTTCGTTTAACTCATTAAATCTCTGAAGGCAGAGCTGATTAGAGCAAGACATCACAGTGTCTTTAGGTCAAAGATAGAAGACACACACAGATTTGAACACACACACTTTCTGTATGAGAGCACGAGTGGTTATCATTATCCTTTTCACTAATGAGCAGATACTAGAGCCTCATCTCTATATAGTGAAGCATATCAAATCAGACAGCTTCGTTTTAAGAAGATTAATTTGAAAACGGGAGAGGGGTCTTACGTCACATTGTAATGCAACCAAAAGGCATTTAAACTCATCCAGCTAAAATTACCACACCGCAAGAAACATCCACTGCTTATTAATGGGGTCTTATTCTGATGGTCGCTGCTTTCTGTGGTTTCTACCTGATTTAAAATGAAGATGATGGCAATTTCTGGAATTTAAAAGTCAAAATTGACCCTAAACTTTCTTAGTACACATTTTTGTGCCTTATTCATCAGAGCATGTTGTTCCAATTAAAAAGAAAAAAGTTTTTTTCCTCCTCTAAAACAACTCCTTTTTGGCATATGTCACAAATTTCTCTTATTTTCCTACATTTTTTTTTACTATTTTGCTTGGAAACATACCCCACAACAAAAGTAAAATGATTTTAATAGACCTACTCAATCCACAAATGCATGATTACCAGTTTTGGGCTCTAACCGCTATTCCACATCACACAAGAACTAAAACTCAAAGGTCAAGTAGTACACAGTAAAAACCCCAGAGTTAAATCAACTCTGCTCAGATAACATTTGGTCCCTCTCTAAATAGTGTTAAAGTAACACTCTTCAGAGATTGAATGTCTTTTATCTTCAGTTGATTTCATCTAAGACTGTGGCTGAAGTCAGTTGTTGTTCTTGTGTTTCTCTTTTCTTCAGTGATTCTGCTTGTTAACAGCAGGTGTTCATCATTAATGTTCGATCATCGCTTAATTAATTGCTTAATTATCTCATTAACTTTAACTCTGCTTCAGTGTTACTTTAACACTATTTAGAGAGGGACCAAATGTTATCTGAGCAGAGTTGATTTAACTCTGGGGATTTTACTGTGTAAGTAAGCTAAAATTCAACTACAATATAATTTAAGGTTCGACTAAGTCTGTTAGCCCACCTTAAACATTGGAGGTCTTCTGGCCCAGATTTACAGCGAGTATCTACGGATGAGATGTTTTATTCATGCATGTGCACTCAAAGATTCAAAGGAAGCTCTAAAACACAATGCATTATAAAACAGTATCACACTGAAAACTGTGAAAAGACAAACACAACTGATATGACAGCAGTCGATACCAATACCAAAGTCAAGGTGTTTACATTAAAACATTTAACAGGTTGAGTCAATGTAATTCAGACGACTCTATTACTGTGGAAATATTGTCATAAATACTTCTCTATATTGCAGTGAATCCTACCAATCTCCCACAACCAACGTACGCTAGTTATAGATCAGCATCTAAATGCCTTGGAATATAGCACACTTTTTCATTATATGGATATTTTTTGGACATTTTCCAGACTTCTTCTATGAGGGAACGATAACTGTAGCCAGGGTTGGGGAGTAACGAAACACAAGTAACTTAGTTACGTATTTAAAATACTAAATTTGAGTAACTGTGTTTCATTACAGTTTCATTTTAAATGGGTGGTAATCAGATTACAGTTACATCTGAAAAGTGTTTTAGATTACCAAAGTGATTACTTTGAGTTTTAATGTCATTTAA
Source organism: Zacco platypus (assembly GCA_038088235.1). Lineage (NCBI taxonomy): Eukaryota > Metazoa > Chordata > Actinopteri > Cypriniformes > Xenocyprididae > Zacco > Zacco platypus. The sequence goes on from CM076067.1 coordinate 8,627,249, forward strand.
ACAGCAATTGGTGATTCTCTGACTCTGACAGTCTGAAAAAGAGGAGTTAAGATTCACCAACATTTTAATACTTTTAAGAGGGATCATAAAAATTGCGTTATTTTTATTTAGTTCTGTCCTGAACAAGACAAAATGACTGAATTTATTAAAAAAAAATTTCCTAACTGTCAACTTAACTGTCCTGTCATGACCTGATGATCCACGACTGTTTTCATGTTTTGTGAGTCATTTTATAATTCACTCGTCACTGCAACTTTTTCACACAATTTGTTTTTTCCCTCACAATTGTGAGTTTGCATTTCACAATTCTGACTTCTTTTTCTCAGAATTGCGACATTTAAACTCAAAATTGCAAGTTATAAAGTCAAAATTGGGAGATATAAACTTGCAATACTGACTTTTTCTTCCAATTGTGAATTTAGTATGTGAGTTTATATCTCATAATTCTGACTTTTCTCAATATTGTGAGTTTATATCTCATAATTCTGACTTTATAACTCACAATTGCAACTTTATATCACGCAATTCTGAGGGAAAAAGTCAGAATTGTGAGATAAAAACTTGTAATTACCTTTTTTGTGTTTGTTCCACACTTATTAGTATTCCAAAGTATTCTAAAGTATTTAGATTAAGTTACTAAACTTGAGTAATGTAACGAAATACATTACAAATTACTTTTTAAAGCATGTATTTTGTAATCTGTAGTGAAATACATTTTAAAAGTAACCTACCCAACCCTGACTGTAATAGCACTGATAGGGAAAATTTCTTTTAAAAGTAATGCATAACAATATTGCGTTACTGCCTAAAAAAGTAACTAGTTACTTAGATCAATAACTAGTTACTTTTTATGGAAAGTAATGCATTACGTTGTGTTTTCTCAACTGGGCTGACCCTTTCACACCATAAGTAAAATGAACAAACCCCAAAGTATACTCCATTTTTTTTACTCGTACACTCGCGCAGTCGAATGTACAGCCTTGCAAAGTATACTTCATTTGACCTGTACGTGTACACAGGCGATCGACGCATGCTCAGTTTTGAACAATCTCTAGTTACAACGCTTTGTGTTCTTTCATGCTAGAGTTGTACAAATGAGGGTTCTCTCTAACCTCTTCGCACAATCTCTCATCTATGTAGGCCTCCATTGTTGCTGTAGCTTGCATGCGTTCCGGTCTGTTCACGCAGTTTTTATTTGACGCCCCCAGGGCACGGTTGCCACCTTGTGGACAAAACTAATCACTGCAGAAAAATTAAACGTGCATGTGCGTTATAAAAATCCAGCAGTACGTGTTCAGTACGATGACGAAATTTGTGTCGCGCACTACTCTGAATCTTGCATCCGCGTAGAAAGTGAACTATACTTTAGACTTTAGCCTCAGGCTGAAGGAAATGCAAATTCACACCTGTACAGTATAGGGCGCATTTTAAAAAAAACAAGCCTTTCAGCCATTCTAGAATACAGAAGAATAGGACGCAGGAGAACACATTTATTCTAGAACAACCATCATGTTCACACAGCACACACAACACCTCTGCACTTACTCCCAATTTCTCTCAACATGGGGACTGGATGTCAGTCAAGAAATTGGAAAACAAAGTAACTTGCGTTACTTATTTCATAAATTAACTCAGATAATTTGTTGTAAATTTAAAAGTAATCCATTACTAGTTACTTGAAAAAAGTAATCCGATTATGTTACTTGTAATGTATCACCCCCAACACTGTATAATGGGAACTATATTGTTATGAATCCGTTCTGTTGTCCTCCATTCACCTGCCACTAGATGTCGCCCTCCCATTTCAGAACTCTATCATGGACTCCATACACCACACTACACTTCCCATAAGCCCCTTATGTTAATTACTGCCCAGCTGTAGCCTATCTAGCTCCCTATTTACGTCTGTTCTGTTTCACTTGTTATTTGCGAAGTATTGTTTCCTGTAACATTGCTGAGCATTATCCCTGCTGTTATCCGATCCTGCCTGGTTCTTCATCTTGTTGTTTATCTGCCTGCCTATTGAATTTAGCCTGGAATATTTACTACGAGTTTGCCTTTCCCTTGTTACTGTTGTTTGCTGTTGTGTTGACCATTGCCTGTCTGACTACGTCTTGAATAAATCTCATTCGCTCATCGTTACATATATTAACATCCATGTCAACGCACAGTGACATTTTGTGTTTATTATAATCACGCAAAGCAATTATGTTGCGTGGATTCTGATTGGCTGTAAATGTTTTTATCCTTCCTCAGCTAATCATGTGATGCAGTTGTGATGTGACATCACGTGATGTCGCCTGTCACTTTAAATGCTCCAGTTCTTCAAAGCTGTATGGATTCTGATTGGCTGTCAATGTTTTTATCGTTCATCAACTGGAAAAAAATAGCTCTGAAAAATGATTCCCATAATATCGTTCCTCTGTGTCGTTACTGTTATAGCAGTGTGGTTTCCGTTTCTCATCAAATTAGAACTATTAGCCTAATAAAACTTCATATTATAGTTGTCATCCTTGCCGTGGATGGGCTTTAACTCCAACAATGTGAAAATTATGAAACTTTCAGGGTGACGTGACCCATCAACGCTGTGTTGCCGGGGAAACAGGTGGCCACTAGGATGCAAACGAGTGGACAGGTGGTTTAGGTCACCTCCTGTGTTCACCTGTAGTGACATCTCTTCTCTCCTCTTTGCAAAAAACAACCCAGGACTGAAACGGGAGTCTGGTGGCCCGCTGACTCACTCGGTGGTCCTGCTGTCTCCGTGTGCCGCGGCTCTTGACATGGTTCAGCTCATTCCACATTGTTGGCTGGAAGATTGTTCATTAGGAGCCCATCTGTTGCTGAAGGGATGCAGCCTCAAGTCCGCCACACATTCCTTTCACACATTTTAGTTGGCTTCTCTAATCCCTTCTGTCACTCGCTCCCTCGGGAAGAGAAAGAGAGAAAAACGCCATCACAGCCCTGATGACATGAGAGTCCGGCCAGACGCTTGGAGGATTTTCCCTGGTTCTACAGGTCTCAGACTCCCACTGGTCATTATTAGCACACACACACACACACACACAACCCATCATTACATTACTGAGTATTCAGTGTCAAATTAGAAATCATTCTAATATGCTGATTTGCTGCTCAAGAAACATTTTTGATTATTATCTCAATGTTGAAAACAGATGCGCTACTTCATATTTTTGTAGTTTTTAGTTTTTTTCTACATTCTTTGATTGTTTTTTTTTTTAAAAATGAATCTTTTGTAACACTGTATCACTTTTAATCAATTTAATGTGTCCTTGCAGAATAAAGTATCAATTTCTTTAAAAAGTACAATCTTTTGAATGTTATACATTTAACATGAAATTGTCTTTCCATCTCTGACAACATCGAACAAACATTTGGTTGTAGATCTGACGGGATTCAGCAGACCAGTAGCTGCACGGCTAGTGTTATTTTCACCTGAGTGTCACTCTGAAGTATTTGATGTATTTATGCATGCTATAAATATTTTTATAAAAGGAAAGAGAGATGAAATGTTTGCTTGGATATTATGTCAGAGAGTAAACATTTATCTTTGATATGAGAGGCAGCGCGGTGCAGACGGAGCTCAGCTTGGTATCAGCCCCACGTGAAAAGCATCTAACCAAGACGTTCAATCAATCAGACAAACGCAGCGTTCTCCAGAGAAAGACGCGGGATGGAAGAAATGGTATGATAAATAATGTTTGTATGTGAAGGACAGGGCGAACGCTAAAAAAGAAACATTTGATAGTTACTTCAGCGGGGTGGCAAACTTCTGCACATTTGAAGCACTTTACTACTGCAGTTTGCAGTTTTATAATGCAACCAAAATAGAGCGCGAACAAGCAGTTTCACAAGTACATGCACAAACGCTAGATGTTTATCTTTAGGATTTTTCTTACTCAAGTTACATATGCTATATACCATAAACATGCTGATTTTGTACAACAAAAAAAAAACAAGCACAAAATAAGTTGAACTTTTTTCAACGAAATTTAAAAAAGTGGTTTAAACAAAAGCAGATTTGTGATCACTGATGGTCGTACACAGTCTCAACTCCTTTTATTATTGTAACTTTTTTTGGGGGGGTTTTTTACTTAAGTTTTGGTGTAATTATTGTTTTATTTTGTTAAAAAAAAAAAAAAGCCTAAGCAGGGACTGGGGCTGCAAATTAGCCTTTGGCTAGAAGCTTGTATGTGGAGCATCGGCTGCTTGAAACTGTTGCAATGTTATACTACATTGTCCCTGTCAAATAAACTAATAAATAAATAAATATAGGGGGCGTAAACTGAGAAATGAAAATTCAAAACATATAAGAGGTCATTGTACTATAAAAACATCCTGTAAGTTTCAGAACTATAAGCAGAAAAACAGCTTATATTGAAGCCAATCTGACAAAATGACAAGTTTTGGTATGTGCCACTTTATTACGTAATAGTGTTGCTCAACAACACTTCCACCGATTCACATATGTAGTAGGTAAATAACGAGAGAGGCAAACGCAGGAATACGCAGAAACCAGACGACAAACAATCAAGATGGACAACAAAGACAGAAGACGCGGTGCAGTGCAGAGTTGTGGAAAAACAGTCTTTGCATTGCCTTCCTTCTGATCCCAACATTAAAAGAGTTTCAGTTAGAACTCGGTCCTTTGTTCTCTTAATTTTACCGTGGATTCGTTTATAAACAATGCGCATTTAGATGCTGATTTTTTTTTTTTTTTTTAGAAAGATTGAAACTAATACTTATTTCATATGCAAAGATGTTAGTCAATCACAGCAGTGCGTATTTACATTTAAAGGTGCACTATGTAGTTTTTCGTCCGCTGGAGGTCGCCTGTTCAAAACAAAAGTTTGAGCGAGGAATCTTGGGAAGTGCGGTCTTCACCTCACAGCCGGTGGAAAAGAATCGGGATTGGACGTGGGCCATTTACAAGCGACTCCCTCGCATTTCACGGATCCTTTGTTAAAATCTCATGATTTGGGTTGTGTCTTCGTCCTCCATTGAAAAAAGTGTTTCGCCACATCATTCGCCACCGTTGCTTTTTCAATGATGTATGACTCCCATTGACAGGGGAAGTTTACACTGGTACAGTTCCAGAAAAATGGCACTGCTAGTCATGAACGTTATACCCAACGTTACAGTCATATTATTGATTACTATTAATATAGATGTCTATTTTTAGGAGTACTGATTTACATTAGGAAAATGCATGAGAGCCAACACTTGAGAGCATAGGTTTCAATAATAATGTTACATCTTGTCTCTCTATTAATGAAACAAAGTCCTGATTTAAAAACCCTTCAGTGAAAGCATTAAACAGCGTATTTTCATTCGATAAGGGCTGTTGAAGTGTTGTCATGCATATTAATTGGATATTAATTAGCACTGGCTCTCTTGTCTCTAATGTGCTTATGAAGTGATGGCAGACGCGGGGTTGATCTGTCCTCGTGCGCTCATTTAGTGCACGCTTCGGCCGCATTTACACGGCAGGTCATCTGATATGTTGACTATATCTGATACACTTGGCGAAATAACCCAAGGTAGAAGTATTGACTTGGAAAAGCTTTAAGGAAGTAAAAATTGCGATGGACGCCAATGAAATGCAAGTTTTTGCTTTCCGCACCATCTTTAAAGGTTAGCAAAACATTGGGTTGTGTCTTCGTCCTCCGTTGCGCCATTTTTCGTCCGCTGGAGGTCGCCTATTCAAAACAAAGGTGTAGCTTGATGACGCCAAGTTCGAGCGAGGAATCTTGGGACATGTGATCTTTACCTCACAGCCGGTGGAAAAGAATTGGGATTGGACGCGGGGCATTTACAGGCGACTCCCTCGCATTTCACGGATCCTTGGTTAAAATCTTATGTTTTGGGTTGTGTCTTCGTCCTCCATTGCGCCATTTTTCGTCCACTGGAGGTCGCCTATTCAAAACAAAGACGTAGCTTGATGACGCCAAGTTCGAGCGAGGAATCTTGGGACATGTGGTCTTTACCTCACAGCCGGTGGAAAAGAATCGGGATTGGACGCGGGCCATTTACAGGCAACTCCCTCGCATTTCACGTTAAAATCTCATGATTTGGGTTGTGTCTTCGCCCTCCATTGCGCCATTGAAAAAAGTCATGTGATTCGCCACGTCATTCGCCACCGTTGCTTTTTCAATGACGTATTGACAGGGGAATGTCCAATCTGTCCGCTTACATGGCAAAATGCAAATGCACATATCCGATTCATATCAGATTTATTGGTCTGAAATTGATCTGAGAATACCAGAATCCATGAGCTTTTTTCCTGCTTACATGTTCGTGGGTCATATCCGATCTGAGCCACATTGGAAGAAAAAATGGGTTTCTTTGAACCATGTAATATAAATGCGGCCTTTGGGCCAGATTTACGGGGCAAATTAGTGCAAATGCGCTGATGGGAGTGGCAAGTTTTGCGCATGATCTACTGCTCACGCACAAATTAAAGAACACAGACGCAGTCAACTTATTTACATAATGAAAACACAATAGGTTAATAATATTTTCTTGGAGCTGCGGTAAAGCCAAAACAATCTCTGTCCATTAACTTTCCTATTATGACTGTGAAGCTACTTTAAAACAATCTGTACTGTGAAAAGCGCTGATGACTTCACTTGTAACATGACCAACATGATTCCTCTACTTATGCTGGTTGACCAAGTAAGTCCATTGGTATCACCACTTGTAGTATACTTGTAGTATATAGTTCAGTTTCTGCCATGCCTGTATTAGTTCGTTTTTATGGCTACTCATTGGTTAATCTCGCTGAGGTGTGCATGAATGAATGAATAAATTTATTTTCTTTCTTTTCTTTTTCCTCTTCAGAACATGATCAATAATAACAAAACATATTTTAACAAAAAAAATAATAAAAACAAAAGTCACATCATGTTCAAAAGAAAAGAAACAAAAAGAAACAAAAAGGGAGAAGGAAGAAGCTTATATTTGCCTTCCCCTTTTACACATCTAGCTTTGAAATGGCTACTGTTTACTCTTTACAAAATATCATAATTTATCCTTATTGAGAAAAAAATTTCATTATTTGAAGTACATTTATCTGGAAATAAATCACACAATACAGTATATAAAAAATAAAAATAGAAATAAAGAAAAATAACAATAATAATAACAATTTAAATATATACAAAATGGCAAGAAACAGACTGTATTGTAATTCAACTCGACCTCTTAAAGAGGAAATGAGACATTTGTCCCATGTCCACCTTAATTTATATACTTTTCTAATATAGACATTTTAAACCTTCTTTTGAATTGCACAATATGTTTACTTTCCTTAATTGTTACAGGTAAATTATTCCACAGCCATGATTCCATGATTTAGTTCCTCATTTACTCTATGTATAAATATCCCGTTATGTTTATTCTGTTGCCGGTTCACATTACGTTTACAGTTATTGTGATCAGTTTATTAGTAAAGTCTTGTGAGTGTCTACTACAAAACCTTCACATTTGTGACAGTAGGCCAGACAAACTCGAACTGAAACGAAGAACTAAAAACAAGAGCTATTGAGGCGCACAGCTGAATGGAATCATTAACTTAACTACGACTGTCACGATTGTCAGCTGAAGTGCCCGTAAGAAACACTAGAGGGCACTTCACCTTGGACTTTCACACTCTCACACGCTCATTCATTCACACGGACTACATTTCCCATAAGCCCCGTACCCAGTCACTGATTACCGCACCAGCTGCACCTCATCGCCCACACCATATAAGCGCTGCTCACACACCACTTCTCTGCGAAGTCTTGATTTGGTTCCCCTGTCAATTCCGAACGTTATTTCTGTGTTTGATTTCGCCTGTTTTTCCGTTGCCGGATTCTTGCTGCCTGTCCCAACATTCCCACCTGTGTTTTTGACTACGATTCTGTTTATCCCTTGCCATTCCTGTTTGCTGTTCATTGACCATTGCCTGTTTGACCACGTTTTTAAATAAAGCTGCATTTGGATTCTATCCCGCTGACCCCCCATTACAACGTCACTATGGTAACAAACTCAGGGAAAAGGTGCAAGCAGAAAACCAAGTCCAGCTGAACGTAACTGTGACAACTAGGTTATCGTTTCTTTAAAAAAAAGAAAAAGAAAAAGTGAGCAAGTCAAAGAATGATAACAAACTAAAACTAAATATGCACTAAAATGCTAACAAAAATTAGGGAATTACTTAAAAAGGCCACAATATCTTGTTTTTTTTTAACCGTGCATGTCAGGTTTAGAATATTTAGCTATTTAAAGGCTTTAGTCTGTTCCAAAAGGTAGTCAACAACATGCTGCCTTCTAAGACAACTCATTTTGAATCATTTCTAAGGCAGAAACACACGCATCCTTCACAGAAATGTTGACTACAAATACTTATATTTCATTCAATACTAAAAAGTATTCATCATTCCCCCCCATATGCATGCTATGTAGTCAGCTGACTACTTTGGGACAGAGCTCAAGAATGTGACCTTTATTATGTGAAGATGAGAGAGGCTTCTTGTTGGTAGTTTTCTTTCGTTCTTCTACGGATGATGTCAAGAACATGAAGAGAGTGTATGGAACCTTTCCAGGAAATAAATTGGAAGAGAAAATCATTCACATACTACCAGAGTGAAGTCGACTGTCGAGACACAAAGCATCGGTGCGTGAGAGAGTCTGCAGTGATGCTGCAGAACTGCGGATCCGTTCCAGCCAGCATGACTCAGAGCCGCGTGTCTCGCTGACGTGAGGGGGAATCGAAACAGCATGGAGATCTGATGGAGGCCGTTTCTCTTCAGTCGGGATGAAAATCTGCTGCACACCAAGCAGATTTCACTCACACGGACACCGATTATGCACAGCACGTTAAAGGAACAGTTTATCCAAAAATGACAATAGAGTGGTGCAGGCATGATGTATTTTTATATGCCAAAACACGGAAATGAGTTCGCTTTTTACCTCTGCTTTTTCAGTTCCATCATCATTAAGTCAATGGTTTTCTGAAAATGGTTTTGGTTAAATGCCAGAAAACAAGGTCCGTCATGAACACCAGCACAAGATACTATCACGTTTTATTCAACGACATAAAACACATCAGTAATGCCTTGTGATTTTTTAAAAGCTTTTACTTATCTTAAAAAAGTGTCTAAATGGATCTACTATGGAAGCTTGTTTCCACCACAGAATTAAAAAATAATGGATATTTGCGACTTTTTTTTATCTTACAATTCTGAGATTTTTTGAGTTTACATCTCGCAATTTTGACTTTTTTTCTCAGAATTGCGTGATATAACGTCACAATTGCGTGTTGTAAAGTCCAATTATGAAGGAAAAAGACCTTTTTCATAATTCTGACTTTATATCTCACAATTCTGACTTTATATCTCGCAAATCTGACTTTATAACTCATAACTCTGACTTTATAACTTGTAATTCTGACTTTATATCTCACAATTCTAACTTTATATCTCACAATCTTGACCTTATCTCACAAATCTGACTTTATATCTCGCAAATCTGACTTTATAACTCATAACTCTGACTTTATAACTTGTAATTCTGACTTTATATCTCACAATCTTGACTTTATCTCACAATTCTGACTTTATGATTCGCAATTCTGAGTTTATATCTCACAATTCTGACTTTATAACTTGTAATTCTGACTTTATATCTCACAATTTTGACTTTATATCTCACAATTCTGACTTTATATCTCACAATCTTGACTTTATCTCACAATTCTGACTTTATGATTCGCAATTCTGACTTTATAACTCATAACTCTGACTTTATAACTTGTAATTCTGACTTTATATCTCGCAATTCTGACTTTATATCTCACAATCTTGACTTTATCTCACAATTCTGACTTTATAACTCATAACTCTGACTTTATAACTTGCAATTCTGACTTTATATCTCACAATTCTGACTTTATATCTCACAATCTTGACTTTATCTCACAATTCTGACTTTATAACTCATAACTCTGACTTTATAACTTGTAATTCTGACTTTATATCTCGCAGTTCTGACTTTATATCTGACAATTCTGACTTTATAACTTGCAATTGCTAGTCGGATGTCATAGCCTACATTTAGCTTTTTGCTTCTTGTATTTAAGCCTCAAAATTCATAAAAATTTTGTTAATTTGTGAAGGGGGAACAAAATGTGTAAGCATCATAATCTTTAGTCAGTCACAGACCTTATTTTCCGCTATAATCCAAAAGCCAATGGAAAAATCCCGTTGGGTTTTTGTCAAGGGAATCAGAGTGATGCTACAAAAACACGTCATCACTGCAGCACTCTGTTCTGCCCTCATATATGGCTTCAGAAGAGTTGGGAAATTTTACTTTTATAATGCTTCCATGTTTATTTTTTGTCCTTTTTGACCGTTTGACTCTTCCCTCATTGCAGTGCAGAACAAACCAGTCCCCCTGAGAAGTGAAACCCAACACATCCGGGCCTGACGAGAGACTCGGGCACGTCCCAGCTGCTCCGATAAGGCTTCACCGATCCCGTCATGAATAGCAGATTCATCAGTTTTACGAGACGCTTCACGCCCAGCGGGTTTCAGAGATTTAAACTGCGCTACATAAACCCGAAGACAAAGATTTACAGGAAAGTGAGATGAGTCACGATTACGGTGAATGAGGGGACTGTAATAGGTGCAGGCACTGCTGTCTGCTTTGATTTGTAACATTGTGATCACAGAGCAATTTTCGAGGTGAAAACCTCTCTCGCACGAAAACGCAGATGCACACTCTCTCACAGGAAATTGGAGTTAGAACGCTGACTCACATAAATGATCACATTTTCGGTTAAAGGCTTGCGCTGTGTTTTCTTAAAAGCATGCATACATGCAACATTTTTGCCTTTGTTTCAATAGTATAGCTGGAGAGAGGACAGGAAGTGAAGAGGGAGAGAGATGAGGAGAGGACCACAAGCCGGGACTCAAACTCAGGTCACCTGAAGAGGTGACGCTATTGGGTCTGACCATGCAGCACTGTTTTAGAGGAACACTTCAACCAAAAAAGCAGGTCCTGCCACCATTTATGTACCTTCATGTCATTCCAAAACTGTTTGACTTTCATCTGTAGAATGCAGGAGATGTTTAGCATAATGATTGGGGATGAACTCCAACAATCAACAAAAAAAACATGTACGTAATCCAATTTATATATGCATGAATAAAATGATATAATTATGGGAGTTTCCACCTCAGAGTAAAAAAAATAATTTTCAATAGTCCGCTTTAGACATTCTACTAACTACAAGAAACTTTGCAACTACATAGGCTATTAGTAGACTGTCTGCTTAATTGACCCTTTGCAATCAGTTTGATTGACAGGCGATCTGACCAATCATAACCCTGAATTTGTCCGTCAAAGCAGTCAGGGGAGTTAGTAGATTAACGTTGGTGAACTTGAACTTGAAAAATTGTGTGTCCTCACGTCTTTCCGCGCTTGAAACAACATTCCTTCTGATGTTCATTCATGTTTATTTGATGCTATAAATGAACTAGTATGAAGAGATGATCGGTTCACGAGGAGCTACAGCGATCTGTCACCACACATTAAACACACACTAGACGCTATTTATTGATTAAACTTCTTTAAAAAACTATGATATATTAAATATGAAACTGTTTCATATGTTGTCAGTGTCCTCTTTGCTCCAGGATGTATTTTTCACTTCGTGAGAACATGATGTGTGGCGTGAGAGCGCATAGCAACAGTAACTAAAGGGGGCGGGGCTTTGCGAAGGGTGAATTGCTAACACTTTATTTTGACGCTCCCCAACAGACGTTCTACTGACTATGGGCCCTGTCTTACACCTCACACCAGGCTAGTTTCAGCTTGACGCAGTTATCACTTTCATGTCCAGCACCAACATTGTTTAAATACAAAATGCATTCAGGCCCGTCTGTTCGCCCATGGCCGTGCTTGTCTGAAAACAAGGTGTGTTCAGGCACATTGCTATTGTGAGGCAACTGAAAACGACTGCGCCATTGACTAACAAAAACCTGGTCTAAAGTCAATGGCGCAGCATTTTTTTTTTTTTTTTTGTTATTTAAAGGGCTCACACCTGGCTTTTAAAGGGAGTGGGAGATAAGACTGATTAGTTTGTTGTACTTTACACCCAAAACACACCCATGACTCATTACGAGACTAGGGATAACTCTCCTGGATCATGCGCCTAGACCATTTTTTCATTCATTAAACTAGCAAAAGTGGAATTGGAAGTGCACCTGCACCATGCGCTGAGATCTTTAAAATACGGCCCTATAAGTAACATTGCAACTACATGTCAACTAACCCAAACCCTATTAACCCCAACGTAACAGTTCCTCTAGTGAGAGTTAGTTGACATGCATTTGAAAAGTTACATAAATTGTCTACAGTGGACTTGAAATAAAGTAAAACCAAAAAGAAAATGATAATTATGTCATTATTTCTTAAAATAATCTTTGTCTCACAATGAGACTTTATATTTTGAAGTTGGAGGTTTATGTCACTATTGCTTTATATATCACAGTCTGACTTTACATTAACAATGTGAATTTCACTAATGAATCTTTTTTCTATTTCTTTGAATTGCAGCTTTTTCACTTCTCACAATTGCACAATATGACTTTACATGTCATAATTGCAACGTCGAGTATATGAATATTCGTATATGAATATTTATTTCTCAGTTAACTTTTGTATTTCTGTTCTGAGCCTTCCATAGATTTGAGAGGGGAAGATTTACATTTTAAATTTCAGTCTGCCTTTCACACAAAGCTATCAGAAGGCTTAAATACAGTAATGTGCACTATTGTATGATGCCTTTATTTGACTTTTTTTGGTCATTTTGGAGCTTGATATTCTCCTTCGGGGTTACTGTATGGTTTTGTTATATGAAAAAGAGCTGTCTGAACCGGGAAAATATCTAATTTTGTGTTCCATGGAAGAAAAGTCATAAAGGTTTGAATGATATGATCTTAAATAACTGAACATTTTATCATTTACTCACCAATGATGACAAAATGTTCAATTATTTGAGATGAACAAATGTGACTATATTATTTTGTTTTCTGAATGTCTCAGTCTCCCTCATTCCTTGTCTTTTTCTCTTGTTTTCTCTTAGAATCTGGGAGACGGGCTCAAGCCGTGTGACCTTTTCCGTGGAAGTCACAGCTGATAGTCATGTCACTGTGATCAATACCTCTGTAATGCATTTCCCACACTGCTCTTCTATCTCTCTCTCTCCGAAGGCTCTTTGTCCCTGTGTCCATCTGCAGAGATTTCCTCCTCGCTCCGACACGAAACTAATAATGAAGCATTTCATCTGCAGTCACCTTAAATATTGCAGTAACTCCATGTGTCCATGTGACAGGAAGGCTGTCATGGTCACTCAAGGCTGATGTGTGAAAACACCTAGATCCCTGGAAATGGAGAAGAAATGCGTTATTATTAAATAGTAATGTACATTTCTTGTGGATTAAATTCAGTTCAAACACAAACTACATGCAAAAAAAAACAAAACAAAACACAACTGTACACTTAAAATGTATTAAATAAATTTAAATGCCAATATAAATATGTAAATACCAATAATGTTATTTCCTAAGGTTATATATTTAAAATATATGTTTGATGTTTAAATAATTTTAGATTAAATTAATTTATAATAAATTTCCTGTTAAACTGGCTTAATATTAACATTTATATTAATGACAATGACAATCAGACATAAAGGCATTTTTTAATATATTTTTTTAAAAATAAATAACTATAATTCGTCAATAACTGCAGTAATAGCCAACAGCAGCAGCAATAACCAAAAGCAGCATTAACAGCAGCAGCAATAACTGCAGTGGTAACACTTTACAATAAGGTTCATTAGTTAACGTTAGTTAACAACATTAGCTAACATGAACTAATAATGAACTACACTTACACAGCATTTATTAATCTTTGTTAATGTTAATTCCAACATTTACTAATACATTATTATGGTCTTGTTAACATTAGTTAATGCACTGTGAACTAACAAGAACAAACAATGAACAACTGTATTTTCATTAACTAACGTTAACAAAGATTAGTAAATACAGTAACAAATGTATTGCTCATGGTTAGTTAATACATTAACTAATGTTTAACTAATGAACCTTATTGTAAAGTGTTACCACTACAGTAATAGCCAACAGCAGCAGCAATAACCAAAAGCAGCATTAACAGCAGCAGCAATAACAGCAGCAGCAGCAATAACAGCAGTAATAGCCAACAGCAGCAGCAATAACAGCAGCAGCAATAACCAAAAGCAGCATTAACAGCAGCAGCAATAACAGCAGCAGCAATAATAACAGCAGCAGCAGCAATAACAGCAGTAATAGCCAACAGCAGCAGCAATAACAGCAGCAGCAATAACCAAAAGCAGCATTAACAGCAGCAGCAATAACAGCAGCAGCAATAATAACAGCAGCAGCAGCAATAACAGCAGTAATAGCCAACAGCAGCAGCAATAACAGCAGCAGCAATAACTGCAGTAATAGCCAACAGCAGCAGCAATAACAGCAGCAGCAATAACTGCAGTAATAGCCAACAGCAGCAGCAATAACAGCAGCAGCAATAACCAAAAGCAGCATTAACAGCAGCAGCAATAACAGCAGCAGCAATAACTGCAGCAGCAATAACTGCAGTAATAGCCAACAGCAGCAGCAATAACAGCAGCAGCAATAACAGCAGCAGCAATAACCAAAAGCAGCATTAACAGCAGCAGCAATAACAGCAGCAGCAATAACAGCAGCAGCAATAACCAAAAGCAGCAATAACAGCAGCAGCAATAACAGCAGCAGCAATAACAGCAGCAGCAATAACCAAAAGCAGCATTAACAGCAGCAGCAATAACAGCAGCAGCAATAACAGCAGCAGCAATAACCAAAAGCAGCATTAACAGCAGCAGCAATAACAGCAGCAGCAATAACAGCAGCAGCAATAACTGCAGCAGCAATAACTGCAGTAATAGCCAACAGCAGCAGCAATAACAGCAGCAGCAATAACCAAAAGCAGCATTAACAGCAGCAGCAATAACAGCAGCAGCAATAACAGCAGCAGCAATAACTGCAGCAGCAATAACTGCAGTAATAGCCAACAGCAGCAGCACTAACAGCAGCAGCAATAACCAAAAGCAGCATTAACAGCAGCAGCAATAACAGCAGCAGCAATAACAGCAGCAGCAATAACTGCAGTAATAGCCAACAGCAGCAGCAATAACAGCAGCAGCAATAACCAAAAGCAGCATTAACAGCAGCAGCAATAATAACAGCAGCAGCAGCAGCAATAACAGCAGTAATAGCCAACAGCAGCAGCAATAACAGCAGCAGCAATGACCAAAAGCAGCATTAACAGCAGCAGCAATAACTGCAGTAATAGCCAACAGCAGCAGCAATAACAGCAGCAGCAATAACTGCAGTAATAGCCAACAGCAGCAGCAATAACAGCAGCAGCAATAACCAAAAGCAGTATTAACAGCAGCAGCAATAACAGCAGCAGCAATAACTGCAGCAGCAATGACCAAAAGCAGCATTAACAGCAGCAGCAATAACAGCAGCAGCAATAACTGCAGCAGCAATAACTGCAGTAATAGCCAACAGCAGCAGCAATAACAGCAGCAGCAATAACCAAACGCAGTATTAACAGCAGCAGCAATAACAGCAGTAATAGCCAACAGCAGCAGCAATAACAGCAGCAGCAATAACTGCAGTAATAGCCAACAGCAGCAGCAATAACAGCAGCAGCAATGACCAAAAGCAGTATTAACAGCAGTTATAGCCAACAGCAGCAGCAATAACTGCAGCAGCAATAACAGCAGCAGCAGCAATAACTGCAGCAGCAACAACTGCAGCAGCAATAACAGCAGCAGCAATGACCAAAAGCAGTATTAACAGCAGTTATAGCCAACAGCAGCAGCAATAACTGCAGCAGCAATAACAGTAATAACAGCAGCAGCAATAACTAAAAGCAGCATTAACAGCAGCAGTAATAACAGCAGCAGCAACAACAGCAGCAGCAGCAATAACAGTAATAACAGCAGCAGCAATAACAGCAGCAGCAATAACAGCAGCAGCAATAACAGTAATAACAGCAGCAGCAATAACAGCAGTAACGGCCAACAATAACAGCAGCAGGAGTGTAGCAGATCTTTTCGGCCAAGACCAAACATGTCAACATTGTCACATTCTGACCCTGGTTTCTCCCAATTTTTTTCTCTCCATTTTTCACTGTAGTGGAAATTCACCCATGTGATTAAAGTCAGGCCACTCAATAGTAAAATTATCAAACCAACTTTACTGAAAAAAATCGAAATTCAGGGTCTCTCTACAGAGAACTACAAAGTGAACTCCACACAAAAAATGTATCCAGTCAAAATCATACATATTAATTTTTTCAGCAAACAAAGACTTTCAAAATTGATTGGATAAGCAAATAAGTAAATTATCATAAAGCCATCCTACTTCCTTTTACCATATAAGTACAAATTCCAGTCCATCGACATTCAAAAATAGTTATCTGCTCAACGTGTGTAAATAATTTCGAGACATCTTATCTAAACCCCTAACTTCTTCCCCGCTAATTGACCTTGAAGGCAGAAAAGTCATTATTCTCAAATCGTTGTTCAGAGAAACTATTAACTAACTTTGCAACATAAACGATAAATGGTAACCCATTTACTTAGCCATAAAACCAACAGATAACACATATATCTCTTCATGCTCACCAACCAAGATCTGACCCTTACATATGTGGCTTAACCTCCATTGGGCAACAGTCAGTTTAATACCTTCAGTTCATCCCTTTGCATTCTTAGACACTCTTTTGAAAACATCATATCTTAAAAACAACAACAAACTAAACTCTGTTTTTTATATGTGCAATGGTTGCACGCATATCTACATATCAACAATCATATTACATTTTTCCCATGATTTAAAGATTATGAAAAGATCATATAAGGAAATCCACGTAACTCATATAAGATTAACAAAATGAATCATGTATAAGCCATAGCATTGATTGAATACACATAAGAAAATAATATTTCCCTTGCATCACCTGATGTCACCTGTTGGATTTTGGGGCCTTGCCGCTGTCGCCTTTGGCTTACTCTCGTACTGATATATAGATAAATTAACTAATAACTGTCGATTTTTACAACGGAATGAAAATCTGTAAAGCTGCTTTGACATAATTTGCATTGTAAAAAGCGCAATATAAGTAAAGGTGACTTGACATTCATACCATGCTAAACACTCTGAGAGTTATCATGACAGAAATCTTTTAATGAAATTCTGTACGTTTAAGTAAACAGTCTGTGTTAGTACACAGCATAGGCTTTATCTGTTCAAGTGCTGTTAGCTACATGTATTTTAATTCACGTCAGTCGAGACAGCCTGTTACCAGTGTTTACAAAGCTGGCGATTCCTATTTGTTTTGTGCAGATAGAAACTGCTGAACTGAAGCTGATAAAATCAGTACAAACAAACAGAAGAATGTCCTCAGTTACTGACACAGCAGATTTCAGCTAAGCTGCTAGCTGTTAATTGCTTCTTAACAACCGTCACATGAATGATTCCAGCTTCTATCTTATCATCAATCACAGACAATGAGAGAGTTGGTTCATATGCAGATTATATTCAGTTTTTGACAGAGATATGCTTGTTGACTCATTGCTAGTAGTGCTTGCCAAGTCAAGCATCACTATTACTATACGATTGCTCATACTTTACGCTTACAATCTCAATGACACCTCAAATTGTGTGGTTTATTGAGGACAGGTGAGCTATTTTTTCTCAGTCACTTAACTTACAATTTTTGCCTTTTGGATGACATTGAGATTTACATTGAAAGAAGGACCTGAACGTTATAGACCCCTATCAACACCCCAAATACTAGATAGCACTGCCCTGGCAACCACTCAGAACACCTTAGCAACCATATGGCAATGCCCCGGCAAACACTCAGAACACCCTGGCAACCACCAAAAACACCAAAGCAATGACCCGATAACCGCTCAGAATAACTTAAAAACTACATAGCAACAGCTGATCAACCACCTAGAACACCATAGAAAACACATAACAACACCCTGGCAACCACCCAAAACATCCTAGAAAGCACATAGCAACACCCTGGCAACTCCCCAACACCCTAGCAGCTACTTATCAATGCCCTGACAACCCCTCAACGCCCTAGCAGCTACATAGCAACACCCTGGCAACTCCCCAACACCCTAGTAGCTACTTATCAATGCCCTGACAACCCCTCAACGCCCTAGCAGCTACTTAGCAATGCCCTGACAACCCCTCAACACCCTAACAGCTACATAGCAACACCCTGGCAACTCCCCAACACCCTAGCAGCTACTTAGCAATGCCCTGGCAACCCCTCAATACCCTAACAGCTACATAGCAAAACCCTGGCAACTCCACAACATCCTAGCAGCTACATAGCAACACCCTGGCAACTCCCCAACACCCTAGCAACTACTTAGAAATGCCCTGACAACCCCTCAACACCCTAGCAGCTACTTAGCAACGGCCTAACAACCCCTCAATGCCCTAGCAGCTACACCCTGGCAACTCCCCAACACCCTAGTAGCTACTTATCAATGCCCTGACAACCCCTCAACGCCCTAGCAGCTACATAGCAACACCCTGGCAACTCCCCAACACCCTAGTAGCTACTTATCAATGCCCTGACAACCCCTCAACGCCCTAGCAGCTACATAGCAACACCCTGGCAACTCCCCAACACCCTAGTAGCTACTTATCAATGCCCTGACAACCCCTCAACGCCCTAGCAGCTACATAGCAACACCCTGGCAACTCCCCAACACCCTAGTAGCTACTTATCAATGCCCTGACAACCCCTCAACGCCCTAGCAGCTACATAGCAACACCCTGGCAACTCCCCAACACCCTAGTAGCTACTTATCAATGCCCTGACAACCCCTCAACGCCCTAGCAGCTACTTAGCAATGCCCTGACAACACCTCAACACCCTAACAGCTACTTAGCAATGCCCTGACAACACCTCAACACCCTAACAGCTACATGGCAACCCCTCAACACCCTAGCAATTACACAAAAATGCCCTAGCAACTACCAAATGTAAAAATAAAACAATTCTTTTAAACACACTTGAAAGAAAATTAACATGAACTCATTTTCAATGTGACCTCATAAGCTGAGTTAGTTACGGTTAGAGAAATTAATCTTTCAAAATGTACAAAATATAGCACAAATTATGAACAATTCACCTGATAAATACACACAGTCATTAATGGTTGCCATTCAGGCTGTCAATCACAGACATGTCAAACACACGCAGCTTTGTGTGAAATAATCAGGTGTGTGATGGCGTGACGGCCGAACACCGCTACGTGAGACGGGAAATAATAACATAAGAATGAAGATTAACAGTCTTTGATTTAGCCGTTCCCCATCCACCCACCTCGAGAAAACTTTAATCACGAAAGGTTAAAGAATATTAAAGTTGTGCAGCAGTAAATTAGCAGGAGAAAATTGAATCAACTGTGTGGATTTTAATACGGAGAGATGAGGAGGGAATGGGGAATCATTTCAGTCACAATTTACTTAAGAAGGGAAAAAAGATGTAAAAAAAAGAAAAAGAAATATTGGACGAAATCTTTCCCTGCATTATCTACCTAAAAGCAGGTCTCTCCTCCCCTTCATGCAGTTTGGACAGGATTCATTAGGTCATTTCACGACCTTCCAGAGCCGCCCATATCTCAGCTTCAGCGCCGATAAAGAGCAACTCGGAACAAATAGGATTTTTTTTGTGGCATGCGGTCCCCTGATGAAACGCATTTGTTTCACCCTGCCTCTATCTGTTCCTGCAGAGATGGATTGACGGAGAGAGAGAGAGGGATATTCTAGGTGTTACCCCTGTGTCACAGTGGCAGTGCTCATTCTGGGAAATTTAATTATCGCCGCCAACAGTCTGAGGATCCGCAGCCGCACGAACTGTCTGTGTCACGAACATCGGCTAATGCAACACTCCTCGTCCGCCCCCTCCCACAGTCTGTGTCCTACTTCCATCATTAAAACACGCCGCGACAACACAACACAGCTGCCTGCGACAGAACGTGTGATTTAAACGGCATACAACGATTTATTTAATAAGTGTGTAATTTTTTAAAATATGTTTGGTTATTTAACAGGGATACACTATAGGCGTTGTTACACACAGACAACTGATGCCGTGTACATAGGGCATACACACTAAAAGATTTTAAAAATCTTGTAAGATTTTCAAAATGTTGAGAGACCACAAACATGAGGACAAAATATCCTAGATTTAACCGTGTTGCTCCTAGTGTGTGGTGTGCCGTGATCAGGGTTGGGGAGTAATGAAATACAAGTAACTTTGTTACGTATTTAAAATACAAAATTTGAGTAACTGTATTTCATTACAGTTACATTTTAAATGGGTGGTAATCAGATTACAGTTACATCTGAAAAGTATTTAAGTGATTACTTTGAATTTTAATGTCATTTAAACAGCAATTGGTGATTCTCTGACTCTGACAGTCTGAAAAAGTGGAGTTAAGTTTCATCGACATTTTAATACTTTTAAGAGGGATCATAAAATTTTTTATTTTTATTTAGTTCTGTCCTGAACAAGACAAAATGACTGAATTTATAAAAAAATTGCCCAACTGTCAACTTAACTGTCCTGTCATGACCTGATGATCCACGACTGTTTTCATCTTTTGTGAGTCATTTTATAATTCACTCGTCACTGCAACTTTTTCTCACAATTTGTTTTTTCCCTCACAATTGTGAGTTTGTATTTCACAATTCTGACTTCTTTTTCTCAGAATTGCGAGATTTAAACTCACAATTGCAAGTTATAAAGTCAGAATTGAGAGATGCAATACTGACTTTTTTCTTGCAATTGTGAATTAAGTATGTGAGTTTATATCTCATAATTCTGACTTTTCTCAATATTGTGAGTTTATATCTCATAATTCTGACTTTTCTCAATATTGCGAGTTTATATCTCATAATTCTGACTTTTCTCAATATTGTGAGTTTATATCTCATAATTCTGACTTTTCTCAATATTGTGAGTTTATATCTCATAATTCTGACTTTTCTCAATATTGCGAGTTTATATCTCATAATTCTGACTTTTCTCAATATTGTGAGTTTATATCTCATAATTCTGACTTTTCTCAATATTGTGAGTTTATATCTCATAATTCTGACTTTTCTCAATATTGCGAGTTTATATCTCATAATTCTGACTTTTCTCAATATTGTGAGTTTATATCTCATAATTCTGACTTTTCTCAATATTTTGTGTTTAAATCTCATATTTTTAACTTTTCTCAATATTGTGAGTTTATATCTCATAATTCTGACTTTTCTCAATATTGTGAGTTTATATCTCATAATTCTGACTTTTCTCAATATTGTGAGTTTATATCTCATAATTCTGACTTTTCTCAATATTGTGAGTTTATATCTCATAATTCTGACTTTTCTCAATATTGTGAGTTTATATCTCATAATTCTGACTTTATAACTCACAATTGCAACTTTATATCACGCAATTCTGAGGGAAAAAGTCAGAATTGTGAGATAAAAACTTGCAATGACCTTTTTTGTGTTTGTTCCACACTTATTAGAATTCCAAAGTATTCTAAAGTATTTAGATTAAGTTACTAAACTTGAGTAATGTAACGAAATACGTTACAAATGACTTTTTAAAGCATGTATTTTGTAATCTGTAGTGAAATACATTTTAAAAGTAACCTACCCAGCCCTGACCATGATATAACAAATACATCACACCACAACAGATTTTCAACCAGAGTCCTCGCAAAATCTCTCGAGACTTCAGAATAAACATGGCGCATGATAGGCAGGAAGAAATTGCGATGTTTGGAATGATTTTGGTTTGTCTTACATGACACGTTGTATAAAGACTTGTTGCCACAAATCAACAAGCTGCATCTCCATCTCTGACTGCATCTGTTACGCTCGCTTTGTGATTGGATATTGTTTCGTTTCACGTGATTATCTCCAGAGCGTGCGGGCGTTTCCCGCCACACATCAGGATTCACGCTCGGGGCGGCTCCGACGTTCTTCCGAGCAGATTCATTGACTCTTATGCCTAGTTCACACTACAGTACTTTAAACGTCGGCAGATCGCGGGACTGTTCACACTACATGACTTGTTGTGTCTTGAAGGCGTTGTTGGTGTTCACACTACTTGACACAATGTAAATAATCCGCAACAGGGTCACACACTACACAAGCTGACAAAAACTCTATCAGGTTCCCCCACATTCTGTCACCAAAACACAAGCGAGAAGTGGAATCCCTCCACAAACACACACACCAGAACACACTTTGATGAATTAATTACTCAAAAGTTATTCGTTTTGCGAAGAGAAACATATGCACTGAAAATACATTATCATCAACCAAACAAAAACACATCCATCCACGAGTGTTGTACGGAGTCGTGCTCACGATGATATTTGAATAAAGTAATCCATTAAATACCCATTTACAAAAAGCACTTAACTCAAAAATAACTATTAAATAATAAAACGACTAGAGAACTTGACTAAAATCAACTTAATTAATGCTACACTGTGTGATTTCATCAGTCAATCGTGAAAGTCTTATGGCTGAAAGCTTTTTCAATTCTAGTGAGCGCGCACACGTGAAATCTTAGCCAGAACCGAGCCATGATGAGACTACTGAATATTTGTGAGCACGCATCCAGCTTTGCTAGACTGAAAGAAATCCACCTGCGAGCGGAGAGATTCGTTACAGGGATGCGTTCTCGCATTTCAATAATGCACTCTCGACCATTCTCATTAAAATAATGCCATAGAAACGGCCTCAAAAGAGCTACAAAAATTAGAAGACAGTTGTGTCTGCAAGCTGCAATCGTTTTTCTTTATTATTGCTTAAAATGAATGGAGAAAATCTCGCGTTTTTCCGTGGGTGCTCATTGGCTCTCATTGGCTGTAGCTCATGGCGACACGTGACATCACAGGATGTCGAGTCAGGCGACTATGGGAACAAAATAGTAAATCGTGTGCACAATTTAGCAAATCCAGGGAACAAAATAGTAAATTGTTCGCACGATTTAACAAATCGAGAGAGCGAAATAGTAAATCATTTGTGTGATTTAACAAATCGATGGAGCGAAATATTAAATCGTGCGCACGATTTAACAAATCGAGGGAGCGAAATAGTAAATCATTTGCGCGATTTAACAAATCGAGGGAGCGAAATAGTAAATCCTTTGCGCGATTTAACAAATCGATGGAGCGCAAATCGAGGGAGCGAAATAGTAAATCATTTGCGCGATTTAACAAATCGATGGAGCAAAATAGTAAATCGTGCGCACGATTTAACAAATCGAGGGAGCGAAATAGTAAATCGTGCGCACGATTTAACAAATCGAGGGAGCGAAATAGTAAATCGTGCGCACGATTTAACAAATCGAGGGAGCGAAATAGTAAATCCTTTGCGCGATTTAACAAATCGATGGAGCGAAATAGTAAATCGTGTGCACGATTTAACAAATCGATGGAGCGAAATAGTAAATCGTGTGCACGATTTAACAAATCGATGAAGCGAAATAGTAAATCATTTGGGCGATTTAACAAATCGAGGGAGCGAAATAGTAAATCATTTGGGCGATTTAACAAATCGAGGGAGCGAAATAGTAAATCGTGCGCACGATTTAACAAATCGATGAAGCGAAATAGTAAATCATTTGGGCGATTTAACAAATCGAGGGAGCGAAATAGTAAATCATTTGGGCGATTTAACAAATCGAGGGAGCGAAATAGTAAATCGTGCGCACGATTTAACAAATCGAGGGAGCGAAATAGTAAATCGTGCGCACGATTTAACAAATCGAGGGAGCGAAATAGTAAATCGTGCGCACGATTTAACAAATCGATGGAGCGAAATAGTAAATCGTGTGCACGATTTAACAAATCGATGGAGCGAAATAGTAAATCGTGTGCACGATTTAACAAATCGATGAAGCGAAATAGTAAATCATTTGGGCGATTTAACAAATCGAGGGAGCGAAATAGTAAATCATTTGGGCGATTTAACAAATCGAGGGAGCGAAATAGTAAATCCTTTGCGCGATTTAACAAATCGATGGAGCGAAATAGTAAATCGTGTGCGAGATTTAACAAATCGATGGAGCGAAATAGTAAATCCTTTGCGCGATTTAACAAATCGAGGGAGCGAAATAGTAAATCATTTGCGCGATTTAACAAATCGATGGAGCGAAATAGTAAATCATGCGCGCGATTTAGCCAACTAATTTTTTTCCTGCATGTCATGTGCAGAGCTCCATAGCCAACAGCTCCAGATATTTAGCATGCTAGATATTTTTCTGCCGGCGGCGAGGTGTCGGTGACGTGTCAGCGAGCGTTTTTGATGCGTCGTTGAGTAGTTCACACTTAAAGATGGCCGAGCGCTGATCACCGGCTGATTTGACCCGATCACAGCCTGACCTGTCGGCCAGCTTGTTAACTTGAAAATCGGGCTTAAATCAGGCTTAAAATGAACTTGGCATTAACACACCCCCCACCACAGGAAAATCTGATAAAATTATCTGTAGAACAATCAAGATATTACCAAGATAACTAAATAAAACAAAAATATAAAAAAGATTAACTTAAAAATGAAATATTAACTATCCCAATTCTGGAATTCATAGGAAATCCGGCGCTTCAAATCAACCTTCAAACTGCACAGCTCGAGACATCGGTCCACACTTGAGCAGGCCTGCGTGACTGTGATCCCCACGGACGAAGCCGAGACCACTGTTATTAATTAATTGTCAGGAGAGGTAATGAGGTCTGAATGAGAAATCCTTGCTGAGCTTGTGAAGACATGTGAAATATGTGCTGGCTGAAGTAAAGTGACTGTCAGCGATACTGCAGTGACGCAGAGTAAAACGACCTCTCTATACGCTCTTACAAACCCCTTCTCTTTAACCCGGGCCAATTTGTTTCAGGTACAGCGGCAATTTATCTATGTCTGACGGCATGGACGGACAGTGCCTGTGTGTGTGTGTGTGCCATGTATGGTCAGCCAGGAGACCGTATACAAGATATACAACATGTCTTGTATTTTACCTGGTCTCTCTCTGTCTTCCATCTTGTCCTTAACAAACATTGATTAGCTTATTTAAATTTAAATATATTTGAATATATTAGTAATATAATATTCATTGTAATTAAATATTTAATATTGTAAAATATTACATTACTTTACTACATTAGAGTTTAGTGTTTAATTTAAATATTAAATAATTATATGTACTGTCATATATATATTTAAATATAGTACTTTTAAAACAATTTTAATTGAATACATTTAATAAAAAATGTCAATAACAACTTTCTTTTAAAATATTTAATATTTACATAATTAGAATAAATTAAATAAACATTTTAATAGTAAATGTAATTATTTAGATATTAATTTAAATATATTTGACTGAAATTAATGTTTAAATAATTATAGTATATTTAAATATATTTGTATATGATATGGTGCATTTAATTATTTAAATGTAATAAAAATATATATTCTTTATTGTTTTTCAGGGGTCATATAATATTTTTTCTTTCATTTTTATTTCTTCCCTGAGCTCAACTGAATGTTTCTAGCACCAAAAAAAAGTCTTAAAACAACTCTTTTCTTTCTTAAGATCAAGAAAAAATCAACTTGTCATTCTTACGGAATGACTTTTTTTTCTCAAATTTTTCTCAAATTCTGACTTTATATCACAAAATTCTGACTTTATATCACAAAATTCTGACTTTATATCACAAAATTCTGACTTTATATCACACAATTCCGACTTTATATCACAAAATTCCGACTTTATATCACACAATTCTGACTTTATATCTCACAATTCTGACTTTATATGTTGCAATTCTGACTTTATATCTCACAATTCTGACTTTATATCACAAAATTCTGACTTTATATCTCACAATTCTGACTTTATATCTCGCAATTCTGACTTTATATCTCGCAATTCTGACTTTATAACTCGCAATTCTGACTTTATATCTCACAATTCTGACTTTATATGTTGCAATTCTGACTTTATATCTCACAATTCTGACTTTATATCACAAAATTCTGACTTTATATCACACAATTCCGACTTTATATCACACAATTCTGACTTTATATCACAAAATTCCGACTTTATATCACACAATTCTGACTTTATATCTCACAATTCTGACTTTACATGTTGCAATTCTGACTTTATATCTCACAATTCTGACTTTATATCACAAAATTCTGACTTTATATCTCACAATTCTGACTTTATATCTCGCAATTCTGACTTTATATCTCGCAATTCTGACTTTATAACTCGCAATTCTGACTTTATATCTCACAATTCTGACTTTATATGTTGCAATTCTGACTTTATATCTCACAATTCTGACTTTATATCACAAAATTCTGACTTTATATCTCACAATTCTGACTTTATATCTCGCAATTCTGACTTTATATGTTGCAATTCTGACTTTATAACTCGCAATTCTGACTTTATATCTCACAATTCTGACTTTATATGTTGCAATTCTGACTTTATATCTCGCAATTCTGAGAAAAATAGTCAGTATTGTGAATTTATGTAACATTTTCATGAATCCACCAGCCAAACAAAAAGCGCAGGGTTCATATACCGTGGTAAAGTGCCTCCAACTGGTTCTCTCTGTGTCCTTGTGCCCAGGATCCATCCTCACAGCCAAAGCCTCGTGGCATCGAACGACATAATTACAAATCAGGCCTCTCCAAGTCAGTGCCAGGGAAACGACACACACGCTGATAAAGATGACACAATGAGGGGCTACCAGCTGACAGATAGTATACGCTCATGAATATTCATGACATTTGGGTCAGACACCTCACAGTAATGTCAGGCTTCTTTCTGAAATGAGAAGACACAAACACACACACATAAACACATCTCTCGAGAGAGATCAGGAGAGAGGACGCACAAATTGAGAGAGCGCCAGTGATAGTGAGAACGAGTCAAATTCCGTGCCCTCATTCAGAGTTTTGATTGGTGGTTGTGTAATTTGACGGCTGAGTTATAATGACCCTCGTTATCAGTCCATCAGGCGTGCGCTTCCAAAAGGAAGTAATGACTACACAAACACAAACATGGCTGAATGAAATGGTTTTCGCTCCTCAATCACAGCTGCTTGATGATATTACACTAATACATATGCAGGGAATCCAGTCAATGCATTTAAATCGCATGCAATTTTACACACACTTTATAACACTCCTCCTGCTGAATGGAAAGAGTATTAAAGCAGCTGGTTTGGGAGCACTTGCAGGTAATAATCCTGCACCTAAACGAATAAATCAACCCAAAATAAAAAATTCTCCCCACCCTCACGTTTTCCAAACCCACTCTCTCTGTGGAAGAGAAATATAGAATTTTTGCATTATCTTTTTAAACATAATAATCTGTGAAAGTGACTAGTGAGTAGATGAGTTTACCTGTTCGGATGATGGCGTTTAATGTCCGACAACCTCTGTAGTCCCATTTAGACACTTGTTAGCAACCAAAACAAGTAAAAGCTTTAAAAAAATCACAAGGGGAATTACTAGGGTTGGGTATCGTTTGGGTTTTTTTCGCTACCGGTGCCAAATCGGTGCCTGAACCGATACTTTAAAAAAAGCCACAAAATGATGGTGGATGACTCAGTCAAGAATACCTTTTTACTGGACAAAAAAAGTTCTTTAAATTGAACAATATATTAAAAGTTTAAAGTATACATGAATATATAAGTAAATACAAAACACAACAACAGTAAAACCTAGAAAAACTAGTTCAACTACAATAATTTAACAGCTTCAAATTTCAGCAATTTTTTTTGCAGAAATATGACCATATTTGCCTTCTCTAGCAAAATACGACACCTCTCCTGACTTATTGCATGTCCTGCACAGGAGAAAATATAGGAGATTATATAGGTACTGGTGCCGTATTGGCACCGGCTTTCGGTACTTAACCCTAGGAATTACTGATGTATTGTATATCGTAGAAAAAAAAGTAAAATATCTTGAGCCTATATGAACCTAAGATCTTATTTCAAGCATTTAAAAAAAAAATACTGACTTCAGGACGATGAAACCAGAAATGCAAACTCATGGCTGAATTTCAAAGTTTCGCCATAATACTGGATATCAATGACAACAAACCACAAATCTCTGGTGATCCGAGTGCTTGGGGATTGACTGTGAATATCCAGCTTAAATATAATAGAATTATTGCACATAAAAATAACAAGGGCCATCTGACTGATTTAACAGGAGTCAACATGATTTTTTCCCCAGGTAACTTACTAAATTGCAAAAAAATTATTCATTATTGTTATTATTATTCATTTTGACTTGTTTAATAGTAAAATATATCTAAAAAAATTAAAACAAGATAAATGACTTGAAGCCAAGGCTAGGAATGCACCAATATGAACAGTTTGGCCGATACCGATAGCCGATAATTTTTCATATTTGAAACCAATATATTGTCCGATAAATCTTAAATCCAATTTTTTATATAATTTTTGAGAGCCTGATTACTAATACAAATGTTTGACCATTAAAAGCCATGTCCTAAGCACACAATTATAACGTTCTTATTATAATTTTATGTAGCCTATATGCACTGTATATGTTGCACTCAACTGTATTTTCCTTTTTGAAGTGATTTCAAACATATTTCACGCAATTCAAAAGCATCATGGTGGACAGTGTACATCCGAAGTGTCTCAGCTGAAGGAAATAAGCTGTTTTTTATCTGCTTTAATATATTGGTCAAATTTTTTTATTGGGCCGATAACGATAAAAATGGTCATATATCGATATATGTCAACAAAATGACAAAAACTTCAACTAAAATTAAAATAAAAACTGGAAAAATATAAAAAATAAAATAATTCAAAATATTAATGAAAACTAACACTGCTTGAAGGATTCTGTTTTCAAGGATTTTATCTTGTCTATAAAGGCGATGGCAACTTTTTGAGCAACGTTGCTTGGACACTTTCCCATTGAGAAAGAGCAACAAATTTCTATCTGGATACTTTAGTAATGAGGTGCGAGTCAGCGGATGAGATCCAATTGCGAGCTTTATTCAAAAACGTGGTCAAACAGGCAATGGTCAATGAAACAGCAAACAGTAATGGCAGGGAACAGGCAGGCTCGTCGTAATAATCCAGGTAATAGGTCAAAAGGCAGGCAGGTAAACATCAACAGACAAAGAAACAAGCAGAATCAAAAACAGGCAGACTAGACGGGTATGAACGCTCGGAAATGTCACTATGGGTTAAACAAGACCTCGCAAATAAGTGTGTGTGCGTTGGGCTTAAATATGGCTAAGACAATGAGCATCAGCTGGAGCAGCGATCAGTGACAGGTGCGGGGATTCTGGGAAATGTAGTCCGTGTTTGTGAGTGAGTGTGAATGACGTCTGGTGGCGAGTGGATGGAAGATGAAGGACAGGATTCATGACAACTTTAGAAAAATCGTGCAATTTTTTGAGATCCTCCAATCAGATCACGTGATCGGCTTGGATATTTCAGAAAAAATTAAAACAAGATGGCGGCCTCTCAGCGAAGAAAAGGAGCGTGAACTTACATCTTTAAAAGTTGTCATGTCAACCCAAAACAGGGAATTTCCCTCATTTAACACTTAAAATACCAACAGGTGTCCAATTTAATATGCGCAGGCTGTAATTTAGCCATCAAATATTTTCAGTTAAATACTAAAAAGATGCGTTTGGTTCAACGTCTGCGGTGGGGAGGATGCCACGTGACGCGGGGTTTGATTTCTACTTTTGCCAAACTCGTTCTTCTCCCTTTTCCCATCACAAATCAGATCGGAAAGGTATTTATATTAAATAAAAAAAGTTGAGAAAATAATTAACTGTAATAGCTAACTGTCCGTTGCCCTGTGTCGCGCCGGATTGCCCGTTGACGGCAACATTGCTCAAAAAGTTGCCCCGAGTATCATCACCTTAAGAGTATTTTGTCTTACTGCACTACCATATTTTTTTTTTTACATTTGTTTATATTTAAAATAAATGAAAATTTCTGCCAGTGCCATGTCTCTGCCATAATTTCTTTGTGCTGTGTAAATACATTTATTACTTTATATTCTTCAATCTCGTAATCTTCGGCAGAAGAGAGACAATGTTGCTGATTCTCTCTGGAGAATTGAATTGCATGTGATTGGTTGTTCGCTGCTGATGTCACACTTTCATATGCACGTGCTCCATTAAAGTTGATGATCAGCATAAACAAAGCCTGGTTTTGTCAACTTGAAACTAATCCTGTAACCCTGAGTTTGTTCAACTGCCATCATGGTACACGCCCATATTTTCTCATCCAATGAATTAGTCACGTCATCTTTAGTGCGTTTATCACATACGTGTTCCTGACAACTGAATGAACCGGTCACACCAACATTATATTTGTTAGTCCTCAACTTTTCCCAATGCAAAAGACTGCGAGTGATAGTGTGAGATAATGCTATTGCTGTTATCTCCTCACTTGTATAGAGAAATATTGTGACTAGACATTTCACTAGTCCTCACTAGTTAAAACCCATGTATTTCTTTAAATCTAGTGTTTTGAACGTCTTTTTGTCATGGGTAGGTTTAGGTGTAAGGATTGGATTATGCCATAGAAAATAAAATCATTGGAAGTCTATGAAACAAACGTGTGTGTGTGTGCTGAATACAGATGATGGGACTGATCATTTGCGTGGTGTAGATAAAGCGCTCAGTGACTGTGGCATTTAAGCGGGTCAAGAGCACTGACCTCAACTGGCTAAGACGAGAGGAGAGCGGAAACACACACACATGCTCACAATCTCTCGAGCTGCTTCTATTTCTCACAAATAGGCCGTTTGCGCGCACACACACACTCACACACTCTCTGTCATCGTGATTTATTGAGTGTGTTCAGTGTCATGAGTCACCGTAGGCCTTCTAAGATGTTTCTCTCTCTGTCTCATTCATCGCTACCATTAGCATATATATATTTCCCCAATTTGGTCTTGAAAAGTACCAATCGGGACTAGAAGAGGCTGCAGTCTGATGCCACTGGGAAAACTTCAAAAAGGCGTGCAGTCCGTATAACTCTCAAAATGATAATGACGATGGTCGATATAAAAAAAATGATACAAGTCACTTTCTATTTGAAGAACAAAGAAACGTTTCAGAACCGTGTATCAGTGTACCTGCACACAATAACGTCATCACATTATGTTCATTAAAGCAAAATACCAAAACTAAAATCAACAAGACCAGGGCTGGGTAGGTTACTTTTAAAAATGTATTTCACTACAGATTACAAAATACATGCTTTAAAAAGTAATTTGTAACGTATTTCGTTACATTACTCAAGTTTAGTAACTTAATCTAAATATTTTGGAATACTAATAATTATGTAACGCACACAAATAAGGTAATTGTGAGTTTTTATCTCACAATTCTGACTTTTTTTTCATGATATAAAGTTGCAATTGTTATAAAGTTATGAAGTCAGAATTATGAGATAGAAACTCGCAATATTGAGAAAAGTCAGAATTATGAGATAGAAACTCACAATATTGAGAAAAGTCAGAATTATGAGATATAATCTCGCAATATTGAGAAAAGTCAAAATTATGAGATATAAACTCACAATATTGAGAAAAGTCAGAATTATGAGATATAAACTCGCAATTTTGAGAAAAGTCAAAATTATGAGATATAAACTCGCAATAATGAGAAAAGTCAGAATTATGAGATATAAACTCACAATATTGAGAAAAGTCAGAATTATGAGATATAAACTCGCAATTTTGAGAAAAGTCAAAATTATGAGATATAAACTCGCAATAATGAGAAAAGTCAGAATTATGAGATATAAACTCGCAATATTGAGAAAAGTCAAAATTATGAGATATAATCTCGCAATATTGAGAAAAGTCAAAATTATGAGATATAAACTCACAATATTGAGAAAAGTCAGAATTATGAGATATAAACTCGCAATTTTGAGAAAAGTCAAAATTATGAGATATAAACTCGCAATAATGAGAAAAGTCAGAATTATGAGATATAAACTCACAATATTGAGAAAAGTCAGAATTATGAGATATAAACTCGCAATTTTGAGAAAAGTCAAAATTATGAGATATAAACTCGCAATAATGAGAAAAGTCAGAATTATGAGATATAAACTCGCAATATTGAGAAAAGTCAAAATTATGAGATATAAACTCGCAATATTGAGAAAAGTCAAAATTATGAGATATAAACTCACAATATTGAGAAAAGTCAGAATTATGAGATATAAACTCGCAATTTTGAGAAAAGTCAAAATTATGAGATATAAACTCGCAATATTGAGAAAAGTCAAAATTATGAGATATAAACTCACAATATTGAGAAAAGTCAGAATTATGAGATATAAACTCGCAATTTTGAGAAAAGTCAAAATTATGAGATATAAACTCGCAATAATGAGAAAAGTCAGAATTATGAGATATAAACTCGCAATATTGAGAAAAGTCAAAATTATGAGATATATAAGAAAAGTCAGAATTGCAAACAAAGAAGTTGAGATATAAATTCGCAATTGCAAGAAAAAAAGTCAGTATTGCAAGTTTTTATCATGTAATTCTGACTTTATAACTTGCAATTATGAATTTAAATCCCCCAATTCTGATTTTATAAAACGCAGTTGTGAGTTTAAATCTTGGATTTTTGAAAAAAAAAAGTCCGAATTGTGAGATGCAAACTCGCAATTGCCAGGAAAAAAGTCGTATTGTGAGATAAACCGTTGCAATTACCTTTTTTACAATTACAAGGGACTCAAACAACTGTCGCAAAACATGAAAACAGTCGTGGATCATCCAGTAATGTTTATATTAATGTTTAAATGACATTAAAATTCAAAGTAATCACTTCGGTAATCTAAAACACTTTTCAGATGTAACTGTAATCTGATTACCACCCATTTAAAATGAAACTGTAATGAAATACAGTGACTCAAATTTTGTATTTTAAATACGTAACTAAGTTACTTGTATTTCGTTACCCCCCAACCCTGAACAAGACTATATAAATGATAATATATAACTATATTATAAACAATCCACACACAAAATCATAACATCATTTAAAAGTATATAATATTTCAACCACTGTAAAACAGTCCTTTCACAATATTACAGAAATGATTATTACTATGAATTACCTGGCCATTAGGAGTGGATGGTACAGGTATTCGTCATACCATACGTCACGGTTCGGTGCATACGACGAATACAGTCAGTCACGGGCGATCCACACTCCAATCCAGAAGGGGGCGCGCATGGTAATGCAACACTGTTTGCTAACCGCCACAACAGGAAAAAGAGCAGAAGAACAGTGCACAGTCGTGAATGACTTAAGCACTTCTAAACAAAGTAGATAGTGTGTCAAAATACACACTCAACAGCCTGTGGAAAAAAAAACTAGTATCAGTAGGCCGTTCCAGTTCATTAAACGGAAATCGTATATATTAATTTTTAGGGCTGTGACGATTTCGTTTGAGACTCGTATATACGAGTGTATGTAAATATACTGCACTTTTGACACTTCAGAGTGATGAAATGAATGAATGAGGATATAATGAGCGGGACGTGCTCATCTATGTTATATAATGAATGTAATATTATAATAAAATTATAACATATATCTCCCATTTTGACATACACTGTTAAAAAATGACTGTAAATTTTACAGTATAATACTGGCAGCAGGGTTGCCAGCCAGTTACTGTAAATTTTACAGTAGTGTTACTGTAATTTAATTTACAGAATTTCCCTGTATTCTCTGATTACAGTAAATAACTGTATTTTTTAAAATTATGAAGGGTCAATTTACAGCAATATTCTGTAAATTTGAGTCAAACCAACACGTGACCCCAGAATGCATTGCAGTTTACAGCAATATGCTGTATTATTAAAAAACAGCCAGCGGCTGTAAAATAATGCTGTAAATTTTACAGCAATTCATTACAGTGTATGTAACATTTTGACAGCAAATTTGCTCCCGAAAGGTGTTTCATGTTGACTTTGAGACTTTATTTCAGCACAGAAATCATTAGAAGTTTTAACCAGCATCTTTGCCCTTGAGTTGTTAAGCTCACTCATTTGTCCCTCTCAGTGTTTGCCCACAGCCTTTATAAACCTATCTGTGTTCATCATCTCACTTACAGTATGAACAGGAGAGAGGAGCGGCGTGCTGAGCGCCGATCCGACTCTACAAACTCGACACATTGTGGAACTCCCCCAGTGAGAGACATTTGAGCTACATCTGGTGGTCTCGCCTCTTTGGCTTGATAGAATACTAATAAAAGCCATATGACAACAGCATACCAAGTATGCAATTAATATTCTAAAATATTCTACCGCGGCATGTGGCAGAGACCTGTTGGAGTCGCGTTCAACGCTGGACTGACAGCTCTGTCTGTGTGGCAGTCCTTATTAACCTTTATTACAGCAGACACACATCCACATACACACAGACACGGACACATACACTCGTTTCATCAATTACAGAGAATGTATATTGACACAATATCCAAATTTTACTATGCACAAAATTCAACTTGTGCAACTATTGCAATTCATAGTTTCAGTTATGTAATAGAGCGCTAAATATCTATAGAAGTGCAGCACAGGCCTGTCAAAAAGCCACGAATATTTAGATATGTGAACAAACGCAAAGTTCGGGACATTTCCATTGCGATCCATGTCCCGCATCAGCCGTGATATTTCAGTTACTGAAAACAGCAAGACTTTCTAAAACTCTTAAAGGGGTGGTTGATTATGATTTCACTTTTTTAACTTCAGTTAGTGTGTAATGTTGATGTTTGAGCAGAAACAACATCTGCAAAGTTACGACACTCAAAGTTCAATGCGAAGGGAGATTTTTTCTTTTACCAAATTTTCTGTTTAAGGACAGCATACGGCTGGTAGGGAGCTTCTTCCCGAGTTGGTGACATCACTAACCCTAAAATTTACATAAACCCCGCCCCTGAGAACACACAACAAAGGGGGCGGGGCCATGTTGGGCTGCTTTAGAGGAGAGGAAGAGTTGTTGTAGTCGAGTGTTGTTGATGCCGTCATTTTACGCCGGACTGCTTCACAAACGAGGGTCGATTCAAGGAAAAAAGATGAACATGACGACACATGCTAGTGATGAGTTGATCAACTCCACAGCAACTACATCAATTTATCCACTAACCGTTCAGAAACGTCTAAAAGTTGGAACTTCTTCCTGAGTCTCTCCATCAGTGTCGACTCCGGTTTGAACAATGTAAGGATGAACACTTCCGTCATTTTGTCTGCGTGAGATTCTCCAGCTTTGTTGTTGTTGAGCTGTTAAAGCGCCGCCCTCTTCTGGAAAGGGGGCGGGGAGCAGCAGCTCATTTGCATTTAAAGGGACACACACAAAAACGGCGTGTTTTTGCTCAAACCCAAATAGGGGCAAATTTGACAAGCTATAATAAATGATTTGTGGGGGATTTTGAGCTGAAACTTCACAGACACATTCTGGAGACACCAGAGACTGATATTACATGTTGTAAAAAGGGGCATTATAGGTCCCGTTTAACATGCCCTAATGTACTTAGTGATATCAAAAGATCAAATTCAGTATACACCTTACTGATGATGGATATTACATAAACTACAGACAAGCAGATGGATCGGACTACCCAGCTAACGAAATCAATATTCTAAGAACATTTTGATAACGTTCTTATTAAGTTATGAAAACTTTATTTCTGAACATTTAAAATGCATTAATGTTTTAAAAGCGTTTTATTCTTGGTTACGCAAACGTAAAGGGATCGTTCCATTTTATCACTCTTCGAACATTATGGGAACGTTACATTTGAAAGTTCTCTGAAACAAGATGTAACACTTTAATATTTTTTTTAGATGAATGTCCAACCAAACCGCTTAAAACAACTTTCCATGAATGCTGTATAAATAATGTTTTTGTTCTAATGTTTAAAGAACTTTATTAATTCTGAACGAACATTCTATCAATGTTACTGGATGAATGTTTGTTTTGAACTTTGACAGAATCTTACCAGAATGTTCTGACAACGTTCCCTGTTAGTTGGATATGAACACAATGTGTTAAATTGCACAAAGAAAATTGTGTTTTCTTTAAATGGATTCACATGCTTGTCATTTGAATGTTTTAAATCTGTTTTGAAAATGCATCTCTACTCTGTTGCTTACAATTGCCTTTAGGTGTTTGGAGACTGAACAGTGAAGTCAATGTATTTGTTTTGGTAATTTTGAAAATGTTGATTGATTGATTGATGTGCCCCCACACTCTTTAAAGAAAATAACTTTCCTTGATGACATGTTTACTGGAGCAAGGACAAAGCAACCTGCCACTCATATGAGCTCCATAAACAGCAAACCTCAACCATCCAATTAATTCCCCATGGCCAAAATCAAGCCCCGCCCTACATTTTTTCTTGTTTGAGAAGCACTCAGATATACACTCACCTAAAGGATTATTAGGAACATCATACTAATACTGTGTTTGACCCCCTTTCACCTTCAGAACTGCCTTAATTCTACGTGGCATTGATTCAACAAGGTGCTGAAAGCATTCTTTAGAAATGTTGGCCCAGATTGATAGGATAGCATCTTGCAGTTGATGGAGATTTGTGGGATCCAGGGCACGAAGCTCCCGTTCCACCACATCCCAAAGATGCTCTATTGGGTTGAGATCTGGTGACTGTGGAGGCCATTTTAGTACAGTGAACTCATTGTCATGTTCAAGAAACCAATTTGAAATGATTCGAGCTTTGTGACATGGTGCATTATCCTGCTGGAAGCAGCCATCAGAGGATGGGTACATGGTGGTCATAAAGGGATGGACATGGTCAGAAACAATGCTCAGGTAGGCCGTGGGATTTAAACGATGCCCAATTGGCACTAAGGGGCCTAAAGTGTGCCAAGAAAACACCCCCACACCATTACACCACCACCACCAGCCTGCACAGTGGTAACAAGGCATGATGGATCCATGTTCTCATTCTGTTTACGCCAAATTCTGACTCTACCATCTGAATGTCTCAACAGAAATCGACACTCATCAGACCAGGCAACATTTTTCCAGTCTTCAACTGTCCAATTTTGGTGAGCTCGTGCAAATTGTAGCCTCTTTTTCCTATTTGTAGTGGAGATGAGTGGTACCCGGTGGGGTCTTCTGCTGTTGTAGCCCATCCGCCTCAAGGTTGTGCATGTTGTGGCTTCACAAATGCTTTGCTGCAGACCTCGGTTGTAACGAGTGGTTATTTCAGTCAAAGTTACTCTTCTATCAGCTTGAATCAGTCGACCCATTCTCCTCTGACCTCTAGAATCAACAAGGCATTTTCGCACCAACAACCATGCCACGCTCAAAATTGCTTAAATCACCTTTCTTTCCCATTCTGACATTCAGTTTGGAGTTCAGGAGATTGTCTTGACCGGGACCACACCCCTAAATGCATTGGAGCAACTGCCATGTGATTGGTTGATTAGATAATTGCATTAATGAGAAATTGAACAGGTGTTCCTAATAATCCTTTAGGTGAGTGTACGTCACAACAGGGAGGAAAAGACTATCACAACTTCCATTTCATGCCGACTTTAAGAGAGTTGCTGCCACATATAAGAGGAATGTTCACGTATGTGTCTTAAATTATAGTTATGAAAAGTGAACAGTATAAACGTGTCCCATACATTTGTGTCTCAGTTTTGTCTTAAACATCCAGCAAGTTTCTTTTCAAGTACAATGAGAGCAGATGCTTCGTGCCTAGAGAGTTGGCCTAGATATGAGCCTAATTAATGATTTGGGTGTTTTTTTGTTTGCATATCCCTCTATTTTCCATAAAATACATATGTATATGTACATGTTTGTCATTTTCATGTCATTAAAGTGGCCCAAAGGACGTTTTTGCTTGTTTTGCAGGCCGATTAGGCTGGAATAAATATAGCTTGGGTCCCTCCTCTATTGTAAGTCTATGAGATTTTTGCACCTGTTTTACATCCACCATTCCTTAGTAGTCTAAAATAACAGCACACCTGTCCAAAACAAGACGACAAACAAGATTTGAAGAGAAATTGTTCAAATTGTGTGCAAAAAAGCCACACTCTACTGTAGCTCGAACGGTAGATCGTGGCGATAACAACAGCAACATTGGAAAAAATAATTTTCTTGTTAATTATTTTTGTCTTGTTTTCCAGTACAAATATCTAAACTTCCTCAAATCAAGATACATTTACATGAGAAGCGAAATTACTTAAGATATTAAGCCCTAATTTTCTGAAAAATGTATAAATTTAAGATAGTTTAAGCTTAAAACAAGAAAAACATAAAAATAAACAATTCAAAAAGAAAACAAGATCATTTTTTTTACCGAACTGAGAGACATTTTTTCTTGTCTAAGAAAAAACACAATTTAAAGGCACAATATGTAAACTTTTGCCGCTTATTCAAAACAAGGGCGTGGCTTGATGACGCCTTGATTTCGTGGAATCATGGGAGGTGCTGTTTTCATGTCTACAGCCGGTGGAAAAGAATCGGGACAGTCGCCGCTTCCGCTCCTTCCGGTCAAGTGTATGTGGGGTAACAAAGCGCTGTTTTATCATATTAGGTGCATTTTTGTGTTAAAATTGTTACAATGCTCGGCGGTTACTACGAGCCATTTGTTGCACATTTCAGTAAGATAGATCAATATTAGGCATAGTAAAACATGGTACTCGTGGTAAATCAAGAAAACGAGATTTAAACAATAAAAATTGATGTGTTGAGCTCTATAACAATTAGTTTTCTGCAGATGAATGTAAAATAAAACACATAATATAGTAAAGCGTCTTTGGTGTTTCTATGGTTTCTACAAAATAAAACCAAAGGTAACGTGGGTATGATGTCATTGTTAAATGGTCTGTGTCCTGGTTAAAATAGCTTATTTCTCTGGATTTAATCATTCTTGGAAACATTTGGGACAAGTCAACAAAATATATAACACTGTGTTTTTTGGATATTTTACATAATGCGTTTTTAAGAAAAGAAAAAAACAAGCCTTAATATCTTAAGACATTTTGCTTCTCAAGTACATGTATCTTGATTTAAGAGTGTTTAGTTGTTTCTACTGGAAAACAAGACAAAAATGCTGAGGTAGAAAATCACTTTTTGCAGTGAAAGTAATTAGTTTGATCCCCAGGGAATGCATGAAGGGAAAAATAATTAATTTTTATGCATTAATTGTTTTTTTAGTTACAATGTGTGAACAGCTTGTAACGAAACGTAAACAAAAGTGACCTTCTCCGACTTCCTAGGTTGTCTACGAAAGCCCGTAGACTTATTATATTAAGGACTCTGGACATGTTTTTGGCGGGAAAATTCTGCAGTTGTGAGTTTAAATCTTGGATTTTTGAAAAAAAAAAAGTCAGAATTGTGAGATAAAAAGTTGCAATTACCTTTTTTAAAATTACAAGGGACTCAAACAACTTTCGCAAAACACGAAAACAGTCATGGATCATCCAATAATGTTTATATTAATGTTTAAATGACATTAAAATTCAAAGTAATCTAAAATGTAACTGTAACTTTTCAAATGTAACTGTAATGAAATACAGTCACTCAAATTTTGTATTTTAAATACGTAACTAAGTTACTTGTATTTCGTTACTCACCCAACCCTGCATATTCATCTAAACGTCACTCTCAGGAGTGAACGGCGTCGTGATGGTTAACATTATATTGCTGCAAATGTATTTCCAACTTCTTTTCCAACTTCTTTTTTACAATAAGCACTGCTAAACTATAACTTTTTTCACTTTTGCAACTTTTTGCACAGATAATGAGCCATTTCACTGTGCAATTTTCTAAAACGTGCAATATTTGTTTTGTATATTCTATTTTGTAAATTTATTACTGTTTTTATCTTAGTGTGTACTACTTTTTACCATGTACCCCTGCTGTTGCTAAATGCAATTTCCCCACTGCGGGACAAATAAAGGTTTTACTTACTTACTTTTCACGTTTCAGTCTCTTGTACGTGCAGTGTGAACGTGTGCTGGCTGCAGTTCACCTGACGGCCATCGGTGGCGCTAATAAAAAGGGTTTCTGAAATCTACGTATAGCCTCTTTAGTACTCAAGTAGTAATACAAATAAACACATCTAATAAAAAGTGAAATGTGTATAAATCAGAAATGAGCTGATGTTTCACCTGCTCAACAGAAACAAGCCAAATGAGACACATTTCAATCAGTGACATCATAGCGTTTTAAGCAAACATTTTCAGTTTAATTTTATGCCTTTCAGTGACATTTGAATGAATCCTTCAGGTGGATCCAGAGGGAAAAGGCACGTGGCGTTCCCAGCAAAACCTCAAGCATTTCGGCTCTGAACTTCCATTATCCGTCCTCGTCCCCTGGGTGAGCTGGAGCTCTACTGCCGAGAGAAACCATCAATGCTTCAGACCAAACAGGCTTTGTCCGAGTTTGAAGAACAGCTGGCATCCGTCATCCCCGGAACACATCACGAATCTAAAGTATTGTTGGATTGAAATAATTTGGCATAATTGAGATACAACAGTGCCTATTTGCATTGGTTAGCATTTAAAGAAACGCATGAGCACCTGGGGTAAATCCAGCGCTGACCCCTTTTAGTAGCAAGTTAAACCGGATCAAGCGGCAGGCTTTTCCCAATGTGCAATGAGCCCATGACAGACCGTCAGTCTCTCTGTCTGTCAGCAAAGCTTCCTTATCAGCGGCGGATTCACACACTGTCATAAAATGACATAAAGGTGGGAAGGCAATCATCCGTGAGCAGCGGCTCTTTGAAAATCCAACATTTACTCTTGAAAAGATCAGGGGGAAAAAAGGGTTTCATTCAAGTTTCATTCAGCTCAATATCATACTGAATTTATACCTTTGAATGTTTAATATAGTCTCACCCTCAGATGGCATTCTTACAGATAGCTAATGTTCATATACATAACTATTTTAACATTTATGTATCAAAATATCCAGAAAAATAGCAGTGCAACGTTTTTAAAAGGGACCTATTATGCCCCTTTTCTCTGGTGTCCCTAGAAACTGTCTGTGAATTCAGCTCAAAATCCCCCACAGATCATTTATTATAGCTTGTCAAATTTGCCTCTATTTGGTTGTGAGCAAAAACACACCGTTTTCGTGTGTGTCGCTTTAAATGCAAATGAGCTGCTGCTCCCCGCCCCCTTTCCAGAAAAGGGCAGAGCTTTAACAGCTCAACAACAACAAAGCTGGAGAATCTCACGCAGACAAAATGAGGAAAGTGTTCATCCTTACATTGTTCAAACCGGAGTCGACACTGATGGAGAGACTCAGGAAGAAGTTCCAACTTTTAGACGTTTCTGAACGGTTAGTGGATAAATTGATGTAGTTGCTGTGGAGTTGATCAACTCATCACTAGCATGTGTCGACATGTTCATCTTTTGTGCAAAACCAAAACCAAAATAAAAATATTGCTCGGACAGAAACGCTCCTTTTTAGCCATCGAGAACAGAACAGTTAGCATGCTTTTGCTCAAACTTCTGCTTTTGCCTTAGAAATGGAGAAACGTAATATTATAATAAAATCGCCTTCCTACATCACTAGCGGCTTGAAATCTGAGCGGCTCATTTTTTTCCACACGCTTGAAGAGAAAGGCTTACCAAAACAAAGTTACTGTGTCGCACTTTTTCACGTTTTCTGAGTTGGTAGACGCACCAGGGACCCGATTACAGCACTTAAACACGCAAAAAATCTGAATTTGCCCACTTTGCATATTGCATACACTAAAGTTTGGGAACGGAAAAATTGAAACGCTCACCAAGGCTGCATTTATTTAATCCGAAATAAACCACAATCCGCGCTTGAAACAACATTCCTTCTGATGTTCATTCATGTTTATTTGATGCTATAAATGAACTAGTATGAAGAGATGATCGGTTCACGAGGAGCTACAGCGATCTGTCACCACACATTAAACACACACTAGACGCTATTTATTGATTAAACTTGTGAGAACATGATATGTGGTGTGAAAACAGCATGGCAACAGTAACTAAAGGGGGCGGGTCTTTGCGAACGGTCAATTACTCACCTAATGCACATCCTTTGCTCTTCATCATGTTGCATTAGGGCTAAAATGTCTTCGTAGAGAAGTACATTATTGAGTAAAAGCGTGCAAAAATCATTTGAACGCACATCATGGTGTAATTATGATTTCCAGAGGATTGCATTAGTCACTTTGCATGTCAATCAGCCAGTCTCAGTTTGAAGGAAGACTTAGCTTTCATATTGTATTTATGTATTGGCTCAAGTACAGGAGATGTTTCCAACGGGTCTTAGGAAGATAAAGCTACTGAACTGACCTGAGTGACCCTTTGTCTGTTTTCCTCATGTTTCTAGGTCAGCTGCATCTGCAGGACTCATCTGAACCGACGCGTGAGTGCTGTCCTGTATTATTTATCACCATTTCGAGAACAACTAAAATATCTCAGCGACGCCATAAAATGTTCAGAAGTTTAAAGACAACACGAGACGTCATTCGCTTGTGATTCACAATGATTCCAACCAAAATCATTGCCGAAAAATGCCATTCGCACTGACGAATGATGCACCAAAACCCTATTAACATATATTAGTAAAGTAAGTAGGGTCAGTTTTGATTTCATGCCATGGTTAAGCCTGTCCTGACAAAGTCTGAATTTCTGTTATTAGGAACAAAATATATGCATTTACTTGCATTTTAAGGAGTGACACTGATAAATCTCTGTACAAGCAGGCAGATAGAAAAATTGTATCTGACTTCCAGCAGCACATGTAGGTCAGGTGACCTTCAGGAAGATGGAAACGTATTGCTTCATTGCCTCCTGAGGTCTCACACCGAACCCTGGTCCTGCTACATTTCCCACCCAAACGCGAGGCTTTGAATGGATGAACGGCGCCGTTTGTGAAGGTTACAGACAAAATGCTCCTTGAATAATTATGTCACAGCGGACCTGCTCCAGATCTTTCCAGCAAC
Source organism: Zacco platypus (assembly GCA_038088235.1). NCBI lineage: Eukaryota > Metazoa > Chordata > Actinopteri > Cypriniformes > Xenocyprididae > Zacco > Zacco platypus. The sequence goes on from CM076067.1 coordinate 8,670,495, forward strand.
AATCCTCTATTGCATGACAAAAAACAACTAATGTCCAGACAATTTCAGGCAATTTTCGAATCAGGTCAGTGCGATTTTTTTTTTTTTCTGTGAAGAGATATTAGGAGGGCTGAAATCTCTAACTAAAAGCAGAGAAAAGTTTTCCAAGGTGACATTACAGGGATAATTTAACCCAAAATGAAACTTCTTTCATCATTTACTCACCCTCGTGTCGTTCCAACCCATTTGATTTTCTTTCTTCTGTGGAATACAAGAAGAGAAGATTCGAAGAATGTTTACAGAGCTCATTTTCCATACATTGACAATTTACACTGGCCATGGCTGTCAAGCTCCAAAAAGAAGGAAAAAACAGCACTAAATCATCATAGATGTACCTCAAAAAATACTAAAGGTAAGTTAGAATTGTGAGAAAAAAAAACTAAGAATTGCAAGATATAATGTCCAATTATGAGGGAAAAAAGACATATGTTTTTTCTCATAATTGCGAGTTTATATCACACAATTCTGACTATATCTTGCAATTCTGACTTTATAACTCGCAATTCTGACTTTTTATCTCATAATTCTGATTTTATCTCTCATAATTCTCCCTTTATATCACGAAATTCTGACTTTTTATCTCACAATTCTGACTTTATATCTCACAATTCTGCCTTTTTATCTCATAATTCTGACTTTATATCTCATAATTCTGACTTTATATCACACAATTCTGACTTTATATCACGAAATTCTGACTTTATATCTCACAATTCTGACTTTATATCTCATAATTCTGACTTTATATCACGCAATTCTGACTTTATATCACACAATTCTGACTTTGAATCTCATAATTATGACTTTATATCTCGCAATTCTGACTTTATATCACGCAATTCTGACTTTATATCACGAAATTCTAACTTTTTATCTCATAATTCTGACTTTATATCTCATAATTCTGACTTTATATCTCGCAATTCTGACTTTATATCACACAATTCTGACTTTATATCTCATAATTCTGACTTTATATCACACAATTCTGACTTTATATCACGAAATTCTGACTTTATATCACGCAATTCTGACTTTATATCTCATAATTCTGACTTTATATCTCGCAATTCTGACTTTATATCTTGCAATTCTGACTTTGAATCTCATAATTCTGACTTTATATCTCACAATTCTGACTTTGAATCTCATAATTCTGACTTTATATCTCACAATTCTGACTTTGAATCTCATAATTCTGACTTTATATCTTGCAATTCTGACTTTATATCACACAATTCTGACTTTATATCACGAAATTCTGACTTTTTATCTCATAATTCTGACTTTATATCTCGCAATTCTGACTTTATATCACACAATTCTGACTTTATATCTTAATAATTCTGACTTTATATCTCATAATTCTGACTTTATATCTCGCAATTCTGACTTTATATCTCACAATTCTGACTTTATATCTCACAATTCTGACTTTATATCTCGCAATTCTGACTTTATATCTCACAATTCTGACTTTATATATCTCGCAATTCTGACTTTATATCTCACAATTCTGACTTTATATCTCACAATTCTGACTTCTATTTAATGCCGGAAACAAGCTTCCATAGCATCTCACGTGCTCAGAAGAACTAAATCATCACTTACAGGGAAATTTGTGCAAAATAAAAAAAATGGAACACCAGTGTATTGCCATCTTAGTTTATGTTCATACCTTATAAATGAACAAAACTGTATCTACCTCAAGCAATCGTGTAATTTTTATGCATATCTTGCTTGCTGCATTTCCATGCACCGTTTTTATGTGAAATCCCAACATTTGCATAAAAATATGAGGATAGAAAGCCAGCTACTTATAATCTTCACCTTCATTCATATTCAGATTCTTGTTCAGTTTCTCGCTTGTGCCGGAAACAAATGCGACCCACCAGTTCAAATATGGAGAATGATTAAAAAAATAATACACACACACACATATACGCATATATATATATATATATAGATTATTGGAGCCACTCTATACACTCTTGAGTGTTTTTTTTTCAAAGCAATGCCAAGGAAGAACCGTTTTGGTCCCCCAAAGAACCTTTCAGTGAACCATTCTTATGCGAACCTTTTTTTTTTTTTATCAGTGTCAAGATAATTTTAATACTATAAGGAGCCTTTTGTGGAATGGAAAGGTTCCATAGATGTTAAAGGATATTTATTAATTTTTTTTCTTAAATGTAAGAAAGAATTGCATGACATTTATTCGAAAATAACACAATAAACAGCTGAAACACCACAAGAGATGAACGATGACAAAGTAATCATTTATGGGTGAACTGTAAGCTCTTTAAAGGCCTCTTGGAAAACTTTCAGCTCCAGACTGGCAGCCTCACTAAAACTCCCAAAGACCTTGAGGAAGTATGAAGGATGTGCGGAAGTTGTCCCTCGGCCCTACTTATGAGGGAGGTGCTGACATTCATAGAGGACATTAATAAGGATGGACGCGAGCAGGAGGAGGCTGGAGTGATGAATGAACGGAGCGCTGAGAGACTCCTGCACATTTAGACTGATGTGGAGCTCTTGATCAATGCTCCTCCACACCGTCGCTCTGACAGCAGACACACAATCGGCCGCGCCGGACAACCCCATTGTTTAAATGGAGTGACGCGTCATTTGCGCTGCGGTAAAGGTTAACGACGAGAGAATCACACCAAATTATCAATTAATCTCTAAGCACATTTATTCTCTCACCTGTGTCCTCTCTTTCTTTGCATCCTCGCCGCCTTTCTCTCTTTCTCTCTCGCCTTGTTTGGCTTCAGAGGTTTTTTTTCAGGCCGCCTAATTTGTCGGCTTTATCTTGTTGGAGGGATTGAGCTGGCTTTGGGGAGCATGCTTAGATACCGGCTACATCCATTATCTGTCAGAGGATAACCTGATTCTGAGCGGCTGCTGCCAGACATACAAAGACAGACGGAGAGAGAGAGAAAAACAGAGAGACAGGCCTTGTTCTGTGTTTAATTGTCAAGCTGATCAATTAAAGACCGACTCGCAGACACAACTCTTCAACAAAAGTGACACAAATGTGATCATGGCAGGAAAAAACAGCCGCACGAAATGCATCCGTTCACAATCATTCATTATCCATGTGTAACAACGAACCAAACAGATAGCTCTGATTCTGGATGCTGATTGGTCAGAGTTCCAGATATGCTAAAATGAACAATAAAGTAACAAACCCTTTTTGCTTTATACAAAATCTTTTTACCAAAAGTGTAACAACACTTTACGATACAGTTCAATTTGTTAACATTAATGCTTTATCATGAACTAGTAAAGAAAAACACTTTTACAGCATTTGTTAATCTAAAGTATTAAACTGACATGAGAGTGAGTAAATAATAATCATAATTGTCATTTATGGGTGAAATAAACTTCATATTAGTGTAATTTAAGCAAATCTAAAAATCACAAATGTGTGTCTTACTGTCATCACTGTCTGATTTAGGTGAGTTAAAGGTTAAGGAGTTCGCCGTGAGATACAAACTTACTGAAGACAAGATCTCTCACGAAAATAAACTCCACAAATGAGGCTGTAGTCACAAATGTTTTGAATAATGAACATAATCGTCCTCAGAGCTAAATAAACACAAAACACTTATATAAGACACGCGACAGCAGAGCAGCTTGTGTCTGGTTCTGGAATGAGAAGACATGAAATCTTGATATGAGATTACAGCACAGGAAAGTGTCAACCAGAGACAAATCCCATCCGCGCTAATGCTCAGCCAACCTTATCTGTGCACCGTTAAACATATCATTAGATTTCAGCCTGTACTCTAGAATAGAAGTACAATTTGTAAATCATATAGAAAAAAACGAAATGAAAAAAAAGACTATTTAAAGGCACAATATGTATTTTTCGCCACTAGGGGTCGCTAAACTCTTCAAAACAATAACACAGTGAATGAGTGAAACATGGAACTTGTCGTCATGCTGATGGATCTAATAATGTTTATGTGGAAATAATGTTTATGGATGAGTGAATGCATGTTTTGATCATGACTGTGGTGTGAAGCAGGGCGGGGCCGAGAATCGCGGGCGCGGTTACTATTGAGAGACAGAAATCAGTGACACACGCGAGTCCCGGGGGATATAAAGAAACGAGGACATTTCATTCTACCGAACTACTCACAAGTGCTGAAATACTACTCATACAGGTCAGTTTATTTGATGAATTAAAACTGTGAGGTAACGCAGCGCTGTTTCGTCATTGACAGGCGACAAGTGACAAGAGAGGGACGGCGTACTGTTTAAAATTGTGATTTTCTCTGAATTTACAAATTATTGGACATATTTAGGACAATGTAAGTGCATAGTTGAACGAAATATATAACACTGTGCAAGTGGTTTTTGAATATTTTAATATAAAAATGTTACATTTGTCACCCATGAGCCTCATTCATCTTCATTTCAGCCTTTCTACAAGATAACAAACACACTCACATGATTAGTGTCATGAACAGAAACGGCTTTCAGTAAAAAACAGGAAGTCATTCTCTATTTCAGCGTCACTGTTTCTGAACTCCCTGAAACGCCTCCATTGTGGTCTTGAGTTTTCTTCTGGGAACAAACACGTCACAATATTCCTCATTTAAATATTCCCCACCCAAAATAAAGGGGCGGGGCCTGGTTGAGTTAGTTAGTAATGTGTTGAAACTCACGGTTATGGTAAGGGGCGGGACATTTCCCAAACACTCCAATCACGACACACTGGCGCCGCCGACCAATCAGAGCACATTTTGCTTTTGGAAGGAGGGACTTCAAAGTTACTTTTACACACAGACTGGGAAGAGAGGAGCTGGAACAATGACAAATATGTGAAAAATAATGTGATTTTTGGACATTCAAGCATGAAAACCTGTTCTAGTAGAGCCCAAAACAAAATCAAGACTTTGTGAAAGGGCACAATAGTGCAAGGGTTTGAAAGGTAACAGGATGTCTGTCGTCAGATGAAATAAAAAGGATGAAAGTGGTGATTCATCACCTTGTCAGACTCCCAAGCACCTTCCTCTTATACATCACTCTCTTACACACTTCAATCTTCTCACGCTGCCTCTGTCACGACCTCCATCAACATAATCTTACACTCAGATGCGCATGTTGAAACACTCATCCTAACCATTAATTAGTCAATTATTTGACCCGTTTCTCTACAGTGACTTACCGTAATAAAACAAAGACAGTCCTTTGGAGTAACATTTAGCAGATGCTCTTTTCCAGAGCGACTTAGAAAAACAGCAACTTCAAATTCAAGATCTGCATGGCATGTTCACAGGTACGTACTTTTCCTGATCCCATCCTCCTCTCTCTCTTCCACTTTGCTTCCTGTCCTATCACAATAAAAATAACACCAAAAATAAATCTTTTACAATGATGCTAGTTAAGCTTCATCCACACACAGAATACAATCAGAATCTTTTAAGCCACTATATAAATATCTCTCAACATGACGGAGCGGGAACGGATTCTGACAGCTGGATTTTTGCCGTCGGATTCCGTTCCCCCCATGGATCATACACAATGAAGTTCTAATATTTATCAAACTGTGGCGGGTGTGTTCATGCCAATAGGTCAGTGGGCAACACACTGGGATGTAATATCCTTGTGCTTCGAGAGACCCAAATTCAAGTCCTGGCTCATGTACTTTTCCTGATCCCATCCTCTGTCTTTTGCACTTTGTTTCAAGTCAAGTCAAGGCTAAGACTAAGTTTTTCTTTTGTCCGCACACATGGCTAGTCTCAAATACAGTTTGATATATAGTAAGTTTTATATATGTTGCAGTTTGGTTTTATAAACCCTGTTGCATGACAATAATGAAATAAAAAAGTAGATTTTATATTAAATAATATATTTATTTTATTAATATTTATGTATTCATTTAGTTTTCTATATGTTGCATGACAAAAGTAATAAAATAAAATATATAGATTTTATATGAAACATTTGATTTTATTAATATTTACTTAATATAGTTTTTCTAAATGTTGCAGGTTGGGTTTATAAATACTGTTGCATGAAATTAATAATGAAATAAATAGACTTTATATGAAATCATTGATTTTATTAATATGTATTTATTTTGTTTTTCTATATTAAAATTTATTTATATAGATTTCTATATGTTGTAGGTTGGTTGTATAAACCCTGTTGCAATAGAATAAAATAAAATAAAACAAAATTAAATTAAATTAGATTTTATATGTAGATAGATAGATAGATTTAGTTTAGTTACTGTTGCTATGTCCGCTCTCACGCCACACATCATGTTCTCACGCAGTGAAAAATACATCCTGGAGCAAAGAGGACACTGACAACGTATGAAACAGTTTCATATTTAAAATATTGTAATTTTTTAAAGAAGTTTAAATAATAAATAGTGTCTAGTGTGTGTTTAATGTGTGGTGACAGATCGCTGTAGCTCCTCGTGAAGCGATCATCTCTTCATACTAGTTCATTTATAGCATCAAATAAACATGAATGAACATCAGAAGGAATGTCGTTTCAAGCGCGGAAAGACGTGAGGACTCACAATTTATCAAGTTCACCAACGTTAATCTACTAACTCCCCTGACTGCTTTGTCGGACAAAATGGCAGATTCGGGGTTATGATTGGTAAGATCCCCTGTCAATCAAACTGTTTACGAAAGGTCAGTTGAGTTGTCAACTAGAAGTTTTCAAGTCATTTTCTATATTTGCAACTTAAGTGTGAATCAAGCATGCAATTAAGAAAGTTACAGTATCTGCTCAAAAAAGTAATGAACTCAAACTATATTTTTTACATTTTCTAAATAGAATATTTAGTGTTTACCTGTGTAAATCTTATGCAGTAATGCTTTCACGCATAGAAATTCTATTTGGAATCCTTTTGGATTTTTTTTCACAATAATTTGGAACTAATCCAGAAGGACTGTTCAGTTACTTAGAACATTCTAGCATAACAAAATAGCATTATTCCAACACAACAAGCAAGGCTCTGATAAAGATCGCTCACTAGAAAAATCCTGTAGTAATTTCAGTTTATCCGGTTGAATCGTATTTAATTTTAAGAGGATTTATTATGTGATCCCATCAGGACTGATTCCAAATTATGACAGAATTCCAATGGGAATTTCCGCACATTCATTTAGGATCTTAACCGTAGATTAAATATCTCAATCAGAGGCTCAGTGGAGCCCACAAACTTTCTCTCTTTCATCTCTCCGTTGGCGTTTTCGCTATCTCTGCCCGCCTCTGAAGTTGGAGTGATCTGTGTGTGTTAGCGCTGTGATTTTATGCTCCTTTGAGGTTTCGAGGCTGTGCAATCTTCCTCGTGGAGCGAGTCCGAGCCTCCACCGTCTGAACTGCATTTTGATCATTAAGATCAGAATTAGCCGTCTGACTTTCACACTTCAACCGTGTTAAGCTGTTTAGAAAGGCAGAAACACTGGGATGTGCCGCGACTACTGATGCTCCCCAAAATCAGCTATTTCCACAACCATTAAGAGCCACTTTCACGCCTTCATTTACACAAATCAAACAAATTAGGGAACCGCAGAGCTTATTACACTTGTGTTCTTCATCGGTCACGTGCCGACCTTTCGTTTGACCACTGAAAGTCCAATCAAAACCACTCAAGATTAACCGGTTGGAGGTCTTCGATGGGTAATTAACCCAATTCTACCTGTCTCTTTCTCTGTAGCTTATCAATAGAGCTAAAATTAAAACACAGATTCTATTAGTAGCTTTACTGCTATCAAATAAACTACAGCGCACAAGTCATTTATCCTGATAGATATAATAATTACAGCCTGATAGTAGAGATCTGATCAGCATGATCTGCTGTGGAACTGAAAAAACAATAAAAATCCAAATTATGAGGTGAATGTGTTGCTGAACGTACTGTCAGAGCTCACTTCTACTTCCTGTGATCGTTCGCCCCCTAGAGGTGGCAGTTCAGATCACTGGCTTTGGCGTCCAAACAACTGAATCACAAATACTTAACAATATATATATATATATATATATATGTATATATATATATATATATATTTTTTTTTTTTTTTTTTTTTTTTTAAATCAATAAGAATAAAAAATAAAAAAAGTTATTAATTTTTTTTAGAAAAATTATATATATATATATATTTCCCTTTTATTGTATTTTAATTTATTTATTATTATTAAATTATATATTAATACATATAAAAGGTGCATGACAAATTAAATGAATAAAAAAAGCAAAAAAAATGTTTTATTGTTTTTTTATTTATTATTATTATTATTGTATACAAACAAACCAAAAATAAATCAAAAAATGAAATTAAATAAAATTTACAGCTTATTCAAAATAAATAATTTTTAAAAAATTATTTTGTATTCATTATTATTTTTCACAGCACAAATGGTGCAGGACAAATGAAATTAAATATAAAAAAAAACTAAAAATAAAAATCGTTTGTTATTTTTTATTTATTATTAATGTCCACCGCATAAAGAGTGCAGGACAGATAAAATAAAATAAAATAAAATAATAAGTATAGTTTAGGTAATTTTTTTGTTCAGAGCATAAATGGTGAATGACAATCAAACAATAAATACTTAAAACAAATTAAATTAAATTTACAGCCTATGCAAAATATAAAGAGTATAAAAATATATATATTGCTTTTTTCTTCTCATTATTTATTTTTATTATTATTGTCCACGGCACAAATAGTGCAGGACAAATGAAGCAAAAAAAAAAAAAAAAAAGTACAAAAAAAATGGTATTGTTATTTTTCATTTATTATTATTATTGTGCACAGCATAAATGGTGCAGGACAAAAAAAAAAAAAAATTAAAATAAATAAAACTCAATTAAATTAAATTAATTTACAGCTCATGTAAAAAAAAATTTTTTATTGTTTATTATTGTTGTCCACTGAATAAATGCCATGCATTTCACTGTCATTTAGATATCTAAAAGACCATTTTCATTCTTTTAAACCTCATGCACCTCATGATAGTGTAGTGAGGCAGAATGACTCTCCTTCAGAGGCTGACTGTAATAAATCACTCTTATCAGTGTTTGCACCGGAAGCGTCCGTGGCACAGAGTTGGGCCGGTCGGGTAACCATGGCACTGCTGAGATTACCTCTGGAGTCCACAGAACCCGAGAGAGAACAGGCTGTGCTCTTATTTGTGGATATTGCTGCTCCTAACCTCACCTGTGCGTGTATCTTAGACACAGATCAGCTGAAGACGAGGGCGCCGCTCTGTTTCATACACCTGAAAGACACAAAAAGCAGAGATTCTGAGATTGTGTGTAAGTAAATGTTTTCCTTTTAGCATTCAAACACGAACAAGACTTACAATATTGAAGTAAGCCACGGACAAATGCCTCAGGAAAGTGACGGCAGTATCTTGTCATGTAATGCAGTGACATATAAACATTTTTAAGGGTGCAAATACTTTTCATGTCCAATATATGCGTGTGTGTATTTGTACAGTATCTGTGTCTCATTATCTTCCCACATCATGGATGGATGGAAAACCACAGGGAAGACCAGCATGCCACAGCTGGTGGTGAAGATCGTTGGTGGGAAACAAATTAAGTATTTTACTGAAGGGACCAAAAGGTAAAGTTGTGCATCATTCTTTAAAGACAAATGTATTTTTTACACATAACTGTAAGTATAAATTATATACATGTTTACACATTGAATATATATAAATACAGTTGTAAATTATGTATATTATTATTTTATATTACATTACATTGTGTATATATATACACACACACACACACACGTATGTGTGTATATATATATATAAATTTATATATAATTAAACTAAAAATGCTATTTGTAAATTTATTTAAATTTTGTAAATTTAGTATTATTATTATTATTATTATTAAATTAGTAGAATTATTATAGTAATTATTATTACTATTAGTGTTAATAATAATAAATATAATGAAATAAATAAAAATGTTATTAAAATATTATTAATAGCATATATATATATATATAATTATTATTATAATAACAATAATAATTACATGATTTAATTTATATATATATATAATTTATTATTATTATATTAGTACAATTATTCTATAATTATTACTATTAGTAATAATAATAATGAATAAATATAATCAAATAATTAAAGAATATCATTTGTTATTATTAATAATAATAATAATAATAATAATAAACAGTATTTAATTTATATATGTTATTTATTATTATTATATTAATTAGTATAATTACTGCTACTACTACTAATAATAATAATAAATGAAATAATTATTTAATTATTTTTTTAAAAATGTTAAGAGAAAAAAACACAAACCTTAATCAGTTTTTAATCCAAGATGATCTTAATAAGATAATAATAATAACAATTATTATAAGTAACAATCTCTAACAATGAAGGAGGCCAAATACATTTTTTGAAACTGTTATATAGTCCTACAGATGATCTTGAGGTAAGAAACATCTCGGAGGACAGATACAGTCCCCCTAACAGAGTCACGGATGGAGATTTAAGCAGAAAATCCTCGTCTCATGAGCAGGAGCCTGTGGGAGCAGACGAGCGCACAGAGAGCCTGATAGACGCCCTCAGACAGGTACTGAAAATCAGTATGAACTACACTGAATTATAAATGTAATATCCAACTCGTAACCTCAAAATATCAGCACTGTGTGGTTGCAGTTTTTTAGATGACTTGAGATGAGCTCAGACTGATGAACGATTGCACTGTCCATGGTACTGAAAACTACTGCCCAATCAAAATAATAGCGCTGACCAGGGTTCTGAAATACACTTCCCATCGTGCACTAGTGTTATGTTATGGATGTTAATGGTATGGTAATGATCCAGGTTCCTGACAGACTGTGTGTGACGGCACCATGTGGAGATCGCTCACGCTCCTTCATACACCTGAAGCCCACAAACAACCGGGGTTTTTCAAAACAACCTCATAGTACAGGGGCAGAGGTGAGATATCATGAGCATGCTGTGTTTAATAAACTTAGAAGTATATACAGTGGTGTGGAAAAGTGTTTGCCCTCTTCCTGATTTCTTATTTTTTTGAATGTTTGTCACACTTATATGTTTCAGATCATCAAACAAATTTAAATATTAGTCATAGATAACACAGGTAAACACAAAATGCAGTTGGTTATTATTACGGGAAAACAAAATCCAAACCTACATGGCCCTGTGTGAAAAAGTGATTGCCCCACCTGTAAAAATTCATGAAGAATCGCTTGTTTGTTTTCCTCACTTGTAAGTCGCTTTGGATAAAAGCGTCTGCTAAATGACTAAATGTAAATGTAAATGTAAAAACATAACTGTGGTTTTTCACACCTGAGTTCAATTTCTCAGCCACACCCAGGCCTGATCACTGCCACACCTGTTCTCAATCAAGAAACCACTTAAAGAGGACCTGCCTGACAAAGTGAAGTAGACCAAAAGATCTTCAAATGCTAGACATCATGCCGAGATCTAAAGAAATTCAGGAACAAATGAGAAAGAAAGTAATTGTGATCTATCAGTCTAGAAAAGGCCATTTCTAAAGCTTTGGGACTCCAACGAACCACAGTGAGAGCCATCATCCACAAATGGTGAGCGCAGCGCAGCATCGAATCATCCAAGAGGTCAAAAAAGACTCACAACAACATCCAAAGAACTGCAGGCCTCAGTTAAGGTCAGTGTTCATGACTCCACCATAAGAAAGAGACGGGGCAAAAATGAGACGAGACGAAAACCACTGCTGAGCAACAAGAACATTAAGGCTCGTCGCATTTTTCCTAGAAAACATCTTGATGATCCCCAAGACTTTTGGGAAAATACTCTGTGGACTGACGAGACAAAAGTTGAACTTTTTGGAAGATGTGTGTCCCATTACATCTGGTGTAAAAGTAACACCGCATTTCAGAAAAAAGAACATCATAGCAACAGTAAAATGTGGTGATGGTAGTGTGACGGTCTGGGGATGTTTTGCTGCTTCAGGACCTGAAAGACTTGCTGTGATAAATGGAACCATGAATGCCAAAAAATCCTGAAGGAGAATGTCCGGCCATCTGTTGGTGACCTCAAGCTGAAGCGAACTTGGGTTCTGCAGCAGGACAATGATCCAAAACACACCAGCAAGTCCACCTCTGAATGGCTGAAGAAAAACAAAATGAAGACTTTGGAGTGGCCTAGTCAAAGTCCTGACCTGAATCCTATTGAGATGCTGTGGCATGACCTTAAAAAAACAGTTCATGCTCGAAAACCCTCCAGTGTGGCTGAATTACATCAATTCTTCAAAGATGATTGGGCCAAAATTCTTCCACAGCGCTGTAAAAGACTCATTGCAAGTTATCACAAACGCTTGATTGCAGTTGTTGCTGCTAAGGGTGACCAAACCAGTTATTAGGTTTAGGGGGCAATCACTTTTTCACATGATGTTTTGGATTTCGTTTTCCCTTAATAATAACAACCTGCATTTTGTGATTACCTGTGTTATCTTTGACTAATATTTAAATTTGTTTGATGATCTGAAACATTTTAGTGTGACAAACATACAAAAAAAAAAAAAAAAGAAATCAGGAAGGCAAACACTTTTTCACACCACTGTATACGCACTATTGATCGAAGGATTGAAGTCGTTACATTTTTTATGTTTTAGAAAGAAGTCTTTGGCTTGCCAAGGCTGCATTTATTTTATTAAAAATCCCCAAAAAACAGTAATATTGTGAAATATTTTTATAATTTAAAATAACTGTTTTATATGTGAATATATGTTAAAATATAATTTACTCCTGTGATCAAAGCTGAATTTTCAGCATCGTTACTCCAGTCTTCAGTGTCACATGATCCTTCAGTAATCATTCTGATATGATGTTGCTAAAAAACAAACAAAATGACTGATCTTTTTCGACATGTCCAGGCAGTTAAATCCCATCCAGAGCGCTGCCTCCTCTCATCCGTCTCAGAGGAACTGCGGGACTGGGAACCGCAAACATTCCAGAGCATTGAGGAGGAAGTGACATCACTCGACCTGTCCCAGTCAGGAATCCTCCATCAGTCAGAACTTACATACCTCTTCCTCAGACTGAAGATGCCGCTGAAGCTCAGCACACTGGCCTGTGTGTTCAGATCCTTCAGTGACACCAGCGACCCGGAGCAGGTACATCAGTTCTCATCTGGGAATAATTCAGTTAGTCCTTGTACAGTTTTGGGGTCATTTGCATTCAACAAAATGAAACCCATCGATTCAGTCATAAATCCAAACATGCTGTATTCATTCATTTATCATTCTGATTTCATATACAAGTCACCACACACCATTGATTATTTTCATGAATAATCTGTTTGTTTACTTATTTATTCATTAATTCATACTGGCATTAAAATAGGGGTTTAATTTTGTGTTTTAATTAACATGACATGCATGTTTTTATGTAATTAGTTTTCCCTGTCCCTGTAAAGAGGTTTAAAATGAAAGTTTTTATGTGGAAAACTGAATGAATCTCATATAAACGACGTGTTTCACCCAAACATTTAAAGAAAAAAAATGTGTATTTTGCATGAAGAAAATTAATCCTATTTTTAAAACTGATATGCTTACAGTAACTGTCATGAAAATGTCACAATAAATGAATAAATCTTTATATTATTTAAGGAAAATATAATTTATTGTTTTTCCTTGTTTGTATATTTTTTGTGCAAAATATAATTGATTTTTTTTTCTTCAGATTCTATGATGAAACATTACATCTAAATGTTTTATGAGAATTACCCAGTTTTCCATTTTGTTAAAACGTTTATTTATAAAAACCTATAACATTTTTAAATTAAAAATTATAATAGTAATATATATATATATGTGTGTGTTTTATTTCAACTTCTGACAAATATATTTGTCAACAAATCTTATTTGCTATCTTATTGCTACTTTTACAACTTTTCTAAGAATAATTATAAGATCATTTATACAATTTAATATATACAAGTTATAGTTAAAGTCTTTTAATAGAGCTGCACAACTGAAATTAATTGAGAATATGTAATATACTAGAGGTTCTGACTATTTAAAATGTTTAATTAATCAGATTTTTAAAAAAAATGATTTGAGTGAATGATTCAATGACTCACTCATAAATACTTCATTGTTTCATTACTGAATCAGCGTTTTTTGAGTCTCTTGAATGAATGATTCAATGTCAAATACATTTTTAACAGTCACTTTGTGATGTAAACGAACGTCAAGTTACTTTCAAAAGGGATTTGCTCTATTTTGGCTGCTTCCGTAGACATCAGTGTTTATATCCAAATTATAAACTTCTATTCCAGTTCTTATGTGAGAATATGAATATTTGAAATAACGATACTGTGTGGTTGAAAAGTGTTTCGTTTCATACCTAAACATGACAACTGCTCTCTCTAGCTCGGCGGCAGCATGAACACAGATTTGAAAGTTTCATTTTTGTCAAAGTTTTAACAGACACAAGTGAATTGTACCGAAAATCGACCGGTAATCCCAGATTATTACCCCCCTAGTATTGGTAGGTTTGGGATTAGGTTTTGGGGAGGGGTTAAGATTAGGGGTGGGGTTAAGATTAGGGGTGGAGTTAAGATTAGGGGTGGGGTTAAGATTAGGGGTGGGGTTAAGATTAGGGGTGGGGTTAAGATTAGGGGTGGAGTTAAGATTAGGGGTGGGGTTAAGATTAGGGGTGGGGTTAAGATTAGGGGTGGAGTTAAGATTAGGGGTGGGGTTAAGATTAGGGGTGGAGTTAAGATTAGGGGTGGGGTTAAGATTAGGGGTGGGGTTAAGATTAGGGGTGGAGTTAAGATTAGGGGTGGAGTTAAGATTAGGGGTGGAGTTAAGATTAGGGGTGGCGTTAAGATTAGGGGTGGGGTTAAGATTAGGGGTGGAGTTAAGATTAGGGGTGGGGTTAAGATTAGGGGTGGAGTTAAGATTAGGGGTGGGGTTAAGATTAGGGGTGGAGTTAAGATTAGGGGTGGGGTTAAGATTAGGGGTGGAGCTAAGATTAGGGGTGGAGTTAAGATTAGGGTGGAGTTAAGATTAGGGGTGGGGTTAAGATTAGGGGTGGAGTTAAGATTAGTAGTGGGGTTAAGATTAGGGGTGGAGTTAAGATTAGGGGTGGGGTTAAGATTAGGGGTGGAGTTAAGATTAGGGGTGGGGTTAAGATTAGGCATTCAGGTCGCAACTTCACGGAGGGGGTAATATTTGGCAGGGGGTTGAAATTCGGCCGGTGTTTGAATCAAGATCGCGACCTTTTAACACTTAATCATGCAGCTCTAGTTTTTAAGCATGTGGTTTTCTATAGGAATTATTTGCATTCAAGTTTGTTCCAAGTGAAAGTGATGGTAAAAATGTGCATTTTACTCACCATCACACTTCGCAGGTGCGCTATAAAGAATTGCTGCAGTTCATACAGAGAGCCGTGCAGGATGAGAAACAGCAAAGTGAGGTCTGTCAATGAGCCTGATAAAATATCCAGAATATTATCCTTTCTGAAATAAAAAAAGATATTTTGAACATTATCCCCTTTAGGCAGAGATCTGGAAAGCGTCAGTGGCCAGTACTGACCTGGAATCAGTGATCAGTGTGACTGAAGACCAAAGAGAAACGTGGCTTCAGAGGTTCCAGAAGATGGAGATGGCCTTACAAATGTGTGACACCAAAAACACAGGTACAAAACCGGTCCCAAAAAATGCTTATTTTAAAGAGGACTCATTATGCTTTTTTACATTCAACTTGAGTGTGTAATGTTGCTGTTTGAGCAAGAAAAAACACTGCAAAGTTCCAGTATTCCTCATTTAAATAATTCCCGCCTAAGGCGTTAGTTAGTAGTGTGTTTAAACTGGCTGTTATGGTAAAAGGGGCGGGGCATTTACCAAACACACTCGAAGTGCTTGACCAATCACAACACACTGATCCAGTCGACCAATCAGAGCACATGGTGCTTTTCAGAAGGCGGGGCTTCATAGAGGCAGGAACTAACAGAGCGTTACTGACAGACTGGGAAGAGAGGAGCTGCAACAATGGAGAAAATGAGGAAAACAATGAACATTCAAGCATGAAAATCTGTTCTAGTAGAGCCCAAAAACAACATCAAGAATTTGTTAAAAACAAAACCATAATATGGCCTCTTTAGCGCAATTGAATACTGTTATTTTATAAGCTGAAATGACGCTTTCAACACTGTTCTTCAGGTTATGTGGACAGAGATCAAGCCAAACGCCTGATACTGAACTACAGCCTCATCTTTGATCTGAATCTGAGTCCACTGAAGGTCAATGAGGTCACACGGAACCATCAGCGAGAGGGCAAAGTTCACCTGGCCTCGGCTCTGTGGCAGCTGAAGGAACTGTAGACCTCTTTACCCTTTTCTATGCATATATTACAGCGTTACAATCCTCAATAACCACTTTACAACATCTTCAATAACCACTGGGAAATATTAACATTGAATCTGTAAAAAAAAAAAGGGCTTTTAAATTGAAGTTTTCCTATATGGAAAACTGGATGAATCGCATATAAACAGATACAAGTCCTGTTTCATTTAAAAATGATATTTTGTATTAAGAAAATTAGTCATATTTTAATACTAATATGCTTACAGTTATTGGTACCGTGGCCGAGAGAGCTCAAAGCGCTGCAAATAAGAAAACACATGCAAATTAAACAAAAAACATGATCATCAGTTTGACAACACATGTGCTGCAAATCCTCACAACACATGCAAACTCAAAAACGCGCTGCAAATACAAAAACGCACTGCATATACAAAAAGCGCCGCAAAAAGCACAAACCACAACGGAAATGTTTCAAGGGGGACCCCAAAAAGTGACGGACCCTACTTGACAACAGCACAAACTAAAAAATATTAAAATATATTATGTAGGCATGAACTCAATGTAATGTGTTTCACTAACAGAAAACTGTTTTAATATGTGGCGTTGCTGTTAACTCATTAAACTTTAAGAGATGATAATTTAGTGGATGATTTAAAAATATTCGTGAATCATCTGTAGCGTACTAATGTGACGTCATCATAACGGCCGCCTGAGGCGCTCGACGACCACGTCATCTGTGAGCGTGAGCTTCTAGGAAACTGAAAAACACTTTATTAAAAATAATAAATACATGAAATAATGTACAGTTGTTTATTTTTGTTTGCAGTTTTTATAGTATTTCATGATTGTGAACACATTGTGCACTCAAATGCCGTACACTATATAGGGATTAGTGAATAAGTGAAGGGTGAGTTGAACTGGTTTTGGACGCACGTCCTAGTAGGGTCCGTCACTTTTTGGGGTCCCCCTTGAAACATTTCCGTTGTGGTTTGTGCTATTTGCAGCGCTTTTTGCATATGCAGCGTGTTTTTGTGTTTGCATGTGTTGTGAGGATTTGCAGCACATGTGTTGTCAAACTGATGATCACGTTTTTTTTATTTGCATGTGTTTTTTTTTTTATTTGCATGTGTTTTCTTATTCGCAGCGCGTTGAGCTCTCTCGGCCACCATATATTGGCAATTAAAATAATGTCACAATAAATAAATAATCAATTTTCATATTCATAAGCAAAATCTAATTTCTTGTTTTTTTGGTGTGAAATTAAACTGGACATTTCTTGGCAGGTTTCATGACATTAACTTCCCCCTTACTTTCTCCAGTTTAGCAGGTCAACAATCAACAATTATTTTTGGTGCTCCAGTCCAGAATTTCAAGTTGTTTGTGCCACAACATGGACACTCAAGTCACATGATCGAGTAACTCAACCAGTTTGATGACTTTACACACATGGACATTGTAAGACTGAAAATATCCAAAGATATTTTAAAAATGAACAAAGACATTGGCTTTGCTGTTTCAGTCCCCTCTGTCATGCTACAAGGGCCATTTGGGAAGACACAAAGGAGCTGATAGTGATCAAGGCCTGTAGGCCAAGATTCCAGTTCATCAGGGGTCTATGAACTGTCACACCTTTAGTACAGTGGGGGAAGTTTTACCTCTGATTGGTCAGTTTGAATGTCTCACATTTGGGTTTCAGTCACATGGTCAAGGAAAGGGATAAAAGAGGATTGCAACTATTGCTCTCTCTCTTTCTTTTGACTCTCTTGCTCTCATCCTTGGGCACTCTCTGTCCTTCTCTCTCTCTCTCTTTGTCTTTCTCTTTCTTTCTATCTCTCAGGTAACTTTTTACATACATGCTGGGTACGATTAATGGTACAAGTTTTTTATCATCTCGTCTATTTTGTAATCATTTTAAGTGTAACCATCAACCAATATATTGTCATTAAACTCTTTCATTACAAATAATGTGCTAACTAGTTCTGATTTGGTATTAACTTTGATATGTTACCTATTGCAATATAATATTGTCACATTATAGCAACGCTCTCCCACATATTTAGCTATTATAACTGCGCTTATTTCCGTCGTTGGTATAAGTAGCAGTGGGTGAAAATAGACAAGAAATGTACAGTTTTCTACCTTCTTATAGATGCGCACTTAGGACTGCAAAATGCATTCTTTTGTCATAATTCGAGCATTTAGAAACAACATTTATGAGACAGTTGTTGTCAGATTTCAAATATGAAATCGAAAGCTTGGCGAACAGCTTTAGAGAGTTTGATGTTTCCCCGTTCAGAGACAGGAGATGCACTTCCATGCCCGAGAGGCGTTTCAAAGATGGCCGCGGAATGAAACGACTCGTCTGAAAGGGAATTTAGACTCCACTTTCTCAATGACAACTGTTCAACTGCATGTCATTTTTTATTTGTAATAAAAGCATTTCACTATACAAATCGTATACAGCTATGTGCATTACACGTACATGATAAATTAAAATAAAATGCATCCATCTGTAATAAAAACAAGAAATAAATTGTCCCAAACAAAACATTTTCCTTTCATTTTTATAGCTATGCTTAAATAAATGTATAAAACTCTTAGTTTTATGGAATATTCAAGAGAGAATGAGCTCTGTCACTCACCAATGGAAATCACAATCAAATCCCCATGGATAAAAACAAATCCCGCCCTACATTTGTTCTTGTTTGAGAAGCAGTTTCACTCAGATATGCGTCACAAATGAGAAAAAGAGACTAAACTTCCTTTAATGCCATGCATCAAAGTCAAACGGATGTTATAAAAACTGGAAACAAGTTATTTTCCTATAGTGAAATCATCAGAATAAATGTAGAATTATCTGACAAGAGTTCATGTGATGATTTCTATGAGCCAACATGCTCTTGTGTGTCTCAGCGGCTTCGTCCTCATTGTTGTTCTTCAGTATGATGACCTTTGGGGTTACCGACGGTCACTCTTTAGTATCTCGGCTGCGGCAGATGATGTTGAAGGGCTGAGGAAGGCGGACAATACCCATGATCCCATCCATGTCCAGAGGCTGTGGATCGGGAGGCCAGGAGAAATGAATCTGCTGTAGGAGAGACGTGATGTACAGGAAGAGCTCCGTCCTAGCCAGGGTCTCGCCGAGACAGACCCTCGGACCTGATAAACCACCAGCACACAAATATTTAGGCCTATATTTAAGATTTAAATATTTGAGTTTTATATAAAATGTCCATCCATATAGATTACAGAGCGTTAACTAAAACTAGTAAACTTAATGTGATGCACATTTGTCAGTCATGCATAAAATGTTTATTTGCGTGAAATATTACTCCAGTAACTTTCGTGTTTATTAATATCACAAACGCCTGACTCACCCATTGAGAACACGATGAAACACTCCGGCTTGCTGAAGTGTCCGTCCTCATCCAGGAAATTGTCCGGGTTAAAGGAGTCGGGATGCTTCCAGTGCTCCTTATTGTGGAAAATTGCATCGAAGTTGGCTAAGATCGTCGTTCCCTGTATGAGGAAAGAGTCGAATAAAGCTTTCTACAAAACCCAGGGTCATTTTTTAGTGTCCCGTGTCTCGTTGTGGAATCAGTCATAATTTACACTGGCTTAATGCTCTTACATGAAAATATTACACACATATTTATTTAAGATTGATTTAAGTACAGCATACAACTTTATATAATCTTATTGTAATATCTAGTCCAGTTTAAATTACGTCAATATGAATATTTCTTGCAGTAAGAATTGGTTATTTAGTGTATGACTGGGAAATATTAACGTTTAAATTAAGTTTTTTTTTTTTTTTACAAAATGATAAACTGGGCAAACCTAACAAAAACTAAAAAAATGTGAAGAATTTTTTTTTTGAATACCAATATGCTTAATTGTCACTAAAATAATGTCACATTGCAAATGCATGAAAACAAATCTTAATCTAAATGTTGTTTTTTTTGTTTTTTTTAAATAAAATATATACATATATATTTTGATTTTTGGATGAAGTGTAACCAATTTTTGACATGTTTAATTTGTCAACAGACATAGAAGTCCATTGTGTTTTAGGCCTATTATTATTTTCTGACACATTATTTTCAATATTCAATATTCGAGCCAGAAATCTACACAAAAAGGTATACACAGATGCATATATATCAGATGTGATTTGTGAAAGAATATAAAAATATAATTTCTTATTCTAAACAGTGCTGGGTAGGTTACTTTTAAAATGTATTTCACTACAGATTACAAAATACATGCTTTTAAAAGTAATTTGTAACGTATTTTGTTACATTACTCAAGTTTAGTAACTTAATCTAAATACTTTAGAATACTTTGGAATACTAATAAGTGTGGAACACACACAAATAAGGTAATTGTGAGTTTTTATCTCACAATTCTGACTTTTTTCTCAGAATTTCATGATATAAAGTTGCAATTGTGAGTTATAAAGTCAGAATTATGAGATATAAACTCGCAATATTGAGAAAAGTCAAAAATATGAGATATAAACTGAAAATATTGAGAAAAGTCAGAATTGCAAGCAAAGAAGTTCGCAATATAAATTATATAAATTCGCAATTGCAAGAAAAAAAGTCAGTATTGCAAGTTTTTATCATGTAATTCTGACTTTATAACCTGCAATTATGAATTTAAATCTCCCAATTCTGATTTTATAAAACGCAGTTGTGAGTTTAAATCTTGTATTTTTGAAAAAAAAAAGTCAGAATTGTGAGATGCAAACTTGCAATTGCCAGGAAAAACGTCGAATTGTGAGATAAAAAGTTCCAATTACCTTTTTTTACAATTACAAGGGACTCAAACAACTGTCGCAAAACATGAAAACAGTCGTGGATCATCCAGTAATGTTTACAATAATGTTTAAATGACATTAAAACTCAAAGTAATCACTTTGGTAATCTAAAACACTTTTCAGATGTAACTGTAATCTGATTACCACCCATTTAAAATGTAACTGTAATGAAATACAGTCACTCAAATTTTGTATTTTAAATACGTAACAAAGTTACTTGTATTTCGTTTCTCCCCAACCCTGTTTCTAATCTCTTCACCCTTACAGTTTAAACTGCTAACATTAGTTTAAAAAGTGCGTGAGTATTTATAGCTGCAAAAATTTGGTCATTTATGGCAGTGCTAGCATATTTTGCGAGGTTAACTATATGATAAAGCTGTAAAAATCGTTAAAGCCTCGTCTAGACCGTTGTTTATCAACGAATGATTCAGACGGGGTTTTCAGGATCAACCGATTCATCAAAAAAGATCCGACTCTTTGAACGATTCAAGCATATTGCCAAGGAAAAACCAGGACTAGACTTGAATCTAGATTTTCAGTGAGCAGTGACTTAACTTCATTCATTCATCCATACTCCATTCATGATCTAACTTACCTGAGGAATGTCGTACCCTCGTAGTTTTGTGGGGCGAATCGTTTCATGAATCACGCCGAGTGGTACAATGTTGGCACAGCGCTGAATCTCGTGAACAGTGGCGTACGTGTACGGAAGTTTGTCACGGTCATCCATGCTGGGCAAGCGGTCATAACCCAGCACCCGAACAATCTCCTCATGACATCGCTCTGTGTGAGATGGTTAAAATGGTTAAAATGCCAATATCTAACAGACAGAGCACCATTACACTAAATGGTTGTGAATTAACTGCAGAAAAGGCGTGGTCACATTTACCGTTGCTTTGCGAAATTTCGCGGGCAAATTCTCACAGACTGTGATGACGCGTTTTAACGGTCATCAATATCGTAAATCCTGCGAAGTTTTCTTATATTTTCATTTTTTTTAAAAATGTATGTACATTTATAACAATGTACTTAGTATCGTTGCATCAAATTATAATGCTGTGATGATGTTTCTATGGAAGTGACGGTCAAAATTACATCTTTCTCGCTTCTGACTGCCGTTATTAATCGCCCTCTATTATTTTCCTCTTTGTGAAAGTTATGAAACCACTATTCTAGAGTTTTTCTTTTGCTATTTGTGCAAATGGAAACACAAAAATATATTTAATTGTTAGTAATTAATTAAAAATGATTATTAAGTCTTTAAAAGTTTACCAAATTATGACGACTTCTGCTTCGGCGAAACCCGGAAATGTGAAAAGGGTCTATAATCGTTGCGATCGCGCGAAGGCAAAAAGTTCAATCCCCACGAAGATTTCTATCATGTTCAAGTTCTAGAAAGCTAGTGACATCTGTAGTTTATATATCTGTTATTAACAATCAATTCAATTCAATTCAATTCAAATTTATTTGTATAGCGCTTTTCACGATACATATCATTTCAAAGCAGCTTTACAGAGAATTAATTGATTACATGTAAATTGGATTATGTAATCAGATTCCAAAAATTAAGTACTTTTAATTAGATTATAGATTACATTTTTAAATGATATCAATTCAAGTCAATGGGACAAATGAGTTAGATCAACAGTAATTTAAAAAGTAATCAAAAAGTAGTCCGAAAACATTACTAGATTACATTACTAACTACAATTTATGTCATGTAACTTGGAATCAGTAACTGACTACAATTTGTTAGTAATCTACCCCGCACTGTTGACAATGGACCTGGAACACAAAATTTTGCTAACGTCACCGCGGTGGAAGCTTGTTTCCAGCACAAAACCTTTGAAATATATATTTTAAAAAAAAGGTAATTTCGACATATAATCTCACTTTTTGTTTTCTTGCAATGGCGAGTTTCTTACACTCAGGACTTTTTTTTCTCCGATTTGTAAATGATCGAACTAAAAAACGATCAAATTGTGAGACAAACTCCCAATTGCTGGAAATAAAGTCAGAATTGCGAGATATAAACTCGCGATTGTGTAGTAAAAAAGTCAGAATTGTGCATTTACATCTTCCGATTCTGACCTAATATCTCGAAATTGCAAGTTTGTATATCACAATTTGCAATTATTTTTCTCAGAATTGAACTTAACTTGCAATTCTGAGGGGAATTTTTCTACTTATTCGAATCGTCCTTCAAAAAAATGCTGCTGATGTTTAGCTTTAGCACCTTGTACATCTGGGTTTTGAATCAAGTAGATGAGCCCCCATCTGATGGTGGTCGCTGTGGTGTCGGTTCCAGCCAGGAACAAATCAGCTGTTGACATGACCAGGTTCTCCTCATGAAACGTGGAGTCCTTGCTGGACTTTTGCTGCTCCAGGTGAAACAAATCTATCAGTTTATGACAGCATGAATGCATGTGAGAACCCTTCTTTCAGACACGGTTATCTCACTTTCTCGATCTCCAGCAGGTAGGCATCAATGAAGTCTCGCGGGCTGTCTGGATCCAGAGTTTCTTTGTGTTCTTTAACTTCGCCCTGGATGAAACCCAATAACTCATTGGCGTTCTGCTTGACCTTCTGGTGCGGTCCAGGGAGATGCTTGACGAACGGCGCCAAGTTGAAAAACTAAGATCGACAAAAAGATTTGAGAATTCAGTGCATTTATTCAAATATTTGTATCATCAATATTTAAATAAATATTTTAACTTGCATTTAAAAGTTGAGGAAACTATGGAAGTTCATCTATCACTTCCATTACTTGTTTGTAATTAGACAAGAAGTTTTGCAATGGCAGAAAAATTTCTAGTTTATAAAATATTTAAAGGCGGAGAATAACTAAATACTGAGAGATTGAAGTCAAATAAAAAAATGACAAAACTATCTAAAGTAAGCCCAACCTTATGCAAATGCATGATGTCATGCAATATAGCAATGGGAATTGTTATGGTTGTCAGTTGAAGTGCCCGCTGGAAACTCTAGAGGGCACTCCACTACGCACTCAATCACAGACACCGACTACATTTCCCAGAATCCCCCTACCTGTCACTGATCACGTCACCAGCTGCAGCACATTACCAGAACCATATTTAAGCGCAGCACACACACACACACACACATTTGCGAAGTCTTGTTTCCTATTGGTGCAGTTCTGAGCGTTATTTCTCAGTGTTTGATCTTCTGTAAAGTAATCATCTCTGAGCGTTATTCCCAGTCTTGTTTTCCTGTTGCCGGTCCGGCCTGTTTCTACTGTGTTTGATTATTCTCTGCCAGTCCCTGGATTTACTGCTTTGTTTATTGGACTGTGATATTAGCTGCCTGACCTGAACTCCTGCCTGCCTATTGTTTTCGATTACTGCCTTTCCTTTCATTTTTCATCATTTTAGCAGACTGCTTTTATCCAAAGCGACTTACAAGGGGAGCAATTAGGGGTTAAGTGTCTTGCTCAAGGGCACTTTAGTCATGGTATCGAAGGATCCATATCGTGGCATGGGAATCGAACCGGCAACCTTCAGATTACAAGCCTTACTCCCTCACCATTAGGCCACGACTACCCCACATTACTTGTTTCCTTGGATTTACCTGTTTGTTGTTGATTGACCGTTGCCCGTTTGACCACGTTTACAAATAAAGCTCGCATTTGGATCTTACTCCATTGCCTCATCATTACAGGTCACATTATTCCTTATACTGTTAAATATATAGAATGGATGGACTGATGATTAAATTCTCAAATTAATTATTTACTCAAAGGGTGGCCATAGGCAATAATCAAATTAATAAAATGAAAATAATAACTTCCGTAGGAGGGAAACTGGGTACATAGATGAGGATTATGCACACATAATAACGAGAAAGCAAGTGATAATCATTTTTTTCAGCAGTGCAAATTAAAAAAATAAAATAATTTTCTGCCAAAAATGACGAATGTGATCGTACCTGTCCCGCAGATGACCCTGCGAGCATGAAGTTTTCATTCAGGATTTTCAGAAGGTATGAGAAGCGCTTGTTGTCATAATCGAAGCGATCTCCAAACACGATGGAGCAGATGATGTTGGAAACTGCGTTCTGTATTGCGTGCTGGGGGTTTATTGACTTTCCTACAAAGAAATACGCATCGGTGTGCGTGGGAAAAGGCCAGCGCTTACAAATTCAATCAGAAATGTGAATTTAAATATTAAAAATATTAGTGAAAGTCTATAAATATGCATCATCTTCAACCTTCAAATACATATAGAAGAAGTCCTTTGTGTGCTGTTTGACACTATGGAATGAGTTCTAATAGAGGATGAACATTTCATACCTTCTTCTTTAAGCATTTCAGAAATCAGATAGCGGCTTTCCTCTATCACCCGATCTTCTGCTGATTTCTTCCCCAGGCCAAAATTCCTGAGCGTGTGCAGAGCAAACCGTCTCTGCTGCCTCCAGGAGTGACCAAACGTGACCATAATTATACCTGAGAAAGAGCATGAACGTTCAAATCTCGAATCTGATCTATTGCTAAGTTTATAGTCTACACATTTTTGAAGCAAAGACACTCGAGATTGACCGCACACAATGACAAATCTATTGGACCTTTATATTGCACAAAAGATTCTATATAGTGCCAAAAGGTTTTTCGAATGTGTATGGAAGCATGTTTCCGCCGTGGAATAAAACAATTTAAAAGATAATTGCGACTTTTTATCTCACAATTGCAAGTTTATATCTCTGTCCCCTGGTTTTTCAAAGTCATTTTTTTGTCTCAAGATCCACATCAGTGATGTTTTTTTGTTTTTTTTCTACTGTACGTTTATAAAAGCTACTTAAATGCCCTAATTGAACTTAGGCCTAATCCTGGCTTAAGCTTAACCCTGTCTGTGAAACCTGGCCTTTAAGTTTAGGCTATATCTTGCAATTCTGACTTTATATCTTGCAATTCTGACTTTATATCTCGCAATTCTGACTTTATATCTCGCAATTCCGACTTTATATCTCGCAATTCTGACTTTATATCTCGCAATTCTGACTTTATATCTCGCAATTCTGACTTTATATCTCGCAATTCTGACTTTATATCTCGCAATTCTGACTTTATATCTTGCAATTCTGACTTTATATCTTGCAATTCTGACTTTATATCTTGCAATTCTGACTTTATATCTCGCAATTCCGACTTTATATCTTGCAATTCTGACTTTATATCTCGCAATTCTGACTTTATATCTCGCAATTCTGACTTTATATCTCGCAATTCTGACTTTATAACTCGCAATTCTGACTTTATAACTCGCAATTCTGACTTTATATCTCGCAATTCTGACTTTATATCTCGCAATTTCAACTTCATCACACAATTTTGACTTTATATCTCGCAATTCTGACTTTGTATCTCACAATTTCAACTTCATCACACAATTTTGACTTTATATCTCACAATTTCAACTTCATCACACAATTTCAACTTTATATCTCGCAATTCTGACTTTATAACTCGCAATTCTGACTTTATATCTCACAATTCCGACTTCATCACACAATTCTGACTTTATATCTCGCAATTCTGACTTTATAACTCGCAATTCTGACTTTATATCTCGCAATTCCGACTTTATATCTTGCAATTCTGACTTTATATCTCGCAATTCTGACTTTATATCTCGCAATTCTGACTTTATATCTCGCAATTCCGACTTTATATCTTGCAATTCTGACTATATTTCGCAATTCTGACTTTATATCTCACAATTTCAACTTCATCACACAATTTTGACTTTATATCTCGCAATTCTGACTTTATATCTCACAATTCCGACTTCATCACACAATTCTGACTTTATATCTCGCAATTCTGACTTTATAACTCGCAATTCTGACTTTATATCTCACAATTCTGACTTTATATCTTGCAATTCTGACTTTATATCTCACAATTTCAACTTCATCACACAATTCTGACTTTATATCTTGCAATTCTGACTATATTTCGCAATTCTGACTTTATATCTCGTAATTCTGACTATATTTCGCAATTCTTACTATATAACTTGCAATTCTGACTTTATATCTCACAATTTCAACTTCATCACACAATTTTGACTTTAGAATCAAATAGTATAAAATCCACATTTCAATCATCATAATACCATGTTACTGACCAAGACCGTTGGTTATCCATTCTATAAGAGGCAGAGCCGGTCTTCCAGAAAAAGCTTCCTGGACCAGGGCTTCCTTCGTGACCTGGATTGTGTTGAGGATTATCGCTGGCTTACTCCCAAGAAATATAGTGGACATTTCTCCATACTGAGGCATCTACTCGGAGAAGATTCACAAGTGCATTTAAACTAAGAAAATATTTCTGAACACTTGTGTTGTAAATTAAACAGTTAAATGATAAGCCCATACCAAGAAAACAGCAAAGACTCACTGATCTTACGAACTCCATTGGTTTTTTTAACAATTGTAGTAACGATCCCACAAAAGGCAGAGGTCTGGGACCAGGAGGACTTCGACTTCTGAAGGAATTAATCCTGAAGATCTCTAACAGAACCATGAAGATCAAGCCCAGAAACAGAGCCAGGCCTACAGAGGCCAGGTCTAACTTCACAAGAGTCGTCCACATGATGACAGAGTCCTTTCAAGACAAACACAAGAGCAGTGGACGACTGGGGGCTTTATAAACACAAAAGCGGAAGAGGGAGGAGACTCTGGGAGAGTTTGGCATGCTGTTAACCCTTTCAGCTGTTTTAACATTACCAACATGATGAATGCAGTTGAGTACCTGCAACCTAATTCATGAAGCATAAAATAAACAACAGAAATTGTTATAATACACAAGCTTGGATCTTGAAGAAAAAAAATTGCAAAATTTTATGTAATAATTCCTAAAGTGATGATGCGGAGTTCAAAAATATCAATACTTTCCATTTTAAAAATGTGTAATTTAACTTACAATCTGCAAAGGAGTGGAAAAATGTCAAAAAACTTGCAATGTCTGAGTGGGATTGGTGAAATGCTCTCAATTTCATGAACTTTGAAGGAACTCTGTTCTGTTGTTGTGGGTGGTGTTCCTTCAAGATCTCTGATAAGCACCGGTCCGCGCCCCTGAAACCAGGTGCAAACCTTTAGGGCACATACAGGACCAACAAAACTCCAAAATATTTGGATATTAAATATTTACAGCTCATTTGTTCTGGCCATTTTGTTTCCACAACACATATCGTTTCAGAGCAGCTTTACAGAGGAAGTCAACATTACAATTTGGAGTAATCAGAGTTGAAAAATGATTTAATTTTAGAAATGTACATATATAATCAAGTTAATCTATTACGGTAAAAACAATGGAAGTAATGAATACACTTTAACAATGAGATGAGATCATTGTTCCTCACTGACATGATGCAAGAGGCGTGTAAAGGTTAGTTATATACATATATATATAGGACAAAGGTGATGCAACCACAAGCAATACCTTATATACACATTTGATGGCTTTTAAGTTACTTGGTATTCCTTAAAATACCTTGGAAAACCATGTAGATCTAATAAATACCATCCACGGTTGATGAATAAATTAACTACTCAGTTGTATTTATCACACATTTGTTTCTGATGCAACCTCATGCAATAACTTCCACATTTTGTTGATAGCGTTTTAAGCAGATTCATTTAAAAAAATGAATAAAATGTAAATGATATGGTGTATTTGGCTATTTCTACCACTTTGGCAATAAACCCATATAAAAAAAAGTGGATGTGCGTTTTCCTTTTATATTTATTTAATTGTTTATTATTATTATTTTGCTATTTACCTCGTAGAAAGAAGTGGAAATATACTCATCCTTGTATTAAAAAAGTAAATGGGAAGTGAGTTTGTTTTTGATCAACGTCCTCACATGAATGAATGAATAGCCTATAAGATAACAGCATTACTTTAGATTCATTTGTCATTTCCGTGTCGATAAAAGGCAAAGTCTGTCAGAAAATGAGGAAGCGCGTAATAGAGCTCTTGTAATTTCTTGTAAAACGAAAGCATTAGATTTGGTTCGCGAATCATTTTTTGTGGAATCGGTTCTTTGTAATGAATCGATTGAATCGCAAATCGTTCGTTCAGGTAAGTCCACGGCCGTAAAACGACAATACAACTTAAATTTCACAGTTGACTAATACAAATGGTGTACAAAGGGTGTCAATAATAGCCTAATACTGTGTGATAGGCGGCAGGTTTACTTCGAAGAATGTTTTTACCACATCTAACTCTAACAAAGCATGCCGCGAATTGTGCTTTTTGTATCAACAAACCGAGAAATCCACTTATTAATACCATTAAAATGGTGGTCGGTACATTATTAAAGTGGTGAAAAAAAAATCATTTATGAAACATTTAAACAGATTCACCGAAGTTCAAAAGAGTCGGTTCAGTAAATGATTCGAATCCAATTGAGTCGTGTTCGCCTCAGTTTCGATACGTTTAAATGCCAGAGGCTTCGTCGAAAGTAGGCTGATATATTTTGTTTGTATTTTACCGATTGTTTCGCTACTGTATTTTCTGTATTTTACAGATGTGTTACCAAACGGGTCTCTGACTTTTTACTTTACATTAACGCAATTTCGCTTTCAATTACGAAGATCACTCGTTAAAAAGACAAGAGGAGTGGATAACATGACACTGTACAGTGCAGTGCTCGCTAAAGGAGCCCCAGCATCGTCCGATCCACGTGAGTAAAAGATCATTTTACTACTGATGCTTTTATCCAAAGATAATTACAGTTCACGCGACAGTTTATCGTCACAGTCAGTCGATGGCGATAGTTTATGAATCAACCATTCTGGTAATAATAATAATAAAAATAGCTCCATGGTTATCATTTTCTAAGGTAGAATTTCAAACTAAAGAAAAAAAGAAAAAAAATTGTCAGTGCTTTTGCGTTCACTTGCAAAAACTTTAATAACTACAGCGCCCCTAAAGGGACATGGTGAAGGAAAAAAATGCTTTTACAGTAAATACTAGAAGGGATCCAGCTACTGACACTGGACATGTGCAAAATTAATATTGGGTCATGTAATTACTGTATTTGAATTATTTTGAGGGTAGGTGTAGTCGTTAATAAAACAATCTGATAAGTAGCAATTTAATTTACTGTTATTTTATTGTGAAATTTTGCCTCACTTCCGGCCGTTGCTGTATCCCTTCTAGACAACTGGGTTTTGCGTTCACTTGCAAAAACGTTAATAACTACGGCACCCCTAAAGGGACATGGTGAGGGAAAAAAAATTGTCAATGCTTTTGCGTTCCCTCGCAAAAACTTTAATAACTACGGCGCCCCTAAAGGGACATGGTGAAGGAAAAAAATGCTGTTGCGGTAAATACTAGAAGGGATCCAGCTACTGACACTGGACATGCGCAAAATTAATATTGGGTCATGGAATTACTGTATTTGAATTATTGTAAGGGTAGGTGTTGTCGTTAATAAAACAATCTGATAAGTAGCAAATTAATTTACTGTTATTTTATTGTGAAATTTTGCCTCACTTCCGGCCGTTGTTGAACCCTTTCTAGACAACTGGGTTTTGTGTTCACTTGCAAAAACTTTTAATAACTACGGCGCCCCTAAAGGGACATAGTGAAGAAAAAAATGCTGTTGCGGTAAATACTAGAAGGGATCCAGCTACAGACACTGGATATGCGCAAAATTAATATTGGGTCATGTAATTACTGTATTTGCATTATTGTGAGGGTAGGTGTAGTCGTTAATAAAACACAATCTGATAAGTAGCAAATTAATTTACTGTTATTTTATTGTGAAATTTTGCCTCACCTCCAGCCATTGCTGTATCCCTTCTGGGTTTTGCGTTCACTTGCAAAAACTTTAATAACTACGGTGCCCCTAAAGGGACATGCTCAAATAGGTTTTGCGAGTGAACACAAAGTTTTTCGGGGGAACTTAAAAGGTTTTGCGAGAGAATTGAAAAGCATTGACTTATTATTTTTCCTCCCATCTTTTTTTTTTTCCCGCCACCATGCACATTTAAGGGATCCGTAACTATCCCAGACCAGCCTAACCACAATTATTTCAGAATTGCCCTTATGCTGTTATACTGCAAGTTATAGTTTGTTATTATTGTATTATATGTATATATTATATATTATTATACAGTTTGCATGTTATTATGCAATTTCCCCACTGTGGGACAAATAAAGGCTTTACTTACTTAATTTTCTGTACATTAAATAGTAACCAGATTTTTTCTATTTATAATATGACCCATCCATCCACCCATCAATCAACACCTTCAGAACCATGCTCCAACCTGATGAAGCTGAAGAAAGCACTTCGGGATCTGATGGCCCAATATCCCGGAGGCGTCGCTTTGAGTAAAGCTCGCAAGTTCTGCCCGCTCCTCCTCAACCCAGAGCTGCTGAAGGACCACACTTCTGTCCGCCACCTCTTGGCATCCATGCCTGATGTGGTGACACTATGGGGATTCGGTGTCCAGACGTTCGTTCTCCCTGCTGACACTAAACAATGGGACAGGACAAGTCTGGACTCTGGAGGGGTAGCCAGATGAGTTATCCCACAATTCTCTGCCATCAAAAAACAAAACAACAAAAAAAAACAGGACACTTGGCTAGATGACCAAAGCAGCCGCTACAAATGTGAACATTTAACTCCACTAAACTGTGACCCCTACATTTTGGTCTGGATGACCACAGAAACTTGTAGTAATAATGGATTTTTCATACCACATTTTTTTAAACCACATTTTGACCAGATGATATATTATAGAAATCACTGTTTTTAAATCTTTTTAAGACCACAAAAGCACTTAATTCTTGAATGTGGTCATGCACAAATCAGTGAAATGTTTCCTATATTTATATGATTATAACTTTGAATTTACAAATTTTAACTCTTTATATGTTTTATAAGAAATGTTCACAAGAACTTGTGACCTTTATATTTTTAATAAGATTAATAAAAAAAAAAACTAGATTAAATACATGCATACACTGAAGGTTTGATCAAATATTGTCAAAAAGGATTTGCATTAAATGAAAACTTGGATTTTAAAATAACTTTTGTGTTTTTTTCTCCACTCGGCATATAGATATAGTCCATATTATGTGCCATTATGTACATGACGATGCATTAACTCAACCAGTTCTACAATTTCAAACATCCACGTTAACAAGGTGTGTTGCAGCTCCACATGAACGGCCAAACATCTAGTTTAGACTTGTGCAGGCTTGTTTTTAGCAATATAAGCTGTCACATGAGCGATTACAGCATGAGAAACAAAGCTTTACAGTGGTATTACAGCACTGCAGTCATTTATTGTCATGTCAGATTCTACACAACAAATAGTACAGCATCATTTTTTTTTTTTCATCATTTAACTATTAAACTAGAATATAATTCCTTGACTAAAAATATTAACGTCGAGTTTCAAATATGTCTTAAACAGTTACCGAAGCTTTGGAAACTCCCTTAAAGGGATAGTTCACCCAAAAATGAAAACTATCCCATGATTTACTCACCCTCAAGCCATCCTAGGCGTACATGACCATCTTTCAGAAGAACAGAATCAGGGTTATATATTAAAAAATATCCTGGCTCTTCCCAACTTTATAATGGTAGTGAATGGGGGCGAGATTTTGAAGCCCAAATAAAATGCATCCATCCATCATAAAAGTAATCCATACGACTTCAGGGGATTAATAAAGGCCGAAGCGAAGCGTTTTTGTAAGAAAAATATTTAAAGGGGTGGTTGATTATGATTTCTCTTTTTTTATCTTCAGTTAGTGTGTAATGTTGATGTTTGAGCAGAAACAACATCTGCAAAGTTACGACACTCAAAGTTCAATGCAAAGGAGAGATTCAAGGAATTAAGGAAAAGAAACGGCTGGTAGGGACTACAATGAGCTTCTTCCCGTGACATCACTAACCCTAAAATTTACATAAACCCCGCCCCCGAGCACATGTAACAAATGTGAGGCTGAACACCGTTACTGACAATCCTCATTTTGTCTGCGTGAGATTCTCCAGCTTTGTTGTTGTTGAGCTGTTAAAGCTCCGCCCTCTTCTGGAAAGGGGGAGGGGAGCAGCAGCTCATTTGCATTTAAAGGGACACACAAATACGGCAGGTTTTTGCTCACAACCAAATAGGGGCAAATTTGACAAGCTATAAATAATATCAGTGAGGGATTTTGAGCTGAAACTATTCTGGAGACACCAGAGACTGATATTACATCTTCTGAAAAAGAGCATTATAGGTCCCCTTTAAAATTTTAAAATAACTAGCTTCCAGCAGACGGCCGACGCAAATCGACTTGCGTTAACCTCTGAAGAATTGAGTTAGCTCATGATGTATTGACAAAGTCTATAATGAGAAATTTTAAATAGAAAAGTCAGAGGATTTCAATGTAAGAGAAGAGGAGCTTGAGTTTGTTTGAACCGCGAGAGGCGTCTAAGCTTACCATATTCCTACATCCCGCGTCATAGATCACTCTTTTGGCACGACTTTCGTAGGCCGTCTGCCAGAAGCTATTTATTTTAAGGTTTAAATATGGATATTTTTCTTACAAAAACCCATCACTTTGCTTCAGAAGGCCTTTATTAGCTCTCTCGAGCCGTATGGATTACTTTTATGATGGATGAATTTATTTGGGGCTTTAAAACATTAACATTTTCACTACTATTGTAAAGCTAAGAAGAGCAAAGATATTTTTAAACATAATTCTGGGTTCGTCTGAAAGAAGATAGTCATATCGGATGTCTTGAGGGTGAGCAAATCATGGGATAATTTTCATTTTTGGGTGAACTATCACTTTAATGTCAGAAAGGTTACTGATGGTCAATCCTAGGAGCCTCTGCTGTGGCAGACGATGTCGAATGGCTTAGGAGAGCGAACCAAACTGACAATCCCATTCATGTCTGGCTGCGGCACACCAGGTGGCCAGGAGAAACGAATCCGCTGCAAGAGAGAAGTGATGTAGAGGAAGAGCTCCATCTTCGCCAGGGTCTCACCGATACATGCCCTCGGACCTGATAAATGGAGATAAAACAATCTGTATGAACCTGGCTGCATTCGCTCTTGGTCTACTGATGTCGTATTCACAGGTGACTCACCCAAAGAGAAAGGGAGGAAAGACTCTGGTTTGAAGAAATGTCCGCTATCATCTAAGAAATTGTCTGGGTTAAACGTGTCTGGATACTTCCAGTGCTCCTTATCAGTTAGAATTGTTGTTAAGTTAGTCAGTATCTCGGTGCCCTAGAAAGACGAAGTTTGTTAGAGGAACAATTTCAGTCAAGAAAAACAACACATCCAGGGCTCCATTTTTCACCTTGGGAATGTCGTATCCTCGTAGTTTTATGGGCTGAGTTGTTTCATGAATCAAGTTAGTGGGTACAATGTTGCCACAGCGCTGAATCTCGTGAACAGTGGCGTTGGTGTACGGTAGTTTGTCACGGTCATCCATGCTGGCCATGCGGTCGTAACCCAGCACCTGAACAATCTCCTCATGACACCGCTCTGTAACGAAATGAAAGTTCGTGTGTGTATGTTTCTCAGTGTTAAAATACAAGTAAGCCACTGGAAGGTTGACTTCCTGAAGAGTTGAAACACTGTGCTGCTTTACAAACCCCGTTTACATCTGGTATTAAAAGGTGCATTTTGGGCGATTGGATCTCAAGTGGACGACGCTAAATACAGGTGTAAATGGGCTCTAAAAAGGTTTAACTTCCGCGTCCAATGGCAATCGTTTAACATGGGTCTTTGTCCACGAGCCCCCGAAATGTACTTCCTAGAGCAGTAATTCTTAAAGCCCCCTAGTGGTCCGCGAAAAGATGACCTAAACTAGGCTAGCTCTTAACCCAGACCGGATCGCGGGCGGGGGGGGTTGACGTCAGTGTGTTTTAATAACGAAAAATGGATCATATCATTGCATTTGTGTTTGAATAATTAGTTTTTGACTTGAAACAGTTGCAAATTAAACTTAAATTTAGTTTATCCTTCCTATTTTGTTGTTTTTTTTGGGGGGGGGGGGGGGGGGGGGTGTTAGAGTGGGATTCTGCTAGGTGGTCCTCAGAAAAAAATTGGAAGATAAAGTGGTCCTTGGGCTGAAAAAGTTTGAGAAACACTGTCCTGGAGGTAGTCAAAAACGCATTTGATCGGATTGCTTTCGTAGTGTAGAAACGTATGTGGTCGAATGTGTTCATGAGTCCACCTACTGACCTAACGCGTAAACATTGTGGGAAGCACACTAGCCAGACGGGATTTAAACTTTGTTGGCTGAAGACTCAAGTTTGGTTTGTAGACGAAAAACGTACCAAGCACAATGTTCTCTCACCGTTCCTGATTTCTAACACACACACACACACACACACACACACACACACACACACACACACACACACACACAGTGTTCGGCTGCTCTTGTGTCTGTCAGAGCAGAAACGAAAGCTGATGCTCTCCGTATGTTTTTCCATCGTCTCTGGTCATGTTCAGATGTAAATTGCGCAAGCTTATTTTGTCAATTAGATCGTAAGATCTGAAAAACCCATACATTTACCCGTCCATAGACCCTGAAATGGTTCAAAGTGGGCAAAAAACACCAGGTGTAAACGGGAATGTTTCCTTTGTCCACTTGTGAAACGATCGTCCAAACGCATCTTAATACCAGGTGTAAGCAGGGTCTGTGTTTGGGATGGGACTACTTGTGTGCTGCAAAGAAAATCTCGACCTAGTTGCGTTTACAAATTACACAATATTCTCCCAATTCAGGATTTCTATTTTGGCTAATTTGGCGACAAAAAACCAATTGTGGTACCATGAACACAATAGGTCCCCTTTAAACCCACGTACCTTGTACATCTGGGTTTTGTGTCAAGTAGATGAGCGCCCATCTGATGGTGGTCGCTGTGGTGTCGGTTCCAGCCAGGAACAAATCGGCTGCTGACATAACCATGTTCTCCTCATGAAACGTGGAGTCCTCGTTGGACTTTTGCTGCTCCAAGGAAAACAGAAAGCATTTCAATTGATCCATGCATATCTAGTCATCTAGCAGCGTACCGTGATTTCACCTTGGATATTGTTGGTGCTGGAACAAAATTCCAATCAGGGTTATAAATTAAATTGGGGCTTGAATTACCTTCAAATTTTATGGGTCGTTAAAAGACGTTAACATGTTTTACTTGGAAAAATCGCTGCCACCTTTCCAAGTAGTAACTACTTTCAAAGAGTTTGGAGAGCGACTGGCCGAGATGATCTCACTTTCTCGATCTCCAGCAGGTAGGCATCAATGAAGTCTCGTGGACTGTCTGGATCCAGAGTTTCTCTGTGTGCTACGACTGCTTCCCTGATAAAAACCTTAAAATCTTCGCCATTCTGATAGATTTTCTGGTGTGGTCCTGGGAAATATTTGATGATGGGAAGTAAGTTAAACACCTGGAAAAGAAAAAGGCAACAGATAACCATGTTGAAAACATGGACCGCTCCAAAACACCTGCCTAGAAGACATGTCCTGCATCTTAAATCGCACCTACGATCAATCAGTTTCAAAAATAAATACAAATCCTGTCCTAATTTAAAGAAAACAAGTTGACAAAAAGATTGAATCCAATATTTGGTGATAAGGTGACATAACGTGAGATTTATAAGCAATTTTTGCAGGCAAGAGTGGGGTTTACCACACAGCATAAGGGTTGATACTTGCTCATACCTGCCCAATGAGTGACCCTGAAAGATTGACGTTCTCCCTCAGGATTTCCAGAAGGTATGCGAGGCGTTTGTTATCATAGTCGAACCGATCCCCAAACACGATGGAACAGATAATGTTGGAAACAGCATTGTATATTGCGTGTTGGGGGTCGAAAGGCTTGCCTGTATATATATGTATATATATATATATAAAAAAAGTTAGTTTTTGGCATGGAGCATATTAATAGTTTAAAGAGAATCTTCAATATTTGACAGCTCGCTTGCTGAATAACACATCTGGTTCAAAGGCATTTGAAGCTAACCTGAATACTAAGGGCCAGATTTACTAACCGCTTACACCAGCGCAAACATATTTTTGGCGTTAAAAAACTACAGTTAGGATTTACTAAAGACACGCGGTGAAAAATTAGAGCTGAATTTTTGCGACTGACCTTATTGCATATGTATTTATAAGAGTTTCCCTCTCAGATGTTAAATTTATGGGTGGAAAGTATTTAAATGAATCATGCAAGGTGCTTTACTAAGGTTTGTGCTAGTCAATTTTCTGGTATTTGCGCCGTTTTTTAACGCCCAAAAAAAGCATGACGCTAATTTGCGCTGCTCTTGGTTTATTGCGTTGGTCACTATTGAAATGATCCAATCCCATCGTGCTTTTTTGGAATTGCACTCTCTACGTAATTTGCCTTGTTTAGTAAATCTGGCACTTAGGCTTGTTACCGCCACAAGAGCACAAGATAACATCTACAATGAGACTACGCGCTTGTTTTATCTAAGCACGTTTAAAGTTTGTTTAGAACTCTCAACAAGGGCGAGGTAAGGGCATGACATCTAAACACTGAAAACACAGTCACAGACTAAAATCCTCAATGACCTTCTGATTTGAGCATTTCAGAAAGCAGGTAACTGCTTTCCTCTATCACACGTTCCTCCATAGACTTCTTTCCCAGGCCAAAGTTCCTGAGCGTGTGCAGAGCAAACCGTCTCTGCTGCCTCCAGGCGTGACCAAACGGGACCATAATTATACCTGATGGAAAGAGAACAGACCTTCAGAGTTACGAGGAAATACATAGACCAGGCTGGTAGAGTCCCAGGTTCAGACTAGCAGTAGACTGCTTGAGGACCAGATTCAGAGCACATTTATGCAGTCTTAAGAGGTTTCAAGTGTCAACTTCACTGGCTGGTTGCTCAACTGATCAAGACTAGCTTCAGAAGACTAAAAAGTATGTAAGAAGCTGGTTTTAGCTTTACTTTCCAGCAGGGTTAGTTACAGCTACTATTAACAGTCTTGCAATTATTTAGCTTTTATTATTATTTTTCATTTCATCAACTTTTTTGCTCACCAGCCAGTGTGGCTAGTAGTTTTCCAAAGTTACAAGCCACTCAGCATTTTCACTGGCCACAATTTTGACATTGATACAATGGGTAAAAAACTTCCATATAGATAATAGATATTAGACTGCTGTCACTTTAAGACCTGACGCACGGATCCATTATACTGTTACACATGCGTTTTCTTTCTCAACTCTTTAAGTCCACTTAAAACATAACTGTTTTAACTGTTCTTTACATGAATCCTCGCCAAGACCGGCATTTTGACAATATTGAATGTATTGGCCGTTTAAA
Organism: Zacco platypus; assembly: GCA_038088235.1. Classification (NCBI taxonomy): domain Eukaryota; kingdom Metazoa; phylum Chordata; class Actinopteri; order Cypriniformes; family Xenocyprididae; genus Zacco; species Zacco platypus. Next base: position 8,709,034 of record CM076067.1, read on the forward strand.
GGGGTGGTCGAGCATAAACATCTGCAAACTTGCGACGCTCAAAGTTCAATGCAAAGGGAGAGATTTTCTTTTAAAGAATTCTCTGTGTAAGGACTTCAACAAACGTCTGATTTCTTCCACGGTTAGTGACATCACTAACTCTAAAATTTACATTAACCCCGCCCCTGAGAACACGCAACAAAGGGAATGAGGCGATGTTGGTCTGCTTTAGAGCAGAGGAAGTGTTGTTGTAGTTTGGTGATGCCGTCATTTTATGCTGGACTGCTTCACAAACAAGGGTTTATGCACACACGATACGCGCAGTCCCACGCTGAAATTCAAGCCGTAATGCCAATAATATTTATCGGGAAAAACTGAAACGAGTGAGTGAGGGGAGGCGGGTTTCTGTGTCGATTCGCTGTCAGAGAGATGAGAGAGAAAGAGCAGCTGGTATCGTATATCTGTTATGAGGAAGATTGTTTCAGATATTTCAGTATCGAAAAATCTATATTTTTGACTACATTAGTTTATTATTTCAGATGCCTTTTTAAACGACTACAAATGAAAAACTTATATACTACATATATACAGGGCTGGGTCGGTTACTTTTAAAATGTATTTCACTACAGATTACAAAATACATGCTTTAAAAAGTAATTTGTAACGTATTTCGTTACATTACTCAAGTTTAGTAACTTAATCTAAATACTTTAGAATACTTTGGAATACTAATAAGTGTGGAACAAACACAAAAAAGGCAATTGCAAGTTTTTATCTCACAATTCTGACTTTTTCCCTCAGAATTGCGTGATATAAAGTTGCAATTGTGAGTTATGAAGTCAAAATTATGAGATATAAACTCACAATATTGAGAAAAGTCAGAATTATGACATTTAACTCACACACTAAATTCACAATTGCAAGAAAAAAAGTCAGTATTGCAAGTTTATATCTTCCAATTCTGACTTTATAACTTGCAATTGTGAGTTTAAATCTCACAATTCTGAGAAAAAGAAGTCAGAATTGTGAAATGCAAACTCACAATTGTGAGGGGAAAAAACAAATTGTGAGAAAAAGTTGCAGTGACAAGTGAATTATAAAATGACTCACAAAACATGAAAACAGTTGAACACATGAAACTTAACTCCGCTTTTTCAGACGGTCAGAGTCAGAGAATCACCAATTGCTGTTTAAATGACATTAAAATTCAAAGTAATCACTTTGGTAATCTAAAACACTTTTCAGATGTAACTGTAATCTGATTACCACCCATTTAAAATGTAACTGTAATGAAATACAGTGACTCAAATTTTGTATTTTAAATACGTAACTAAGTTACTTGTATTTCGTTACTCCCCAACCCTGCATATAAAATTCAACCTGCCAAAGTGGCCAGTAGGAGTGACTGTTAAAAGCCATTGCTGAAATACACATTTGGCAATTGTTAATGTCAAACTCCGCTAGTACTCTACAACACCAACATTTTCAAATTAATTTTCAATACAATGTATAACTGACCATTTCCATTAGTAATCCACTTTAAAAGTGGAACAGACGCCCTTCCTGAAAACGATGAAGCATTCTGGACCAGGGCTTCCTTCGTGACCTGGATTGTGTTGAGGATTATCGCTGGCTTCCTCCCGAGATACAAAGTAGTCATCTCTCCATACTGAGGCATCTACTCGGAGAAGATTTCACAGCACTTCAACACAACTACAGTGGTTAAGACATCATCTCACTCGTCAGCATAGCATAACATAAGACACAAAAAGCTCAAAAGCAAAACTCACTGATCTCAGGAACTCCATTGGGCTCTTCAAAAAATGTGGTATGGTACCCACAAAAGGTAGAGGTCTGGGACCAGGAGGAGTTCGACTTCTGTAGGAATTAATCCTGAAGATCTCTAACAGAACCGTGAAGATCAAGCCCAGAAACAGAGCCAGGCCTACAGAGGCCAGATCTAACTTCACAAGAGTCGTCCACATGATGACAGAGTCCTTTCAAGACAAACACAAGAGCAGTGGACGACTGGGGGCTTTATAAACACAAAAGCAGAAGAGGGAGGAGACTCTGGGACAGTTTGGCATGCTGTTAACCCTTTCAGCTGTTTAACATTACCAACATGATGACAGAGTCCTTTCAAGACAAACACAAGAGCAGCGGAAGACTGTGGGCTTTATAAACCGAGCCAAAGAGGAGGAGACTCTGGGAGAGTTAAGTTGGACATGCCAATTCATGCTTGTGTAATACTAATAGTTATTCCTGCTCAGGTTCTAAACATTCAAGAAGATTAAACTTCTGAAAAACGCTCATTTTCTCTTTATAAACATACTAGCTAGATCCAAGCGAAGTTCATTAACTGCAAAGTTTAGTAAATAACTGACTAGCTCCAAGCTCTCGACTACATGTCAAAGGGAACGTACAAATCTAGACCATGATCTCGTCTTTGTTATTGAGATTAGGCAAGAGGTCTGGAAAGGGGTGTAAAGGTAACCGTAAAATGATCACAAAGGTAAAGCATGAGTTTTCAGTTCAGACTGACACGCACAGTCACGCAATACTTTTCAAAGCGATATAAAATAAAAGGAAACACAGCAACGTGTTGGTTTGCTTTTTCTTTATTTATTTTTTTGGTCTTTTCTTGTTTTTTTTTTTCTGCTCTTTTTTGTCTGTTTTTTTTTGGTTTGCTATAGGGAAGATTTTGGCACTACATAATTGTCTTATTGGGTTGTTATGTTTGAATTTTCCTATCTAAAGCCTTTGTCCTTATGCAAGCAAAATAGGAATACGGCTAATAAAAATAAAGTGAATACATTTTAAATCCTTATTTTACACATAAAATAAAAACACTTTTTGGACCCCTCCAAAAATAGGGGTATTAAAATATTTGACATTTTGTATCACAAATCAATGTGATGATACACACGGAAATAAAAGGAAAAATAAAACATAAAAACTGTACAAAAATGATAAAATCCATTTTAAAAAGTTTCCAAATGATGCAAAGTTAGTCTTTTGTCTATAAGGACCTTGGGCATTGGTTTAAAAAGTAAAGTGTCATTTCTTCATTTCTTCTGCTGAATGTAGTTGAGATTGCCGTGCCGGCCATGTTGAATAAGCGGGTAATGTTGATTTGCCACCACAGAACCTGCAAGAGGGGCGGAAATGGGCGGTTACAATCATTTCTCAATCAGGTACAAACCATCACAAGGAATATTCAGAGTTAACTTCATGTCTACGGACAACGTCTGTTGCATACATCGAATAATTAGTTTCACATGAACAGCAATGTCATGCAAAAATGTCCAAAAATAAGTGATTCAACATAAAGAAAATGAAGTCAAATTAAATTCATGTGTCTTGTAATCTATAATCAAAACAACTTCCCCTCCCTCTTGCAGTGACATCTCTTCTCTGATAAAAGGGGGCGGGGTAACCTGTCACTCACATGAGATCCACCAATAGCAAACCACAACCATCAAATTAATTTGCACAAGCCCCGCCCTACATTTGTTCTTGTTTGAGATATATGTCACAATGGGGAAATTTCCATCATTTCCATTCCATGACGAACTTAAATTATTATATATTGTGACATTAAGTCAATTAAGCATGACATCTACAATAACAAAAAATAAAAAGGGCAATGAATCTTTTTTCTGCTCTTTTTTTTTTGTCTGTTTTCTTGGTTTTTGGCATAAAAACAATATAAAATGGTTACTTTGGACATAAAATACAGGCATATGCATAAAGTTTTGAATGTTTTATCTTCAACACGTCCCACAAGCAGAAGAGAAGCGGTACCTTGTGAGATGAACGGTTTGTTGGGCTGCGGCAGGTAGGGTGGCAGACGGTAGGGCATGAAGGATGGAGACAGGGAATACGGAGCGGCACCGCCGTGCTCCCAGGATCGAGAGCCCGGACCCACACCCCCAAACTGAGAGGGAAAATTAGGATCTGAGATGGAGAGAGAGAGAACCATGAACAAACAGCCCTGCGCTATAAACAACAAGATCTCAGAATCATTAAACTGTCAATCAACTGTTATGAAACCACAAGCTTTCATTGCCACCTTCTTTATTTAAACTTTTAATAGCTTGACCCGTTTTGTGCAGAGTACTCTACATGTGCCTTGAATATAAGGTAGGTTGGAAATCCAAGGTTTCTTTAGACTGTGATTTCAAACGGTTACAGGTTTTTACTGTGAGTCCAGTGCTCAGATGTGGAGTCACCTGTGCAACCAACACACCTGTGAGACTTACCTGAGCGCACAAACACCACCTGATCTCAACAGACACACTGTCACTGCTTCATCAAACTATAGCTATATATATATATATATATAGAGAGAGATCTCTGAAGGCAATACATCGTTGCAAATAGTGTAGAGCTTGATTTTATCACTCAGGATTTGACTGGATGACGTACTTTAGGTTGCGGTACTACTGGTTCATATTTTTGAATTCTGTTTGCATCATTCTGTTTATTACTATTAAACAGGAGTGCCACATAAAAATAAAACGAAGAATCAATTAATTCATTTAATAATTCACACATAAAAATGTATATAAATAAATCACTTTTATATAGGCAAATAAATAGACATATTTAAAGTTGTTTATTTAATTCCTGTTTTTAAACGTAGATTAATAGAACAATAAAAAATACATTTGTAAATCCTTTTAAATGGCTTTTTAAAATGCTTTTCTTTATCCATTTGTCAATCGAGTGCTAAAATGCCATTGGACAGTACACACGTGGGAGCAACCAATCAACTTGCGCCTCAATTTGAAGAGCCGACCCTCTCTAGAAGAGTTTGAGCAACACGAACACGCAAAATGTCAGGCGAATCTGAACGTGTTTGGAGAGGTTATAATGGTTTTCGTCGGACTGTCCTCAGCGACACAACAGTACATCCTGCTGTCTCTTCTGCCGGTACATCCAACGACTGGTGTTGTTCGAGAACGCTTGGAAGTTCAACCATAGCGTGAGGGCTGCGGAGTCGCTGAATGACCTCAAACTGAACCCAGATCCTTCCATTTATTGTACAAGCACAATATATTATTGTCTTCCCTCAACTGAAAAACTCTTTTACATATAAAATGATAATCGAGAGGAGAATTTCTTTAGCAAAAATCAGCTAACAAATCCTCTACAATACCTCTAAAAACACGTTTATATTCGCCTGACATTTTACTTGTCTTTAGAGAGTCGGCTCTTCAAATTGAGGCGAAAGCTGATTGGTTGCTCCCACGTCTGTACTGTCCAATGGCATTTTAGTAAAGCATTTGCCAAATTCTTTTTTAAAAAGCGATTTAAATACGCATTTAAAATGATTTAATAATGTACTATTTATTGTTTTATTAATCTACGTTTTAAAAAATGAATTAAATAAACAACTTTAAATATGTCTATTTATTTGCCTATATAAAAGTGATTTATTTATATACATTTTTATGTGTGAATTATTAAATGAATTAATTGATTCTTCGTTTTATTTTTATGTGGCACTCCTGGTCCTCCATATTAAACTATTGTATAAAGCGCTGCATAAATAGATGACATAGCACTTTTGAAATCAGCATGTTGTTTTTGATCTGTCGACACATACTGTGAGAACCACGTGTGTGTGTACCTGTCTTGTTCACTGTGCCATTTCCCACCAGTGGCCCCGGATTGAGATGGTGATTGTGCCAGGGGTGCCCCCTTTCTCTGCCCGGGCCGCCCACTCCACCAGCCACCCGTCCCGCCGACGGCTGAGCGAAGATGATGCTGGGGTCGTTCAGGTTCATGGGCGCGGGATTCACCGGCTGTCCTCCGTTTCCGCCGCCACCTCGGACGGCAAACTTCAGGCCCGGCGAGGACGGGTGGCCGGGGGCGGTGGGCGCCCCGGAGCCCTGGATGAGAGGGCCGTGGATGGGCCAGGAGGGCGAGGTCAGGGGCGGCTGCTGGGGGTGGGCGGGCAGAAGGCCCAGTGCAGAGAGCCCGGCGTGGTACTGGCCCGGGTGGGAGTGCGGAAAACTGAAGATGGGAAGTTGGACCTGGGGAACCTGCTGCTGCGTTTGGGAGGGTTTGGACAGGCCGGCAGAGGTAGAGGATGCAGAGGAAGGCTTGCTGCTTTGAGGAGAGACGGACGCCTGGCTGTACGGAGACGGCTGAGGGGAGTACGGAGGAGTCTGACGCGTATCAGACTGGATGGAAACACACAGAAACAGATTCAAGGGTCAGTTCGCACAAAAACATAAAACCAAAGCATTATATTTTGTAGAAAGAGAATTATCAGTTTGAACTTATGCAATTTTTTCTGCTGTTCTCATGATAGCTCGTACAAACAACAGCGTCTACAGTCATGAAGGTCAATCACACACTTCATGAATCTTTTATAGCACTATTGATCACTACATGTTCAACTATGACTGTCAGTCAAGTTTATATCAGTGCTCTGTGGCTTTCTTGTTCAGTTCCAGTACTAAAACTCAGCCTTGAAGGGAAAAGATTTTGCCTCTTTCTTTTATCTAATTGTGCTTGCAGTGGTTGTTTATTATTATTAGAGGCATGTGACCAGTCTCCAGGAGAGTTCAACAGCGTTCCAGATGAGAAAAGTACGACTCATCGGTGAACTTTACTCTTTCTTACGTATATAGAACAAAGTGTGTCAAAGATAAATGTCTTTAAATAATAGTGTAAAGAACAGAATACAGTGTTTAGATGTTGCTGAAGTTTTCTGTACTGTTAAACCGTCAGAACCTGTAGAAATTATGTCAACTGATCATCCATATGACTATAAGAACTAGTGTTTCTGTATCGTAAGATAGGTCGAGGCTGGATCCGCTGTCTTCAGTAAACTTTCTCTCTAACTTTGCCTCCTGGTCTTCATTGAGCATAATGTTATGGTTCAATCGATTTTCAGAGAACACAATGAAACGCTGAGGAACATTGACTATTGCTAAAAGGCAAAAATGACCTCTCAGTCATAGCTGCCAATAAAGGGTTTTGTTTCTTACACATTCAGAGGGCTGCCTGTTCCGGCCGACCCGCTCCTGGACTGAAGCACCTTGAGGAATGGGGATGGACTGAGAGCTCGCCATGGCCCGGACCATATGAGGTCCTGGAAATAAACCAGAGCAATCACAGTCAAACGCTGTCATATGCTGCCACCTACAGGTCACTGATCGTGCCGAGACAGCGCATAATAAAATCAGCAATGACGATACAGTATAAAACTACTGGCTATAAAAGTCTTAGCAAAAAGTATATAAAAAACATTTTTTGTTCATTTATCCAACAATTTTGTATATTTATTATAAATATTTTTTATTTAATTTAATATATTCATGAACTTTAGCAGTTAGTTTATTAATAGTGAAAGGTAATTATTAAAATTAGACTACTTATTAATTAAATAATGATATAAATATGAATTTAAAAGCTATTTTTTCTATTGTATTTTAGTGCATTGCACATTTTTAATCTACTTGGAAAAAATAAGATACAAAAAACAAATTTAATTTTAAAAATAAAAAACGTTTACAATTAATATATACTTATCTATATATTATATGGATATTACATATATTACATTTTATTTATTTATTATTAACATCTATTATTTTTATTAAATATATTCATGAAATATCATGAAATAGTGTACATAAGTATAAATCTATTTTTAGTTATTTTCACAAAATAAAAGAAAAATGATAACTCATAACTGATAATATAATTAGATTTACTAATTATATTGTAATATATATATATATATATATATATATATATATGTGTGTGTGTATGTGTTTCTATATTTAAAAATAACTAAACATTAAAAAAATTAAAGTACATAATATATGTGAATAATATATCTAAAATCTAAAAATAATTAGATTTATTAATTATATGGTAAATAAATATAAATAAGTATAAATACAAATAAACATACTATATTTTTCCTTTAGTTAAAATAATTAATAAAAATAATTTGACAATCTATTAACTAAAATTAACTAAAAAAAAAATAATTTTAAAAATAAAATAAATTAATAAAAAATATAAAATTAATATTTTTCTATTTAAGCGAATAATTTGTTTATATTTTATTTATATATATAAACTTATATTATAAAAATATAATAAATATTTTATATATATATATATATATATATATATATATATATATATATATATATATATATATATATATAAATATAATATATATATATATATATATAAAATAAATATTTAATATATATATATAAAATATTTATTATATTTTTATTAAATATATTCATGAACTACTGAAAATGCTGAATTAACTAACAAATAAACAAACTATATTTTCAAATTAAAGTTCAGCGGTACCCGGCCCGGGCGCTCCTCTCTGACGGAGGTGTTTGTAATCGGGACAGTCTCTCCTCACGTGACCCATATCGCCACACTGAAAACAGCGTCTTTCTCTGGGTTCTCTGTCATCCTCCCTGATCTCATCCTCTCGCTCGTTCTCCTTTTTCTTCATTCTGAAAACAAAAAAGACCAGCTAAGCACTTTGCGTCCCATACATTACTGCTTTAAAAAGTAATAGTTTCAGCAGGGTGTGTAAACAGTTCACCTGCGCCTCTTTGGGCAGTCCTTCATATAGTGACCGATCTTCCCACAGATCCGACAGCAGCGGTCATTAGGAGCCAATTCACCGTCTGTCAGCACCTTTGAGTCGAAGAAGTAATCCTGACAGACAGAGAAAGACAGTCTGAATGTGTACATAATGAGGCTGTAGCATCAGAGATATGAAATGAAGGTTAATAGCGCTCTGTCCGGACTACAGAGCCGTTATAATGAGACTCACAGGCTCTGTTCCAGGCTGAGGGTAAAACGGGGTGCCAAACAGCTTCCTGCCGTTGATGAAGGCCTTCATGATGAAGTTAGTCACTTTGTAGAGAGGACAGAGAACGAGTTGGACACAATACAACCGTATATTTACTAGAATGACACTTCAGAGCAAAAAAAAAGCTGAACGGTGTGGATCAGGAGCGTTTTGCTTACTTTTGCGAGAGACACCAGCCCCGAGATTGTGATTCAAGTCAAAGGGATCTGACAAAAATAAATAGTTATGTAGTTATGTAAAACAGAACATATAACATTTAACCTTAACAGGGGTTACATATCCACTCATCCACCCATTATCTATCCATCCACTAATGTATCCACTCATGCATCCACTCATCCACCCATTATCTATCCATCCACCCATTATCTATCCATCCACCCATCATCTATCCATCCAATCATCCACCCATTATCTATCCATCCACTCATCCACCCATTATCTATCCATCCACTCATCCACCCATTATCTATCCATCCACTCATCCACCCATTATCTATCCATCCACTCATCCACCCATTATCTATCCAACCACTCATCCACTCATCCATTATCTATCCATCCACTAATGTATCCAGTCATGCATCCACTCATCCACCCATTATCTATGCATACACTCATCCACCCATTATCTATCCATCCATCCATTATCTATCCATCCACTCATGCATCCATTATCTATCCATCCACTGATGTATCCACTCATGCATCCACTCATCCACCCATTATCTATGCATACACTCATCCATTATCTATCCATCCACTAATGTATCCACTCATGCATCCACTCATCCATCCATTATCTATGCATACACTCATCCATCCATTATCTATCCATCCATCCATTATCTATCCATCCATCCATTATCTATCCATCCATCCATTATCTATCCATCCATCCATCATCTATCCATCCATCCACTCATGCATCCACTCATCCACCCATTATCTATCCATCCATCCACTCATGCATCCACTCATCCACCCATTATCTATCCATCCACCCATTATCTATCCATCCACTCATGCATCCATTATCTATCCATCCACTAATGTATCCACTCATGCATCCACTCATCCACCCATTATCTATGTATACACTCATCCATCCATTATCTATCCATCCATCCATTACCTATCCATCCACTCATCCACCCATTATCTATCCATCCACTCATCCACCCATTATCTATCCATCCACTCATCCACCCATTATCTATCCATCCACTCATCCACCCATTATCTATCCATCCACTCATCCATTCATCCATTATCTATCCATCCGTCCAAATACACTTTGTGTATTTAATGACGATTGTTAAAAATAATAAATATTTATTAATTATAATAATATTATTTAAACATATATTTAATAAAATTAATTAATTGTATAATTAATCAATAAGTAGATTATAAATAATATAAATATAAATGACAAACTGTATTTTTACTGTATTTTACTGCATTCAACATTTTATATATACTTGGAAACTATGAATAGAATAACTATTATATAGTAATACAAATTATTCTAATATCAATGTTTCTATACTATCAGGATGTAATATCGTAGAAACATGCAAATGTTTTGAGTGCCGACAATGAGTTTCAAACCTTCGATTGCGATGCATTTGGACGTCCACTGTTTCTCGAAGGTGGTGAGGCGCTTGCGCTGGCGGATGGAGATGACGTGCTCTTTAAAATCAAACTCTTCTGTGTAGAAGCGGAGCAGGCCGAGCCACAGCTCTCCGACGGACTCCTTATTCTGATGGAGCTCCGGGAGACGCCGCCGCTGGATGCGCAAAACACACATTAATTCATGCATTTTGAGTGCACTTGAAAATGCACCGGGCTGCATATTTGTTTACACAGTCTCCAAGTGAATAAATACTAAATCAAGCAGGCAGAATGAAACCTCCTTGAGACACAAACAAACATGAACCATCTCAAAACAATCCTGCTCACCAACTCATCGAGGTCATCAAAGAAGAAAGCATTCCAGCCGTCCACCATCCTCAGAGGAACAGTGTTCCCGTCAAATATCTGCAGAAGAAACACGACTCAAACTGAACAGAACGATTCTAGTTACAGAGATATTTCACTTACAAAAAAAAAAAAAGCCATGTTATTATTGGACATTTTGTAATAGTCCCACTAATGTTAATGGTACTAATGTTACCTCTTGTAGCACAGGGATGACTGGTGGTTGTCTCTGTTGTAGGAAATACAGCACCATGAGGATGTAAGCATAGGAGGAGAGACTTCCTCTGGAGGCATCGCCAATGTCACAGCGCTGACAAACACACACGTTCACAGTTTTTCTAGCGTATTCAACACTGTAGTATACAGTATTTCCAATGCAATGACATTTAATGAAGAGAGCACTGATATGCTACATTTCATTTAAAAATATTTACTCAATCTTTATTAAATATACATAGTTATATGACCTCTTAATAACTAACTTGAGGCCATAAAACTATGTATTATTAATGATAATACCTTGGCAACTATCAATTAAGTGTGATTACCAGCTGTCTGAATGCGCATGCTTGAATAAACAGGGAATATTTCACGCTACCATCTATATTCTGCACATTAGATTCCTATTTATGATGACAACAGGAGGTCTTACCTTGGCAAATACTTTCATAGTGTAGCCCAGGTACTGCACACGAGGGTCTAGAGCAGCATATGTGGCCAGCATCCGGGTGTTGTGTTGGGCCTGACACACAAAACAGGAAATAATAATAAAAATAAATAAATAACTAAATGATAATAACATGAAACATAATATAACCATGGCTATTGACAAAATATCAGGGCAAAAATGCTCCTGTATGAGTTTGTCTCATATTTATATCATATGATATATTTCAGCAATATCACAAGAGTGCTATAATGTGATATTGATTTCATGCAACAGTTCAATAAATAAGTTAATATTTTGTTATATTTTAGACACGGTTTTTCTCAACGAAAACATTACATATAAAGCCAGAGCAGAACTGTTGTGCGTCTCCGAGCAGTTCAGTGGTGTTTCGTTTCTGAATGAATCTGCATTTTGAGCGAATCAACCGGGTGAACCAATGATTCAACGACCCGTTCGTAAGGAACTCTACTGGAAGTTTTAGTTTCTTATTTAGAGTACTATTTCATAAAAAAAAACACATATTCCATGGTATTAAAAAACCCATTAAAAGGTATGGTTTACCCAAAAATGACAATTCTGTCATCATGTACTCACCCTAATGGCCTCATAAAAGTTTATGTGACAAAGTCTATGTTGAAACAAATATCTTTCTTTTTAAAGTTACTTTTTCTAATATATATTTGATGCTTTTCTCATTTAACACAATGACTTTAAATGACCTTTTAGTGGTAATTTCTAAGCGAAATTTGATGTGCTATTAATGTGCAGTTAATTAAATTATTAACGGCCACATCAAGTGATTAGATTAAAAATTTTAATAGCTTGACAGTCCTAAACAGTGTATAACATAACATATAACGTAACAAAATAACATACAACATAACAAAGTATCGTATCGTAATATAACATAATGCGTAAAATAACATATTGTATCATAAAGTAACAACATATAACGTATCGTGTCATAACAATGTATCCTAACATTTAACACGTCGCAACATAACAATGTGTCGTAACAACGAACGTATCGTATTATATCATAA